>VZSE01014914.1:453190-878614 GCA_013398275.1 Promerops cafer | reverse complement strand
CTGATCCCCTCATGGGGACTTTGGCCAGACCCAAGGCCTTATGCTGTACCAGACCCTACTGCAAACACTTGCTAATGTTAACATGCTTTTACTGTCCCCTGGCTGATTGTTGGACAAAGAGACCCCACAATCTTTTAATTGCCCGATTCTTGCAGCTGCTTCTGTGTGATGTCCAAGGTGTGCCTAGGCATCCCTTCCTCTTCTGACCAAGTGGTATGGCTCAGAGAGCAAAGCTTCTTTTGTTTGGAGTACTGTGACTGTGGCTTGATGACCAGCAGCTGTGTGTTCATGTGTAGGTTTTTGCTGACAGAAGACTCCTGCTGACATATGCTCTTGCAGATAAAATATATATGTGTTTCCTATAGTATAAGGGAGACAATGACCTTATTACAACCAGCAGTGTTAAGTGGTGAAAATCAGAGTACTGTGATGAGTTCAGTGAATCTGTACCTGACTTGCACCATCTGGAAAGAGACAATGTGCTTTCAGGTGTGGGGCTGCTCCTCTTGCAGGCTGTGTTACAGGGTGTGCCGGGCAGGGAGGCTGCCCTGCCTGTTTGCAGCAAGACTCTAATCATGCGCATAGGCATTTGTCTGCTTCTCTTGAGTATGCTGAAACCAGTACTAGCTTTTATTTCCATCAGCAATTAGAAGATTGTTCAAGGAGGCCGAGGAAAAAAAAAAAACCCAAGGGCTCAAAAATGAGACATGCAGGGGTGGAGCTGGATGATTTGCAAAGGAGGAGAACAGACCTTTCTCAAGGGGTGGTCTGGATGGTCGGTCATTCATGTCAACCTGTAGCTTGGGGTGGGAGGGCATCAGAGATGAAGGCAGATGTGATGGCCCTAAGCTGCTTGGATACCCTCTCCTCCTTCAGTGCTCCCCTGCTACCTGTATTACAAAATAGGTAGTGCAGGGAGGTAACCACAAGAATAGAAGGGATATTTCTGAAATAAGAGTGTCAGCTCCTCCAGATTTGTATCACAGTTCTTGATTTGCACAGTTAGGGCAGTGTTTGGGCCAAAGGTTGCTCACAGCATGCTCAGAACATAGCTGGAGACAGTGTCTGTGTTGCCAGGAGTCCAGAGAAGACCTAGGTCTTTAGAGTTGTGGCTAAGTGTGTCTGGAAGGATGTGCCCATCCTCTGTCTTTTTTGCAACATGATTGATTTGATGTCCTATAAAGAAAATCTCTCCCAGGAAAATGATAAAGAAACATGTAAATCAGGCAGAAGGAAGCTGTGTATTTCTTTTGTTTTAGGGAGATAAAATATGTATATTTCTTGAAGTAGTAAAGGGAAAGTTGGCTAATTGTGAAAGAGTTGTCTTGGTTTGAAAGACAGGTGTGTGCTAAGGAAGGCTGGAACCTCCCTTGGAATAGAAGGTGTGACCCCGTTCCCTCCAAATTGTTATAACATTGAAATTAAGGGTCTTTCAGGCCCAGATACGGGAGAAGGAGTGACAGTTCCGTGCTGATATGTACATGTATGTGTGACAAGGCCAGCAGCAGCAGCACGGAACAGAACACAAACCCCGCCCCGGCCTCTCTCGGCCGCAGGCGCGTTCCCTTCGCTGCAGTTCTGGTCACGGCCGCCAGGGGCGCTGCTGGCTCCGGGCCGGGCAGGGCGGTGCGGCGATTCCCCCGCGCCTGCAGGGGGCGCTGTGGCGCGGGCTCTGTGGGCTCCTCTGGTGGTTCATGGCGGGCGAAGCAGCGGCAGAGATGGAGAAGGCGCTGCCTTTACAAACCGTGGGGCGGCCGGTCCCGGTGCAGCAGAGGCAGACACACCCCGGAGTGGCAAACAAAACATGGCAGTAACTCTGAGCCGTAGGAGGAACAGCAGGGGGCCGGGCAGATGCGGGGTTTTGGGGTAAAACATAGTGAAAAACCCAAAGCAGTGGCAGAAGGCAGCGGGGCTGGGCAGTGGCAGCCGGGCTCCTGCAGGCAGCCAGGAGAGGCTCCCTCAGAGCGGGGAGGGGCTCGGGGTCCTGGGTTGTCCCCTGAGGCACCCGAGTAGATGGTGAGGGTCCTTTCCAGTGCGATCGGGTGTTACTGAGGTCCCAGTTCACCGGCTGCTCTTACCAGCAAAGGCTCACTCACGGTAAAGAAGAAGCAGTATAGGGGCTAGAGTCCACTGTGGCAGTGAATTCTGCCCATGGTAGCAGCAACTTGACTGTTCCCCTCCGATCTGAGAGGGAGATGGTGAGCGAGGAGCTGAGCCCAGCCCCTCACCCCCCAGCCAAAATCTCCCAGTGCCCTTCCCAAGAGAAAAACCCCCAGCTAAGAGTAGCCAGCTGCACCCTTTCCCCCACCTTGGCCACTTCTTTTGCCTCTTAAGTACCAATTGTTATCATCTCTTAGGCAACAAATAGGACAAAAGTCCCTGAGAGAAAGAAAAAAAAAAAAGAAAAAAATCCTAACCTCCAACAAGAGTAATTAAGAAAAAAAAGAAAAGCAAACAAACCCCTGTGTGTGTGTGTGGAATGCTTAATAACCTGATTCAAGATGAAGAGCAAAGGATAGAGTGTGGTAAATAAGCTTTCATTCCATGTTGTTCTGCAAAGTTAAGCGTTTCAGGCTGTAGAGAGCTGGTTGTGCTTCTGAGTAAAACTCAGCAGAATATTGAATCTAAGCATTTCTTATTAGCCAGTGCTGTCTGTTACAGCATATAATAAATTTATTTTTAAACTTTTAATAAAAGGCATTTTGTATTATTGCAAATTAATATATATATATAGTTTTATATTCCACGGTTTGCCAAAAATAGCAGAAGTGATATGTAGATAATACTTATAGCCTTTCAGTTTAGATAATATTTAAAGGTGTGCTACTAGTGTTGCTTAAAACATCAGCAGTATTTTGAATGCAGTATTAAAAATTCTTCTAAATGTACCTTTCAATACAAATAGTTGAGAATGTTTTGTGTGAAATGCATTTGGGAAAAAAAAGTCTAACTCTATGCACTTAAAATGATCTCTAGTACTCCTCTCTGAGCAAAAAAAGCTGAATTCACTTAGGCTTTTTTTCCTTCACTTGTTTTGGTCCAGTGTACGCTTGCAGCATCACTCTAAGCAATAAATGGAATTAATAATTTGTTGCAAAGCTTTAATTGATAATTACAGGCACTTGGAAATTAGAAACACATTTCTCATTTTACCTTATTTATCATATTGATACTTCAGATGCTGGAATGTGTGTTTATTTAGATGGTAATGCTGGTATCAGGGTGCCAGCACTGACCTGCATCATCACCTGCAATTACCAATAGGCACATTCAGTTACCATAGGCACAGTCAATCAGGCCTTCCCTACCAGCCACCCTGCAGACCATGAGTCTGTTCAGAGATACAATGCTACCTTTGGGTGGGTGCTGACTTGTGAAAGTGCTACCAGTGTTGCTTGATGTGCACTGAGCAGCTGTAATTATGGGGACTTCTGTCCTTTGATTCATCTGGACTAAGTCTTTGAACCCTGCGTTGTAAGTTCAGGCTTTGTGACACTTATAGTAGTAAGTAAGTAGTATCTGCTGAAACAATGTCTTATTCAATGCTTTGAAATCTTCTTATGAACTTGATTCTACTTTTTGTTTTTTAGCACAAATGGATTTGTACGCTGCTGTTTATGAGAGAGTAGTCCTTGACTGTAATTAATTTATTTTTTAAAAGGTGCTGACAATGACAATATTTAATTGGTGAAAAGTGTGTACCTCTCTGAGCCAGCAGATAAAAATACTACTGGCTGTTTTAAGGCAGATACTCCTTTTTTTGGGTGGTGTAATGAATTTTCTGTTTTATTCCAGTGGTGGGAGCAGAGCAATTTGGTGAATGTGCAAGCTGTACTTAAAGTAACTTGTTTACCCTTTAAATTAAGAATTTTAGGACTGAATTCTTTTACCACCTATTACAAGCAGTAGGAGGGAATAAAGACTTGGAAAAACATATTTGGTAAAACGAATGTATTCCATATTTCAGGACATGAAGCCATGTTTACTGCCAGGGTCAGAAAGACTTCTTGCAGACCCTGTATTGCAGGTTTGGCTTTATGGGGCATTACTCTGAAATGGCACCAGGTGATTTGCCCTTACTGCTCTGCCAAACTCATGTGAATTTAAGTACTGAAGTTTCAGTTACTTGGAAGATTTGAGTTATTTTTGTTCCTTATTAGTTTTATATACTGATAGAAGCTGTAATTTTTTTTTCTGAAGAGGACAGACTTTTCTTCTGTATTTTAAGTTATTGCAAGATCTGTCTCAGTAACACTGCTTATTCCCGTGTGCACTGGAATAAGAGATTTGTCTGTATCCTGGGATGGAGAGGGAATGAATATTTTACTTGTACTGTGTGTTTGTGTTTTCTGTAGCAGTGTTTTGGTGCCTTTTTCTTGCTTGCCTAAGGGAGAGGGAAGGTGAGTGAAAAATGAGCTTTCCTCCAGTGAGAAAGTGGTCTGGGGGCACAATAAAAAGGCAAGAAAAAAGAGATGAGAGAAATGTGCTGTATTTTTACTTGAAAAACTAGCTATGGAGACTTGTTTCGGCTATTAGAGGTAGGTGCAGATCTGACAGGTCACTAGGAATAGAATTTGCCTGTTCCAGCAGCTGTTGAACAACTGATGAAAAAGAAGTGGCTATCTCCTTATATTCACCTCTTTTCCCCATCCAAGCATGACATAATTTTCTTTAGGATTCTGTTCCTTTCATGCCTTTGCAGTTGGAAAATCTGGTGGATTTATCTGCCCTACTGCTCTTACCTGCAGGCAAAGGTTGATCTAGATTGAAGTGTAATCCTCCTAGATTAAAATAAGCCCTGCCCCATGTCTGTGTCACTAAGAAGATGAGTAGTTCTTTGAAGAATGTTTTGAAGCTTGTGAAAATAATTTCTAGCAGAAACTTGAATTTTAAAAGATACTAAAATATACAGATAGTAAAATGAACAAGCAAGTAAGTGTGCCTCAAGAATGAAGGTACTATGTCTCTAGTCACTTGTTAATATTTCCCTTTCTGTGATGGATTTACTTCATAGCTGAACTTGAAAATCCTTCACAACTGGCACTGGTGCTGGGCAATTTCCCCTTCCAGTGTAGGTGTGTCTGCATTTGTCTCTTTCAGTTTGTTACCTTTCAGTTTAATCACTCATTTTGTAGTGAAGCGTAGCTCTGGGCAGAGCTCCACATAACTATGAAACCTGCTATATAGATGAAACGTGGAAAAAGAACATGTGATATTCTTCTGCTGGATTTTGCTTTGAAATGAGATGTTGATTGTTTTCTGAGGAGCTTGGGATTGTGGGCAAGACAACTGTGGGATGAACAGTGCATATGAGCTTGGTGGGGCTCTGGGATAGTGGTGAGAGTCGCTGGCGTGTCCATCACAGGTGTGCTGTTGGTTTTGGTTTTAGGTTGTCCGTTTGCTTAGGTCTTGATCCACAGTAGAACTGGAGAATGTCTTCTGGCCTTGGAAGTTATTCGTGTTGCAATTTTCTGGGCACATTTTAGCTTTGTCTCTGTATCCACCGATAAATTGATCAGGGCCTGTCATATCCCCACAGGCAGTGAAGGCCTAGGGTGCCTACAGACTGTGCTGAGGACTTCTGGGGCAGTGGATCTTCGGGGTACTTGGGTGCCCAAGACCAGCAAAGCAGATTCCTGGCTGCTGGGCAGAGTAGGCATTTTTGCCCTGTGTGTCTCTGAGCAGCAGCTGTTTCCATTTCGTGACCTGCTAATTCCCAAGTGCAGCAGGAGCATCCCTGCTCTGTAGAGTTCCCCAGCACAGAGTGCTTTTCCATACATCGGAAGGAGTCACAAGGGCTTTTGTCTTTGCTGTAAAAATGAGTTTTCCCTGTCATGTTTGAGAAATACTGACACAATTTTTCTGTGCATACCCACGGACCCTGCTACTCGTACATAACCAGTCTGAAACATTCCCGAGAACTGACTACTGCAAGTACGCAAGTAAATGTTTTCTGGCTTTGGCCAGAAAAGAAAGGTAAGATGGAGCTGAGCTACAGGCTGTGAGACGCGCCTGCCGAACGCCACGGCAGCACGGAGAAGCTTGTCTCTGCCTGACCTTGGGGCGAGGAGATGTGATGTGGCAGATGCTCTGCAGAGAGGAGCAGGACAAGTGAACAGCATGTGATCACCCCCATCTAAGGACAGTAAAGGGTGTTGCTGACATGGCAGGGTGTGATAGGTCACTTAGTGAAGAAATACCATTTAAGGAAATACTGTGTCTTGAAGAAGTGTATAAAACCAGCTTGTTTCTCACAGTAAATGTCTCGTTATCCCCACCAATCTGAGTCTGTGCAATTAGTTGTCACAAGCCTGAAATGTGAGATGCTTTATGCAAACTAAATCTTAGTGCATTTTACATCACCCCTTTTCTATATAAATGGTACTCTTACAAAAACTGCTCTTACCTTGGAATTTAATTTTTTTTTGGTGAAGGACACAAACCGTAGGGTCACAGTGAAAATGTTGCACTTCCTATTAACAATCAGAAATAGTCCTGGCACAGTCTTTTGGTGCTAGTCACAGGGAGATACGTGTAGTAATAAACAGCCCTTCTCGGTTTTCTGCTGTGGGCTCTGAACTTTGCTGTGCTGCAGCTGACTTTCTTGCAATAAAGCCCTTGTCTGTGTCTTTAATGAGGGACTTTCCTGAGGTAGAAATTGCCTTCCTTGGAATTAGGGGAGGAGGAGTGATGTGTATTGTGAAGAAAAGCTAAGCCAGGCAACACCTGGCAACCAGATGGCCTCTAGCATGCTGCATTGTACCCACACCTTCATTAAGGATTACTTTGGCTGTCTCTGGGTAATAGATTTAGAGGTTTGGGGTCACAAAGAATTAGAAAATTGTAGCCNATTGTGGGCAAGACAACTGTGGGATGAACAGTGCATATGAGCTTGGTGGGGCTCTGGGATAGTGGTGAGAGTCGCTGGCGTGTCCATCACAGGTGTGCTGTTGGTTTTGGTTTTAGGTTGTCCGTTTGCTTAGGTCTTGATCCACAGTAGAACTGGAGAATGTCTTCTGGCCTTGGAAGTTATTCGTGTTGCAATTTTCTGGGCACATTTTAGCTTTGTCTCTGTATCCACCGATAAATTGATCAGGGCCTGTCATATCCCCACAGGCAGTGAAGGCCTAGGGTGCCTACAGACTGTGCTGAGGACTTCTGGGGCAGTGGATCTTCGGGGTACTTGGGTGCCCAAGACCAGCAAAGCAGATTCCTGGCTGCTGGGCAGAGTAGGCATTTTTGCCCTGTGTGTCTCTGAGCAGCAGCTGTTTCCATTTCGTGACCTGCTAATTCCCAAGTGCAGCAGGAGCATCCCTGCTCTGTAGAGTTCCCCAGCACAGAGTGCTTTTCCATATATCGGAAGGAGTCACAAGGGCTTTTGTCTTTGCTGTAAAAATGAGTTTTCCCTGTCATGTTTGAGAAATACTGACACAATTTTTCTGTGCATACCCACGGACCCTGCTACTCGTACATAACCAGTCTGAAACATTCCCGAGAACTGACTACTGCAAGTACGCAAGTAAATGTTTTCTGGCTTTGGCCAGAAAAGAAAGGTAAGATGGAGCTGAGCTACAGGCTGTGAGACGCGCCTGCCGAACGCCACGGCAGCACGGAGAAGCTTGTCTCTGCCTGACCTTGGGGCGAGGAGATGTGATGTGGCAGATGCTCTGCAGAGAGGAGCAGGGCAAGTGAACAGCATGTGATCACCCCTATCTAAGGACAGTAAAGGGTGTTGCTGACATGGCAGGGTGTGATAGGTCACTTAGTGAAGAAATACCATTTAAGGAAATACTGTGTCTTGAAGAAGTGTATAAAACCAGCTTGTTTCTCACAGTAAATGTCTCGTTATCCCCACCAATCTGAGTCTGTGCAATTAGTTGTCACAAGCCTGAAATGTGAGATGCTTTATGCAAACTAAATCTTAGTGCACTAGTGGGAACCAGGAGAAGCCTTCCTGTTGAGTAGTCTGGGCTGTGATCTCTTGGCAGCCAGGGCTTATCCAAGCTGGTTCTGTGGGGGTCTTGTGCCTGTTTGCTCCCATGATGCCTGGTCCTTGCCTGGCCCTGTGGGAAGCTGGCTCAGTAAGCTGAGCTGGGGCAATGCTAGTGCTGTACAAAAATGACTTACTTTTTACCAGTCCAGCTCTCTAAATTGTTCCAGAGCACTGGGGAAGGGGAGAGGCAGGAATGTGTGTCTGGAAGCTGGAAGGCTTTTGCATGTCTTAAAGACAGGGATTTTAAGGAAGTTAAATGCTCCATTTTGAAAATAAAGTTCACAGGGTCTAACCATACTGATAGGTTGTGTTGCATCCCTGAAAGAAATCAAATTACCCTGGTTGTCCATCTTGCTTAGTACATTTTACATCACCTCTTTTCTATATAAATGGTACTCTTACAAAAACTGCTCTTACCTTGGAATTTAATTTTTTTTTGGTGAAGGACACAAACCGTAGGGTCACAGTGAAAATGTTGCACTTCCTATTAACAATCAGAAATAGTCCTGGCACAGTCTTTTGGTGCTAGTCACAGGGAGATACGTGTAGTAATAAACAGCCCTTCTTGGCTTTCTGCTGTGGGCTCTGAACTTTGCTGTGCTGCAGCTGACTTGCTTGCAATAAAGCCCTTGTCTGTGTCTTTAATGAGGGACTTTCCTGAGGTAGAAATTGCCTTCCTTGGAATTAGGGGAGGAGGAGTGATGTGTATTGTGAAGAAAAGCTAAGCCAGGCAACACCTGGCAACCAGATGGCCTCTAGCATGCTGCATTGTACCCACACCTTCATTAAGGATTACTTTGGCTGTCTCTGGGTAATAGATTTAGAGGTTTGGGGTCACAAAGAATTAGAAAATTGTAGCCAGTTGCAATTAAACGTGAGTTATTTTTAGAGGACAAAGAACTGAGCTGAAGGCTGAATTAGAGCTACTTGAAATGTTAGGGCTCAAATGCTAGGGTGGTATTTTCTAGGTGAAGGACAAAGCCCATGCATTCAGAGGCACAAAGCCACCCAGGGTGGTGACAGGTGGGCTTGAGATGGCAGAGCTGTGAGCAATGGCAGTAATGTTCAAGTGACATTATTCTACTTCCTGAGGGCAGTTGCCATTAGGTGTTAGGTACTTCCCTCTGAATATCCATGTGTGCAACAGATAAAGGTTATTTAGACTGTTAGTAGAATAGAACTGTGTGGTTTGCACTGATTTGTATAAGCCTGGTTCAGTATCTTACACTTACGTTTTACCTACATTTAATTTTGTTTTGTGTTTCCCCAGCAAAGTGCCTGCAGTCCAAAAAGGGCAGGCTCAAGGTTTTAAACTTTCCAGATGAATTTTGAGAATATTAGTAGGGAAATAGAGATCTGGGCAGAACAGTACACAACAACATTTTTTGTGTTGTTGACCACTTGGCAGCAGTTGGTGGCATGTGGGGGTCAGGAATTCAGGCTGACCCTGTGAGGTTGCCCAGAAGTGAAAAGAGGAGACTGCTCTCCCTCCTACATCCTCAATATTCATCTTCTCAGCAGGTAAAAGAGGCATGGCAGTACTGAGGTGTGTGGGTGTGTTTTGGCTGTCTCACAGCTGCACTGGGAGATGCCTTTTCTTGAGGGAGCTGCTCTGTGAACAAGTGGCTCAGATCTCCTGGCTCTTGCTGATTGATACTGCCTTGTAGCTCACCTGCTCATTGCCCTGCCTTGAAAGGTCTTTAGCTGCCTTGGGAGAATAACATGCCAAAGAAACTTTGCTAGTCCAGGGGCCGTGTAAATGCAGATTGCCTTCCTTAGAAACACTTTGGAGCATCTTCAGGAAGCTTGAATAGGTTCTCATGATGTTGATGCAATAATAAGAGCATTGCTGGCTTTTATCCTGTATATTCTTTTGAGCAGCTTCTTTGCAGAGAGTGTATCTCTGTCAGTTTCGTGTTAAAATGTTTGTAAGCGCAACACTTAAAATGGGAACATTAATTTAATTGCTTGTTATCATTGATATCAAAGCTGATTGTGAATTTAATGCAGCGAGTTCTGAGGAACCCACCTAAAAACCTTGTTTTATGTATTTCTTCAGTTTTCGACTCTATATCCTGTGGGGTTGGTTCTACAGCTGAGATCCTTGTTAAAGACAGCCTTAAGTTCCATTATGCAACTGAGGTGTTTGTATTTTGTTAAAAACAAGCCAATGGTACTCTACCACATGGTATGGGGCAGCCACATAAATATGGAACAACTGTCTTGAAAGGGTGGATCAAGTTGATCAGTCAGTCTTTTCATTTTCTTGTCTCTCTGAATCTGAAAGGCTATATGGCATTTATTTCACCCTTAGGAGAGGAAAAATAAATCTTTGCAGTACTTGAAAGCTACTGCTCCAGGTTAGGCAGTCCTTACACTAATAGTTTGCTACCCAGAGATGCAAAAATATTCTTGTGCTGTGTTGATGGTGTCTTCAACCAGTGAAAACCCCACAGCAACAGCTTGGAAAGAAAAGCAGGGGGTGTGTGCCGGAAGGATTTACTGTGCTGCTCTTGGTTTTCCCTTGAGAAGAGCCCAGCTGTCTTGAAGTTGAAATTAAAATGTAAATCCTAAATTAGGCATAATTAGGGTACTTCCTTTAGACAATGTCTGATGCAGGCAGCTTTAGTTTTGGGAGAATGCAGGTTTTTTCAGTGTTTGAGCAGTGAATGAGGGAGGAGATGATTAGCAATTAACATATTGTGTTGGTGCTCTCCAAAGTTGGGACACAAAACACAACATGAGTTCTTTTTCCCCAGGAGTCCTGCTGCTAATGGTGTGTAAATCTGATGAAGACCTGTAATTCTAAATGTACAGAATTACTGCTCCAGTACTGCACTGGTATTAACATGAGCAGAAGGTTGTGGTATGGGTCTTTCTGTACTTAGGGTGGCATTTTGCAGAGTTGGAATGGAGAAGTCCTGAGTTGTCTCGCCTTGGTGGGGGCTGCCATGGGCCTGCAAAAGTGCTGAAGACCTCAGTGAATTGGGTTGCAAGGTGGCTTGCCTTAGTTAGAAATCTTTACTTTGTCTCCCCTGGGCTTGGGTTAGTCCGTGAAAGAAGCATATTTTGGAGAAACATTTGAAGTGGTAACACAGGCACAATAACCTCATTTTTGTCAGGGAGTTGGAGTTAATTCTAACACTGTGTGGAACTTGCTGGAGGCCTGAGCATGTATGGAGCATGCTCTCAGAGAGAGTTTTGGTTGGAATGGGTCTGGGGAAGCAGGCTGGGACTCATTCCCAGCTGGAAGCTGAGTGGCTGTGGTATTTGTTATTCTTAGGTGTTGGGGTTTTGGCACCTGCTTTCACACTAAATCAGCTGTTGAGAATGTTGTAAAGGTCTGTAAATATCTGTAAAGGTGCTTAGGGCTCTCTGCTTGTGTCTGACAACTTTAGGCTCCTTTTTCTCCTTTTTCTCCTTTTTCTCCTTTTTCTCCTTTTTCTCCTTTTTCTCCTTTTTCTCCTTTTTCTCCTTTTTCTCCTTTTTCTCCTTTTTCTCCTTTTTCTCCTTTTTCTCCTTTTTCTCCTTTTTCTCCTTTTTCTCCTTTTTCTCCTTTTTCTCCTTTTTCTCCTTTTTCTCCTTTTTCTCCTTTTTCTCCTTTTTCTCCTTTTTCTCCTTTTTCTCCTTTTTCTCCTTTTTCTCCTTTTTCTCCTTTTTCTCCTTTTTCTCCTTTTTCTCCTTTTTCTCCTTTTTCTCCTTTTTCTCCTTTTTCTCCTTTTTCTCCTTTTTCTCCTTTTTCTCCTTTTTCTCCTTTTTCTCCTTTTTCTCCTTTTTCTCCTTTTTCTCCTTTTTCTCCTTTTTCTCCTTTTTCTCCTTTTTCTCCTTTTTCTCCTTTTTCTCCTTTTTCTCCTTTTTCTCCTTTTTCTCCTTTTTCTCCTTTTTCTCCTTTTTCTCCTTTTTCTCCTTTTTCTCCTTTTTCTCCTTTTTCTCCTTTTTCTCCTTTTTCNTCCTTTTCCCTTTCCCTTTCCCTTTCCCTTTTTTCTTTCTCTTTTTTTCCCCAGAAGACTTGTGGTGTAGTATAGGGGATGTTAATGACAAAATAATTTCAAGACTTCAAACTTGCACCCAATTAATAGTAGTAATTATTGTTTACAATATTACTTTTGCTAGGCAATGTCATGAAGTACTTACTGAGATGTGTCATACAGACATTCATGGTCTATAGAGATCATAAATGGTCTTGAGTTTTATGGCTAAGGCTGGCATTATTTTTCAATCTAGAAAAAGGCCTCTTTCAGCCTAGCTTTTAAATAGTGTTATGAAGTGGTCTTGTGATTTAATCATAGTCCTGTACATTGATGTTTACTTTGATGGCTCAGAGACATAAATAGTATTATAGCAGTGCTTTAAAATCGTGCTTTTTCACATTATCTAGCTCAATATATTAACTAGGGAGGCAGAAAGCAAAGCAGATGTTTGTTTTCCTTTTTCCATACTGAGAAAGCTGTTGTCCAATTTTGGTTTTGCCATGTAGATTTTTTTATGGTGACAACTGGTGAAATCATACTGTTAGTCAGATGGAAAAGTGTATCTTTATAAAATGTCATTTGAGATACTGGAAAATGCCTAGCTGGGCTAATGCTGTCACTTACTCTAAGCAAATAGCTTAGATACTTCCTGCAGTTTCCTGGAGTCACATAATGGTCTACTTTAAGTCCTATATTTGTGAATCTTGAGCTATGACTCAGGGATTTAATTTTTTTTTTCCATTTGGGGAAGGGACAAAATTAAAGATGATTTTCTACAAGTGCCCAATCCTGAATCTGACAATTTTGTAGAGAATTACTACATTTCTGTGAAAGTTTTAAACCAACTCAGTCCTTTACTAGTAGAGAATTATTTCTGCTTCACATTGCCATCTGTTGCTTAGAAAAATTCTTCAGGAAGTCTTTTTCCCTCCCAAAGTGCTAAGGATATTAAACATTTCTTACAGAACTGATTTGCATTGCTGTGACGTTCCCCAAGGATATTCCATACTGATCAGCACTGATCCCTTTATTGATTACCAGTAAACTTTTCATTGTACATCCTTACTCATAAAACTATTTATGCATGTGCATGTCTATGTGTGCACATATATGACTCCACTGAGCTGAATGGAACTTAATATACAAATACTACTGGAGTCTAATTCTTGGATTGTGTTAAACAGAAACAGTGTCAACAGGAGGGACATGGCTGCCAGTACATGGCAGCTGTCACCTGGACTGTTCTCAAGTGAAATATGTTTTACCTGCAGTCAGTGCTACATCATTCAGTTTTGCACTGCTGTGCATGAATCACTAAACCCTTCTGCATACTACATTCACATGCCAGGATAATAGCCCCTGCACGTACAGAAAAACTATAAATAGGAAACTTTTCCTATGACAGCAATGACTTACACAGTAAGAATAATGTAGTGCTGTATAGAGAAATGTAAAGAATGATAGAGTAACCTCTGCATGTCTTTTGAAATATGAACGTTGATATTGTAACAATCTTTATGATCAATTGACAAGAAAATAACTATTAAATAATCTTACTAGATTCCTGTTTTACCTGACTTGCCATGCTGAGATGATTTCTACAGTATATATTGATAAGTATGCCCCTTAGTCCTTTTCCCTCAGTTGCTTGGTTGTATGAATCCTAACTGTGAGAACCTTAGATGGAATAAACAGGTTTTGTTTCTTGTTCTGTAAAGGGGAATCTTCTGTGTTCTGCTTCCTGTTGCAGGAGAGGCTGATGTCAGCTCTGGTTGTGAGGCTCAGGTTCTTGATTGCCAGCTTTACTCAAGGAAGGGAGCTGTCATGCAGGACTTTACCAAGGGCCCTGGGTATCAGATTGGATCTGCTATTTCACTGTGAATTCGATAGGAATGCAGGATAGAAAAGTGATGGTGTGTAATCTAGAGCCTGTTCGTTTCACTGAAAAGAAGTAGGTATTATTAATTATCATCTTCCATTGAAAGAGCTTCAGAAGGCAGATTAAATATTGTGGGGAGTTGTTGTCTCCTACTGAGACATTCTTTACCTAGAATCCTCAGAATTAAAGTCTGCTTTTATTCAGTTGGTAAAGTTAGCACAGCATCCATTTTATAACAAGCCTATTGCTTTCATTTATTCTCTACAAAGTTTGTGGGAGGGACAGTAGTAACTTGGATGAGATTGTTAGTGATTTTTCCATAATTTTCTAGACTGTTCTACAAGTGAGCAGCATAGAAACCTTGCTAAAAGTTACGGCATAATTACTGATATATTGGGATTTATGAAGGGATTCCTTGCAGAGCAAGGACAACGTATAACAAAAAATGAATGGCTTGCCAGCTTTAGATCTTTTTTTAAAGAGAGAAAGTGCAGATCCTTCAGTGTCACTTGTACATTATTGCATGTTACTTGTATGGTGACTTTTGGGAAGGATGAAGGATACTTCCTACCTGTTTAGACCATGAAAATAAGCTGACAAATTAATCTCAAAACATAGGTATGTGAATATGCATGCAAGTGAGCATTCATGTGGGTTTTGTTCTGTACTCGTTGAAGCAGCAGAGAGAAGGAGATTAGTTTGTGCTGGGTCTGAAACTGCCGTGTTTCAAAGGTAAATGACATTTCTATTCACTCTTTCTTTATGTGGTATTCTGTGGACTTAATAGTTCAACAGTTAAGCCTGGACTGTAATCTCTGCAAATCTTTTTATAAGAATTATTTTGCAGTAAAACAACTAGCATGCTTTATAAATCTTGATGTGTCAATGGAAGGTCACCTGCTTAAACACCACCAAACAGAATTTACTCTTTAGGTGTAAGTGAAATCTGCACCTGAATTACTAACTGTTGGACATTAGATAATTTTTAGTTACTGTATCAAAGTTTCATTTTGGCATTTTCCAGTCAAAGACAAAATCTGGTTTTGGGTGTTTTTTTCCAGTTGTGATTGAGTCCCTTCTCCTTTAGCAAAAAACAGGTATCTTGTGGCATCAATGCCAGCCTGTTCATTAGGAATAACAAGGAGTCTGTGCTTGTAGACTGTTGCAGGATTAGCACCTAAAGTGTGGTTATTCCCTTTCCTGCTCTTCCAACAGTGCATGCCCTGCTGTGGCACTGTCCTCGGAGCTGTCCAGCCTTTGGGGCAAAACTCATCTTATGCTCAGAACAGCCTGTGTTAGGAGAAAATCTTTGGGTACAAATTTCAAAATTGTAGGTGTATTATAAAAAACGCAGGTTTCAGTCTGCTCTGAAACTGGCTCCTAAATATTCAGGGAGAACTGTGTTGATGCCAAGGGACCTAGAGAGGAAAGACATGCCTGAACTGAGCATTTTGCTTGTGTTCTGTGGTCCTGGACTCCTGTGTTCTGTCTAAGGTAGGTGGCTGTGTGTGTCTCTTTGTCTCCTTGGCTGGACTGACAGTTTCCAGGGAATGCTTATAGAAAAGGCAGCCACCTCCTCTGCCCAGCCTCCCGTGCTAGTGTGGGCAGGCAGGGGGCTGCTGCCCTGCTGGTTTTTAGGGGAAACAGCACTTCACGGTCCCTCTGTCCTCCAAGGATGTCTGGGTGATTTTGTTATTTCCTTCATGGTTTTCATCTCAAGAGTACTATTTTGGTGCAGGTACTTAAAGCCTGAGCACTCTTCCCAGATGCACTGGTGATAACGCCATGCACTGTCCAGGTACCTATACAGACTTCCTGATTCATAAATGTTCATTAGTTTGTATCATGGACATTAATCCCATAAGCCAGCTCCAATCAGCAGCTGAATTGGGGCCAGATTTAAGGAGGGAACCAAGTCTCTCCTTGAGTGCAGGGCACACAGAGGATAAAAGGGCAGGTCTTAAATCAGTGTGTAATTTAATTGTTTTGGTTTTCTTGAGGCCTTGAAGCAATGCAATGCAGGTTTTTTGAAGCTGACATAACAAAATACTGGAATATGCTGCCAAGTCCATGTGGGTGGAGAAAAAAAGGAGGTGTTACTGATTTTTATAAACACTTGTGTTCTCAAGAAAGAAAGAAAAAAAGGAACAGACTCCCAATGGTTCTCTGAGAATGTAAATGCCACAAGTATTTTGGTTAACGGCAGAAATGGCATTTCCTGTGCTGTTTTTATTGCTCAATTGCCTTGTCCTAGTTACATAAGTTGTATTTTATCAACTGGAGCAGATGCATAGGAAACCAGTTGGAGAACTCGACGAGTCATTCATCACTTTCTCACAATTTCCAGCTGAATTACTCATACTCACAGTTGCTGTGAAAAGGAGGCTCAGGTATTCTGCTTCAAAGCATTGAAATTGCATCCTTTCACCTGTAAACTAGATATTTTTTGCCTTATATTTGATGATATTTAGGTGGAAAGCTTGAAAATTAGCACAAGCGTCCATCATTTTCCACAGAGACAAAACTCAAAAGTTTGTAGCAATTATGTGACTCTTTTTCACCCTTGATAAAACCTTACTTCTCGTAGTGGTTGGAGACAAATTAATTGTCACACTTATATTTACACCTTATGTGGCAAGGGATGCTTGTCATGAGCCTACATAAACCATTTGCTTTACAACAGTATATTGATCAGCCCAATATAATGTTTTATTTATGTAACCAAATCTAACAAAGATACTTTTTTTCAAGAGATTCTATGTGTAGACGTTTAATTATGACAGATGTGTAAATAGTGTTCAGGTAATTTTGAGTTCTTTGAAAGAGGACAGAGACTTTTAAAATATTTGGCAGTGCCCAGTGTGGCCTGGAAGTGGAGACTGTCTAGTGGCTGTTCACTTGATTCGTAGGAGAAGAGGCTTAGGACTGCCTGGACTCCTAGCACTGTTTGCTCTCCATTCTGGTCCTCTTGCTAGGCTGATACAAGATGGCCCTCTAAAGATGCTGTGTAGTTTTTATTAATCTTATTATCCAGTGCACTCTACATTAAAAGAGTGCTTTGCTGTTCAGAGCTCTGAGATGCTGCAGAGCTGGGGCAACATGACTTGAAATAGTAATGACCAACTCAGTTCCAGGCAATCAAAGGAAGGAGATATTGGAAGAAAACAAACTAAAAAATCTAGCCCCGAATGGATTAGAGGACACAGTGTTTAGAATGGCAGAGATGTGGGAATCTGTGAGGCTCACCTTATATTGCACATCTCTGTTTGTGAGAGCAGGGATTTAAATCGTGTAGTGACTCTTAGTGAATTGGAGTGTGAATGGAGGAACATGCTTGGTTTTGCCTCTTTTTGCAGGCCTGATCTGAACCTTGCTTGCTGGTGGAAGCTGTTAGCTGTGGAGCTAACAGCAAGGACAGCAGCAAAACCAGCCTGTTGTACTAATCACTGGATCAGGGAGTGGGACTGCTAGGTCTTGTTTGCTTAAATTGGCCTAGTAGTGCCTTTCAATCAGTGGCACTAGGGTGAATAATACAGTCAAGATTTGTCCTGGTATCTTCATTGTAGGCCATAGGTCTTACAATGTAAGTTATTAAATTACTGCAGATGAAACACCAGAGAGATTGGTCCTTGAGTCCCTTGAGGACTGTGGAATTGCAAATTAACTCCTCACAATTTACTTAATCAGAGCATGTATTTATTTTTTCAGAAAACCTTCTCTTGTGACAAAAGTTCACGAAGCGGCTAATTGGAACAGAGGTACAGCTGGGACTCTCAGCTTCCTTCCCAGAGTAGCAAGCTCCTTTTGTGCATTTTTGTGCCAGCTCTCTATGATGTACTGATATGTAAGGACTTTACATTGAACCTCTGTCAGGGGCAGATGGGCCCAAAACTCCTCAGCACTCAGTATGGAGGAAAACTACTGTGCTGACATGGTGCCTCACAGATAATGTGGCTTGCTCCCAGTTTCCAGCATGCTCTTATTTCTTCTTCTCACTGTAAATAATGCTGCAGGAGATACTTTTGTTACTGTTACTTGCCTTTCAAAACAAAAATTTCTACTCTTTTGTGATATATTGTAAGGTGATACGTCTCCAAGTTCAGTGGATCTGTGGTGTCAACTACAGTTTGTATAGTTTAGATTGTAGGACAGCTTTAGAGCATGAGATCTTCCCTGCTAGTCTGAAAAATCTAGATCCTCAAAGAAAATGAGTACAAATGTTTGGCTCTTCTGTGAAGTGATCTGTTGCCTTCCATGTGCTTGCAGGTGTGGATGCAGGGGCCGAAGCCTATAAGGCTGATACTTTCAAAAGGATCTGAGTGAAATGTAGTGGGAATTGGGATGCACACAAATCCTGAATTTCTTTGTGCACAGGCCCAGTAAATCATGTGCAGCCCATGAGGGCTGGCTGCTGCTCCAGTAATGTGTTCCCTCATATGTAATCCAGGTTAAATGTGTTCCTTCTGAGCAGCTCAGTGTCTGGGTGGGTGACTGCATGGAGCTGTGTGAGGTAGACATTGAGGCTGCCCAGGTGCCACCTGGCTGAGGAACCTGTTGTCCTCCACCCAGTTGTCCCAGAGGACTTTGGCCCTAATGTTGATGGCCTAATTCCCTCCATGTAGTGTAAGACCAAAGAAGGTAAAAGCTCTTAGGTCGTGAGTACGGGGACAATGTTTGTCCTCAAAAAATGTGTCATTATTTCAGCTTATGAGATAGAATGAGGGAAAAGGCTTTAGTAGTCATAGTTAAGTTTTTATTTTGAGAGATAGAGAACATGAGGTGAACTTGTTGCTCAGTTTACTTTTCCTAATGATCATTAAATTTATCTTCAGTGTATTTGCATTATGTTCAGGTTATCTAATGAGTTTGCAAATACTCCCTCTCCTTTTCTGCCCCCAATTCTCATCTTTGCTATCATCACCATGAAAAAAAGCATTCTATAGCAATAGGTTTGCTGCTCTTAATGAAGGGAGTTCTTTTTAATAAAAGTTGATTTAGTATCTAAAACCAGAAAAGTCATGGTTTGTCTCCTGGATCAGGTGGCTGTAGTGGTGAAGACCAGCTGACACAGGAGCTTTTTGTTTTGTTCTTGGAGACAAGTATTTTTCTGATAAAGAAGGATATGCAACTTTAGGAAATTGGGAATTATAACTACTTTAACATCTGGTGTCAACCAAAAAAACTGAGTGTGCTCAAATATCAGAATATTATTTTTCTGTAGTTAAGACTATGTTTCCATCTTAAAGACTTCTGCTATCTCTAGGGATTACAGGATAATAATAACTTGGCAATAAAAAAAAGAAGAAAAATTTGCCAGTTGAGAGTTGGCTTCAGATGTATTCTCCTGACTAGATTTTTTAAACCATATCATAACAAAAATAAATTGTTATATTTAGATTATATCAGATAAAAAAATTCCTAGCAGTCTGTCATCTGGGGTTGGATCTCAGTGATGAGAACTGCCATCTCAAAAGGAGAGATTCAGTTTTGGTATTTAAAATGCTGGTGGTTTTTTTTGGTTTTTTTTTTTCTTTTATAAAGCATGCTTAGCTATCCTGTAGTTGCAAACAATCTGTGTGTCTCCAAATTCTAGCTCTGCTGGGAGTGCTGGGAAGTGAGGTTCCTGGGTGGTGTTGGTAAGTCCTGGCATGCATCTGTCTGCCCCTCTAGAGACACAGGGATGCTTAGAGTTGTGTCCTTGCATGCCATGGCTGGTAGTGAGGGCTAGCTTCTTCATCATGCAGCATGCTGTGCCAGTGCCATAGGGATGCATGGTTATGGATACAGGTCCTGATCCTGCAGTGCTCTCTGGAAGGAGCCATTCTGGTTCCTCTGGAGTGCTTTGAAAAGGAGTGGATTGCTCTGGGAAGCTGTGACTCCACTGTGGCTCTGCCTGTAAGCGGGCTCTCCATTCCCCCTTCTTCCTTTGCCTTGAGGAGAACCAGTGCCTTGCACAAAACCCGAGTGGTTTCCAGGAAGCCGTTCCAGTCTGCTTTGCAATAATTCTCTCTTTGAGTGAATTTGTTTGGTAAATTAGCAATAGTGTCTGGCATACTGAGTGCAGAGTTTCCTGAAGGGAAAACAAATACAAATTTAATATGAAGAGTTAATTTACATGTTTCTGTTTTGAAAACGAATTTTTTCACTGTTCTGGAAACTGGATGAATAGTCCTGGAAGAGAAACGGGAATAGGAAACATGCGGCTTTAGTGCAACATTTGAGATTCTGCCCTGTGCAGAGGCCAGCCTGGAGACTCCAGCCTAGCACTTTGGGGTGGAGCTGCTGAAACAATCCTCTCTAAAAAAGAGATCTTAGAGTTTGCTTTGCTTTTTTTGTAATAAGTCAGTTGTGAATCCTTGTTCGCATTATTCATCAGGCCTCAAAGGTGGAGGAATAGCTTTAAATGAATTTGTGCACTAACATTTTTCCATCAATAACTGAGTCAATTCGTGGATAGTGGATCTTGGGACCCGGCTTTCTGTCTGTCAGCAGCTGGATTGCACCATCATGGAATTTCATGCAGGCTGTTTGCATAAGGGTTGGGTGAAGCAGCACAGTGAGTGAGGCCTGGGTGAAGATAGCACAGGTAGGCAGTGCTGTGGTACCTCCCAAAATAATAATTTTTTGTTTGTCCTCTTCTTGGAGCACATGTGCTTGTGGCAGAGGTTACTGCTTCAGCCACCGATGCCCATTCCTGGCTGAGACAACTGTGCTGCAGGCTCTCTCTCCCAGTTTGCTGAACTGAGTAACTGTGCTAACCTAGCTTGGTTCAACAAATTGCTGTGAGTAGCTGGATTGACAGCTTGTGGGGAGGCAGCCCCAGAAGGAGATAGTGTGTTTATGGTGACTGGGGAGTGGTAACTGGAGAGCTACCAGTGCATTTTCTTTTGTAGGCAGTATGGGAAGGCCAGCTTTGTGTTCATTTTTAAAAAAAATCTTTCTTGCAGTTTAAAACCAGCTCTCTGTTTAGAGCAAGTGTTTGCATTTGAGCCTTTTGAAGTGCTTGTGGTCAGAGGCACTAGCAGCACCTTCAAGTGGATGCCTTGGGTAATGCCTGGTCCCTTTTCAGTTTCATGACATTTTGGGAAGGGAGATAAAAAGACTTGGGAAAACTGGTGGGGATGAGTGGGTAAATTGAAAACAAAATGGTTTGCTCCAACCTGTAATTGGAGGAAGATGTGTTCCTCTGTTTTGTAGACAGAGTACTTTAAGGGCTTTGCCCTTACTGGCTAGGATTACGTGGGCCATGTGACAATCAAGGGCATTCTCTGCTGCCGTAGACCAGTTGTGATTCATAACTGGATGGGTCATTTAATTTCTTGCTGGCAGGTTAGGAATTTCTCCTGTAGTTTGTACCCCCTCTTGTTACTAGGCCTTCTGTGCAGATTTAGCCTTGATTTACCCCCTATGCAGGGATGAGATGCTTGCTGGCAGCAACTGCATAGTTTGTGTGTGCAGGTTTGAGTGGTTGTCCTGAAAAGTCTGATAGAGTCAGATGGAGTTCTTAGGTTTCACTGTCTGACCAAAAGATGACAGTGATTTGTTTAAAGACATTCTGGCTGCTTAATTGCATACTTTATTTTTAGAGGGTTTCAGTCACTTCAAGTGAGGGATCATAAATAGCTGAAATGTGTTCCTTTTCCAGACTTCTATATAGCTAAATGGATTGCATGAGACTGGACCAACCTCTCCAGGCACTGAGATGCTCTTGCTGCGCAGAGACTCAAGTTTGTTTTCAGATGCTAGTGAGGGTTTTGCCTTTCACTCAGGCTCAGTTTTCTGAGTCACTTAGTGAAGTTTTACTGTGTTTTCTTCTTGGTAGGGAGTCCCATCACTGAGAGTTCAAATTCTTGCTCTTTTTGTATGAGAAATGTAGTCTGTCACAGCAAGCAGTGTGGATAGATGTGAACTCCACATTGCCACTGCACTTCTGGGAAATTCCGTAACAGTGGGATAATGTGTCATTGGCAGCTACTGTGCTACTTCCTAGTAAGATTTAGCTCTAAGCTGGAATTGTATCCGTAAAACACTTTTGTTCAGATGTAATACACTGCATCAGGGTGTTTCTTGCTTTCAAGACAGAGGAAAAGCATTGAATCTCCAAAATGCTTCACCATGGGAGCAGAGGTGTCACTGCAAAGTAAGTTAAGAGCAAGGGTTTGACAAAGTAAATCAGAATTTCTGACAAGCATCTTATCTTATATCTGTCTTTGAGAGTGCCACTCTGCAGAATTGTAGTGCTTTCCTGTCTCAGTTGCACACAGGTGCATTGTTTTGTTTTTACCTGAAACATGCATTGTTTTTACCTGAAACATGTCACAATCCACCCTTCAGACAAGAGAGCTCTGGAATCACAGTGAAGTATGAGTAGGACATATTATGGCCAGTTTGAGGTTCTCCAGAGTAAAACCAACACTTACATGTACTGGAATGAATCCAATGGGTGATTAAGGGGACAACGAGGTTTGAGGAGAGACACAGAGGGAAATGTTTTTCTTCCATCTGGAAATGGTTTTCTTCCATCTGCCAAGAGGGGAGGTTATTCAGGAGTTTCAGTGCTGCCTTTAGCTACCTTGTGGGTAGGGAGGATGTAGAACAGGTGCTGCCAAACTTTTCTTGAAGTGCATGATGAAGGAGCCAGGGCAAAGGATGCAAGCTGAAACAGGGTAAATTCCAGGTAGATATAAAAAAACCTTCTGTATTGTGAGGGTGGTCAAACACTGGAACAGAGACTCTGAGGGGTTGTAGACTGACTCTTCAGTCCTGGAGGTATTTTGAAGCTTAGCTGGATGAGGTCTGGGTGAACTGCCTGGGATAGAAAAGAGACCTCAAGAGGCCCTTCCAGCCTGTGTCATTCTGTGATTCTAGATCTGTGTGAAGACTGTGGCCTCTTGGATGGAAACTGATGAGGAGGATGAGATGTGCTTGAGAGTAGTCAGCTCTTGTGTGGCTTGTGCAGCTCTTGTGTGACTCATGGGTTGAGTTCTAGCATTGACTTTGAGTGTTACAGGTACAGTAAAGCAGGTGTGCAAGTCCTCCTCCTGTACTGTCTCATGCTCTGCTGCCGTTCTGGTTTGGAGGGTTTGCTGTAAGCTGTTGAACAATAATTTTGTGTACATGTGGTGGAGTTGTGAAGAAGAGCAAAGAAACATCAGCAGATGTACAAAAGTAGCAGAGTAGCTTTCTGAAGCAGACTAGGTTTTTTCCACTCCTATATTTGTATACCCTAGCTGCTTATTAAAAGGAGCTCCTCTATGTGATGTTCCTGGCCTGGCAAAGAGTCTTTTTTAAGTGCCAGGGAAGAGCTGTAGTGCTTTTCCTGAAGACAGAGGACAAAACAGATCATTGGAAAATCATAGCAAAGATAGGAGGAGAGGGTGGTTTTGTTTACAACACTTAACAATTCCGCTGCTGAATAACCACATGGCCCATGGACAACTCATGGCCAAACAGCTGATTCTGCACAGCAGCTATTCTGTCTAAGCATCAGAATGTGTCCACTGCTTGTAAGTTGCTTTTTTCCTCCTCTGGCTAGTCTGTGGGTAACAAATGTTTTTACCAAGATCAAGCTGCTGGCTGTTGTTATAACTTGTGCCAGGGTTAAATGTCTTCTGCCTGGTTAAGACTGACTTTTATGAGGTAGGATGTGAAAAGTGGATGAACCTGGGAGAAAAACAGGAGCAATACCAGCTTCTGGTTTGTGTCTCAGTACGATCTTGGGAATCTGCTATGGAAGTGCTTAGACTAAAAAATGTCTTTCTTTAACGATTGAAAACATCTTCAGAAGCTCTTAAAAAGTGTTTGAGATAACCAGCACCTTTCATTTGTGGCTAATATCAGACTATTATTAAGATTTATTGCTTTCACAATGATCTCTTCATTCCAGTGCATTACTGTGCTTGGGCTCTCTGCCAGATCTGAGCCCTGCACAATATCCCTTAGCAAATGAATATGGCATGGGAACATATGAACATGGTATTTGTGTGACCATCACTCTAAGAGCAGAATTTCACTGACCCCTGAAATTTTATCAGGTAGGTTCAGATCAGACAAAATTAGTCAGTATAATTTCTCTGGTGCTGAAAGCTTCACATGCACTGCAAAATGGAGTGTGAGATAATCTACCATAATGTATTTCCTGAACAAATCTCATTGCTTCTCTGTCTTGGGGAAGTGTGACAGTGATAATTCTCTAGATACATTTGCTTTCCATCTGTCTTGGTGAATGAGAAAGGGAGATGGAGTAGGAGATCAAAACTTGGTTTTCGAGGTCTCACAGACACCATTGTTGTTTAACAACTGAGGGGCTGTTCGCTTAAACTACTGGAATTGAGCTAGGACCACTTTACTTTCCTCAGTAATAGTATATTCTTCGGGAGTAAAATGTTTGTTTGTTTCTGCTGTCCCAGTGTTATTACTACACAGAAAAGCTTGAGATGTTGTTTGCATTTGTATTTAGTAGATGGATCACACACAGACAAAAACGTTGAAGAAGCAAACCAAAGCCAGGCAAACCAACAACAAGAAAATGAAAACATCTGTGTCTGGGTAGAGAGGTTTAATTAGTTCTCCCCTGTGGTCTCTTTCTTATCCTGCTAACATTGCTGTGGTCAGTATCAAAAATACCTACCTTGTAG
Organism: Promerops cafer; assembly: GCA_013398275.1. NCBI lineage: Eukaryota > Metazoa > Chordata > Aves > Passeriformes > Nectariniidae > Promerops > Promerops cafer. The sequence continues at coordinate 854,134 of VZSE01014914.1, read as the reverse complement.
TTTCCTAAATGTGTATTTGTGTATTGCCCCAGACAGCAGCTGTGCTATGTGATTTGCTTGTGTGGGAGAAGGAACTGGGAGGTTTGGGAGGTGCTTGTGTACTGGGATCTCAGCCTTCACCTCCCTGCAGGAACAGCTGGGAGCTGTGCCACTCCCCTTGGGAGAGGAGGGGTGTGTTTGGTGTCTTTAAATTAGAAACTCTTCAGAAGTTCTTAGTGTTTCTGATGCAGCATGACTCAGATGAGGTCCTGATTTCATCTGTGGCTCCACGTCAGGTCTACTATGAAAAAAATTGTCTGATAGCATTTTATTTTCATACTTGGTGAGTTGTTGCATACCACTAACTTTTCCTTAACAGGATAAGTTTATTTCCATTGATACTTACTATATTAAGATACAAAAAGAACAGTGTACGACAGCCAGTAAAAGTGGTCTGTGAATGGTAAACAAAAAGTAATTTTTTAGTGTCTGATACTAAATTGATTGCATTTGTGTGAAATAATCCTCTATTTTCTGTGTTGCTGTTTCTGGTTTGGTACTTCTTTCCTGCTATTAATTGCTTAGTCAGGTGTGGTAGCTTTGTTTCACTGCCTTTGTACTACGGGTGAGGTTTGTGCAGGAAATAATGAATAATTTAATTTCACAATAAGTGAAACTCATTGGCTTTAGGATTTGTGTTTGCTTACACAATTAAATATGTTCTAAAAGGCTGAAATACCAAGTATATTATTGCTGCCACTACAAAGCCAGACATGCTGCTTACATGTTTAAAAATCATTATTTAGGGCTGACTAAATGACAGATTTCTTCCCCCATACTGGGTAAAAGTCTGAAAATATTAGTGTGTTTATTACAAAAATGCCCTGTATAACTACTGATTGCTTAGATTTACAGTCCTTTAGAATATTACTAATACCTCAAATAAACTGTCTGTGCAGGTAAACATATATTCTGCTGATAAACATATTTTTAGATGTTGATGTTCTTGACTAGGACTGACAGAACTGTGCCAAATATACATCTCAAGTTTGTGAGGAGATCTATTGTCCAAGGAGATAAGTAATTTTCTTTGGGCCTCTGTTATTCTGATCTTCCTGGAGCCATAATCCATTAATCCAGTTGGGTTTAAGGGTATAAATATTGTTGTAAATGAGACAATAATACAGTTCCTGTGAGAAACGTGATGGGTAGTTGATGATCATTAATCAGTACTTCTTTTCTCGTTCCCAAACAGAGTGGAGAGCAAAGCAGTGTCCATCAAATGAGTACGAAAATTATTGTTAATCCTTCTGACGTGCCTTCTGGTGGTAATGAAAACTGCACACACAATTAAAAACAACCAAAAATAAGTATTTGTCCAGATGAGAACTCATGAGGAAGAGATAAACAAGACAACATTAATGGAGCTGTCAGAATTGTCTGTAAGCCAAAAGAACAGAGAATAAAATCAGCCTAGATTTCATCAGCTAATTCAGGACAGAACATCACTGAGGGCAGCAAGCCCCGAACTTTATCAGTATTTAGGGTATGTTCTGGTATGTCCCAGGGTATTTATTTACTGTTTTTCTTACTGAACTTGAAGATGTTTAGCTCCTAAAGCAGAGCTTTCTCTTTTTTTAATTCAGCCATGTGGAAATCTTAGCGTGTGCAGAGAGTTGTCAAGTGGAGTCTGTGGAGTTGCAGCGAGGCTGAGAAATGTTTGTGATTCTTGAAATTGGAACTTAAGTTTTCATGTGGCTTAAGGGATGCTGGAGCTAAGTGTCCTTGCTGTAAAACTATTTAGCAGAAACTCTGTGTGTGCTGCAAGGCAGGCTGCCTGGGCTAGGCAGCATAATTACTTGTGGCAAGATGTTCTGGACATCAGAGTAGGACAAGGATGGAGGAGACTTGAACACTGATTCATCCTGAGTTACAGCTATGCCCTGCTGTCCCCACACATCAGTAAAGCATCTGCTCTCTATTGTCCCCAACCTGCAGATGTAGTTGCCTTTAAGGAGGACATTTGCCTTTCAAGGGCTGCAGAAGGTGGATTCTCCCCTGAGCTGGTCTTGCTGTCAGAAGGGCTGAAAATGTAGAACTTTGCCTAATGGTACTTACTAAGAAGTGAGTTGGAGCAGCTCCAGTGTTAATAGCAGAACTGTGAACTCTGCTCCAAATGACAGAGGACCAGGTGCGAGGTGTTTGTGTTAGCTTTGGTGGGTAATGAGGTATGATGTCCTACCAGCTGCTCACTGCACTGTACCATACCCATTCTCTCAAACTAACCCTTGTGGTGCATCTTTCTACTGAAATAATTCCTTATCAGAGGACCTGCAGTAGTTGTTTCCCTTCTGCATTGAAATTTTTCACCTTTTCCTCTATGGACTGTTTAGTTTATTTGGTTGGGTTTTCTTGCTATGATGTCTCTGTATTCCAGTCCCTTCCCTCCCACAATGTTGGTTTTTTGGTCCCATCCTGTTGAACAGTCCTGGCATTCCACAGGCTGAGAAGCATAGCACGTGGCTGGATGCTCCTGCAAAGAGAGGTCAAAGAATAATAAATGATGCACAGTAGCCTAAATATGCCGGACAGCCCTGGACACCCAAAGAGGACATTTATGGTGTTACAATGTTCTAACCTATTGCAGGGTCTAGTTAGATTTATGTTACTCTAAAACAGTTTATATTTTATCTGCATTTGAAAGGGGAACACTTTCCCCTTCAAACACTGCATTGAGTTCCTCGTGATCTTTAAATCACGGACTTGCCTGAAATTGTTTGCATCACCAGACACAGCATATGCTGGCAAACAAGGATGCTTTTTAAAAAAATCAGTCCAGCCTGATAGTTACATTTTAAGGGTGGGGAGAGAAGGGCAGTGAAACATCTGTGATTTAATCCCCTTATCATTGTTGTCGTGGCAGTGGGAGCTGGATTGTTTGCAGGGACGGCTAGTGAAAAGTTGTGTGCGTGACTGGGTTGTTGCTGGGCTTTGCTTTGCACTGCCGCAGCTAGTTTTACTTGTGCACATGCCACTTGGGTGTGTGTTGGCTAAGACCACCTTCTAATCAAAAACCAACCCAGTTCCAAAGCTGGAATCAGCAGTGACAAGACTCCCTTCCTGTACAGTGGAAGCAGAACTCAGCAATATGCAGCAGATGTTGCCCACTGGATGACAGATGCATTTAAAATCAATTGTAAAACTGGATTTGGGATTTTGCAAGTTAAATTGAGCAAGAACACATGCTATTTGATGGTCTGTGTGCTTTAAGAGAGAGAACTATATTTCTGATAGACTGGAGTTCTGTGAAAGAATAAAGACAAGTCTTGGAGCTCTGCTCTATGAAATAGGACTCTGAATTGCACCTGGGTGCTGAAAAGACAGGTTTAGTCCTTGTTTTGTATATAAACTCCACGTGGGTGATCATATGTACCTACTTTGCTCTGTGATGCAAAGATCCCTGATGTTGTCCAAGACCAAGGAGTGAGCATGTAAATGGAGACGTGAAGACAATTATGTTGTGAACAAATGTTGCAGTATTGCAGTTGTAGAGCTGTTGGGATGTCAAACGTGTTCCTGGTCCTTGTGGTCAGAGTAGCCACCTTTGGATTCTGTCACACAGGACTCTGTTCTGGTCTGTTCTGCTGCCAGAGTGACTTGGTGGCTGTGAGGTATCTGGGTACAGTTGTGGTAAGGTCTCTGAAAGTTGAGGAGTTACTTTGGTTGCATTCCAGACCCAACCTTTGAGGTCATGTAGGTGCCAACATAGGTTATGTTGCAGTAGCACTGCTTTTTTTTTTTTCTTTTCGTTTTGGAGGTATATGCTGCATGTATGGGGAGAAGGCCCGACAGATGTCAGTGTCAGTCATTTTTGGGAATTGAGAGTTGAAACAGTTTGTACTGGTGCATTTTGAGGCATTCCTGAGATAACACCTGAACTGAAATCAAATTTCTTAAAAGAGTAATGTGCTGGGAAGACCATTTTAAGGTGTAAACAGTGGCTGAAAAACAGGGCATTTGCAGTACACAATGCGCTTCTCACCAAGGCCTTGAGGTGGGATGGTGGTGTGGCATTCTGCCACTACCTCTGTTTATTTTATCTTTTCAAGCATCTGTTGTCCCTTTGAAATATTTTAATTGTGTCCTTTTGAAGTATCATTTTGATGATTTGGTGATAGGTGGACATGAGATGCTGTAACATATTGTGGCTGCCTGAATGGCTGAGTGGCTGTGCTGATGGGAAAATGATGGAAGCATCAAGAAATGACTAGTAAGTAGAATATCCCAGCTCTCCCAAGCACTGAGACTATAGCACATGATAGAGGCAAAACCCCTGTGTGTTGCAGAAAAGCACAGAACATAAAAGAAGTAGCTCTTAAATGTATAAAATATAAGATAAATACACTTCTAAGAGATGCCTTATCTTTCCTTATATTGCTTCTTATTTGAGAATGGGAAGGAAAACTCTGATCATGTTCCCAGTTCTTCAGTGATTGCTTTGAGGAATATCTGGTTCTTTCTGCTGCATTGTGTGGGTGGAGTGCCCTGCTTTGTCCTCATCTATTGCCAACCTGATAGAGAGGCCATGAAAAAGAAGGCTGAGGAGTCGTTATGACCATCTCTGCCACCCTACCATTGTACTGCACAGAGATATTTTCCTTTATATTATGCTACTGTATAATATACTGACAATTCTCATAGGAAAAAGAATCCCAGCCAAAGTACTGACATCTTTTGTAGTTTCAAAACATTCCTTTGGGGTAGAGGGCATGACAGTTGTCAAAGATCTCTTTATGGTGAATTCAGTAGCCTCAAAACAAAGTGAAAAGAACAGAAGGAGTGAATAAAATGCCTTTCCCCAGAAGGCTGCTATTTGCAAAGGAAACCCTTGTAATGTATTGAACATAAAATCTTCTTTTTAAACTGTGATATGTTTAAGAAAAGAAAGGGAGGGATTTCCATTAGGGAAACTTGAGATCTGTGGAATAATTGCCAGGAATTAAATATAAACTAGAGAACAAAGATCTGCATCTGATCTGCACAAAACTGAAATGGTTGGGAATGTTTTCAGAGTTTGTCATGTTATTACAGGAGATAATTGAGGAAATAATCTGAAACATTTGTGTCTGATGGACAAGTTTGAGAAATAGTATTTTATTATTTATCTAGTAATATAAATTCTTCTTTCTGCGGCAGTAGGCACTAGGGAATATCTTCATTAAATATTACCATATAGCATTGTTGCAGGAATTAATTTTAATCTTATGTATCGTAATGAGGATGGTTTGAATAATATAAGCAAACATTAAAAAGGATGGGATGCTTTCACTACTGGAATTTAAAGGAAATTTAAAACAATTTTTTTCCCCATAGTTTCTCCTGAACACTGTTTGCAAACAGTTTGAAATTCCAGATGTTTCAGTGTTTGGTCAAAGGAAATCAAGTGCCCCTGAAGGATAAAGGAGACTTGACTCAAAATGGAAAGCTTTCTGCTGATTTTATCAAATGCATTTTTGCAAGACTTTACCTGTTTTAATCTGCAGGCAAGACATAATTGAAAAAGAGTATGTTCCCATGGTTGTTTCATTAATCAAGATAAAATTAGATTTATAAAAAAATTCATCCTCTTGTATTTGCTTAAAAGTTTTAAATATGTGAATGGGCAGCAAGCCTGTTCTGAAGAACACAAAAGAGGTAATATTTGTATGACAGCTGCCAAGGAAGCTTCATTAATTAGCCTTTGCCATTACAGCAGGAAAATACTGAGATACTTGATTTTCTTTTCCGCATGGCCTCTGTAAAAGGAATGTATTGTGCACTTTGTCACAAAGATACTTGCAAGCACAGGTGTTGTTTTTAAAATAATAGTAAACAGAATTATGCCTTTTTTGCTGGAAAACAACATAGAAGGTTCTGTTATTGTTGAAAAGAACATAATATGAAAATTCTTTATTTCCCCTTGTAACATGAAGTTTGAGTTACCAACTTTAGTTATTCTGATTATTTTTCCTTTGCTGTTGTCTAAATGTTTAATGCTGAATATAATTTGTCCTTTGGAAATTGCATATAGAAGTTATAGGCTCCTCCTTTACAATGTTTCCCATTGTAAAGCATAATTCATGTGTGTATGCTTTCCTGCAAAATTAGGTAATTTGAAAGCCTGGTTCCTTGGTATGGAACTTCTACTTTAGTAGAAGGGCAAGGCTCTGGAAACTCATGGTGAGGTATTTGCAATGGGAGAATGAAATCCAATGACATTTTTTGTTGTGTTAAATACCTTAATTAGATAAATATCACCAGTACAATATTTTTTTAATTGGAAGATTGCTGCTTTAAAATTTGTAAAAGTATCATAAAGAAAAACCAAAGTTTTTTCCTGCAAGGTGGAGAAAAGAATAGAATTATCCACAAAATGGCAGAAGAGAAGCAGATTTTACTTAAAATTTTTCACAAAAACTGCATGATTCATACCAGCATTACATACCACCAGAGAGGTGTTAAAAGTTTATTTGATTACAGGGTTAGCCAGGCCACAAACACTTTTTCACTTTTATTTTCTTTCAGAGGCTATTGCTCCAAGAGAGAGCTGCCTCCCTGGGTGCTTTGTGCAGGTAAAAGTTGCTGCTGTGTGTTTAGCTGGACAGTTGTGGTCTGTGCTCTTGTAAAATCCACAAGGATTTTCCAGGCATCTGGGAAGGGAGGAGCAGAAAGGATATCTAGCTTGTGGTTCTTCAGAGAAGCAGCCAGTAATGTGTTTTGAGGTATGTCTGTGTATCTGTATCTATATCTATATCTGTATCTATATATATCTATATATCTGTATCTATATCTGTATCTGTATCTATACATCTATATCTGTATCTCTATATATCTATATATCTATATCTGTATCTATACCTATATCTGTATCTGTATCTATAGATCTATATCTGTATCTATATATATCTATATATCTGTATCTATATCTGTATCTATAGATCTATATCTGTATCTATATATATCTATATATCTGTATCTATATCTGTATCTATAGATCTATATCTGTATCTATATATATCTGTGTGTGTGTGTTGCCTCCTCAGTGGCTCATCCAAACTGGGTACATGCAAGGTAAAGATCCTTCGCACAATTTAGCAGCACATTTTAGCTTTTTTCCTTTTTGGTTCCAAGAATCGCTTATATTTTGCTTGATGAAAGAATATGCTTTACAAGACCCAGTTCTGGGTCATATTTTATGTGTATCTAGTTCAGTTACCCTCTTCAAAAGGCAGAGGATATTAGAACGTGTACCTTTTTTTGAGAGGTGATTAGGAATTTGTATTCTGTGGTCTGTACATGCTACCATCTTTTCAGAAATTCCTCCCCTAAAGCTAAGAAGTCTAAAGAATTGGTGTAACCTTAGCCATTATCTTGGAAAGCAAGTGTAATTTTATCAATTTATTTTCTAATCTGACAGGAAAATAAATCCTTTAATGTATTCCCTATATGCCATGTTAAGCAGGACTCCTCTAAAGAAATCCTTGTTGTAGCAGCTTACTGAATAATTCACATGATTTCAGAGATGGGGATAGAATATGTAGGTGAGTATTTTAAGTGATGGTTAGTAACCAGAACTGGTGTCCTGGACAGGTGTGAATGGTGAAAGCAAAGCTGTCAGTTCATATCATTAGAGTTAACACTGTATAAAATGATGTGAACGGTTTCCTTGTGAAGATAAAACATGGAAATGAATAAAACCCTGAGCAACCATTGGGATTTTTTATTTACCCATTTCTTATTCTTCAAGAAAAGGACAAGTGAAAATGTTCCCTGATGGGGATGACGAGGTGTGTTCTCTTTGCTTGTCTCGTTTACCGTGGCTGGTATTTTATTTATGGTCTCAGGTGGGAAGTTGTGCTTTGGTTCTGTGCCTTGCCTTAAGGCAAGTACTTTCTGAGCAAGTGGGAATGACAGAGAGCACACAGGCTGTGGCCACACATCCAGCTCAGGTGTGCTGAACATCTTACTGATCATTGTGCTTGCCTGCAGCTCCACTCTGTTCTGCTGCAGCGGTGTTAGACCTGCCATGCTATTGTGGTGGCATCCTCTTCTGTGCCTTGGCAAAGTAATTCATCTGTGCTTAACAAGATCTATCCTCAGCGCTCAAGAGACTTGCAGGTAACAGTGGGTGCTGACGCTTTCTCTTGCTGGGTATATTCTGGCTTTTGATTCAGCCTTTACCAGATGTTCTCTCCTTAGGGCAGAATTATCCAGTTCTTTGGTTCAGTTACCATTACTGCTGGCATATTTGCCTTTGAGCTAGGGGCATTGCAAAGTAGGCCCTAGCCCTAAAGACATCATCAACTCAATGTACCCTTGTTTGTAACTGTGAGTGTATTTGGCTTGAGTGATGTTTGCCAGTTGCTGCATGGTCATTTGCTCTGCTCAATGTTCTTTCTTCCGTGCCAAGTACAGAAGAGTTGTCTCTGAGGTATTTATAGCCATGCAGAGTTACATGAAGGGCTTTAGCACAGACATTTTGCCTCTCTAGTGTGCACATCCCTTGTCTGCCTGAGGACCATGCATGGCAGGACTTTGTTGCAGTCAGCTGATGGGAAAGCAATTTTTGTATTGAACTATGAGTGCTTACACCTTGAGTTTTGTAAGGTGGAAAGTTGAGATGAGACGTTGGGGCTTAGCAGAGAAGAGAAATCATGGAGTTCTTGTGCCCTGTCTGCTGGATGGTGATGGTAGTACCCCTCAACTGTTAAAGCACTTGACTTACATCTTCCTTGGGACTTCTGGAAGCACTAGAAAAAAAGTACTCAAAAGGAAAAAAGTAGCTGGCCTTATACCAGCACACTGCTAATATTTAAGAGGTGTAGAGGAAAGGTACTTGAGGATTGCAAGAAGATAGTGGGGAATAAGAGGAAAATGTGCAGAGCAACCTGCTGAGAAGGGAATGCTGAGGGAGAAGTCTTGAAACAGTGTAGCTTGTCCAAGTGGATGATGACAGGTACTTGTACACTGACTATCCTAGCTAAAGGCAGCTGATTTTAAGCACTGACATAAAGTGGAGTAAACACCCTTATCAAGGTTACCTGACAGCACATGTGCTTCCTTATGTATTCCATGTTTTTATGCAGGGGCCATAAATTCTACAGTATTCCTGGTGTCTGTGTGCCTGGGTAAGAGCTCACACTATACACATGAAGGGAGGAAGTGGGAAAAATCCTAACACTTGGACAGAAGAGCCTATATTTATTTGCTCTGTTTAGTTTTCAAACAATTTGTCACGCTAAAGGTTCTTGGCTTCATGTCCTAGAGAGTGTCTGCCTCAATTAGTCTTTACCAAAAGTGTCCAGCTCCCCAAAGCCACTGTATGTCTCACTAATGTTACTCAAGAAGAGTGGTGAAAGGATGATAGTAGGAATTGATTTGTCTGCTGAGAGATTGCAAAAGGCTGCACAGTAAATTGGGAATGGTGAAAGGGAGGGAAAGTGTAAAACATAAAACCAGAATAGTGCAGACAGAAACTGAAAATTGGATGATGTGACTTACCAGTAAGAAGAGTGAATTCTTTTCTGAAGAACTGCAAGCTCACTGTATATAGCAGAGAAAAATTAGTTCCAGGTGTAGAAGGGGGCAGTGAGACTGCAGAGTCATTAAGTCATGTTTTCTGCAGCTCCCATGATTTCTGTGCTCTATTCAGCAGAGTGAGCTGCTGGAGACAAGACTGAGCAGCAGAACTGTGCCCATGGCACAAATGTCCAGTGTCCAGACAGTCAGCAGGAGAGTTTTCAGCCCTTGTAGTGTGAGGTGTATGTACCCAGCGTCAGGGACTGGTACAGCACCCTAGGAAGTGATTTATGCTTGCAGTGTGCTATTGCAGCTTGTTGGCTGACCATACCTCTGTGAACCACATGCAGGTAATTCTGCTTGTGGTTTGACATTGATGCTTCTGAGGAAATTGCAGACACTAGGTTTTGCATAGAAAGGATTTGGAATCTGAAGTCCTTTTCTTGTTGTGCTATCCTCTGCATTGCTCTGTTAATGATCTTACTGGTGCTTTTTGAAACCTGTAATTAGAGTGGGCTCTTTGATTGATGGGAACTAGCATTAAAGGATTAATGAGTAGAGCTGAATATTTTGTGATCCTTGAAGTGTCAACATCAGCATGCATTGGCGCATTGCTGATTAGCTTGATTTAGTCGTTGGCAGCCAGCACAAGGCTTTTTCCTGAGATAGGGTGCACTTCAGCCACTGCAGAGGGGCTTGATGTCAGAGTTACTATGCTACAGAATTAAAATAAAAAGAAATGTATGGCTCCATGCCTTTCCCGTATCAATTGACACAGCAGAAGGCTCAAATCACTGGTGCTCTTGGTTTCATCTCAGAGTGGAAGAGGTAATTCTCCTTCAGTGGCAGTCTTGTGCTTGTAGAAGCCAGTGTTCAGAAAATAATTTTAGAACCTACTATAATTGAATAGGATGTTTGATTTTTAATATATTTGCTCTTTAGATGTTTGTGTCCTGGTTAACTTTCCTTTTCCACCTGCTTTCCATTCTTCTTAAAAAAATAATTTACATAGTTACTCTGTCTGTGTGTGTGTGTACATATATCTAGACATATACATGCAAACACATCCATCCATCCATCCATCCATCCATCCATCCATCCATCCATCCATCCATCCATCCATCCATCCATCCATCCATCCATCCATCCATCCATCCATCCACACCCAAATACTGAGGACCAGAACTTGTGCAGCTTATAAACAGTCTGCTCTTGTTCATGTGGATCCTGAATATAATGACTTAAAGTGGCCTCTGCCTGTGTGGTTAACATTGCACGCTCTGTCTGACACCTTCCCCGTCCTAAACCAACATGTTGTCTAGAATTTTGACAAGTGTATTCTAATTTATTTAATGCTGCAGCTGTACTTGCCTGCTCACAAGTGCTTTCCTTGTATCTTTTGGGAAAAAAAAAAAACAGGCTGTCAAAGAGATTATTCCAGAACCAAAACATGTTTGTGGAAATGTTGCATGGGATCCCTTCAGCCCTGTGGTTGGTATGCCTTGATTTTAGATGTGGTTATGTGATAAGACCCACTGAGGTTAGCAGGGCTGTTTAAGTGGTGGAGGGACTACTTTCAAGAATCACAGCTTGCTGTGCCAGAGCCTAGTTTCCTTTTTCTTTTCCTCATAGAGTAGTTGCCACAGTGGCCGTCTTAGGGCTATTGGAGCAGTTTTGTGAGTATCTGCTTTGAGTGACCAGTCCCTATTAAATCAAACCCCCCGTTTTGAAAGCTCCTTGAATGTTTGAAAATCTCTATTTTGAAAAAAGGCTTAAGATGAATTATATATGTAGTATTTTGAAATGTATCTAGACAAGCTCTTTGCTCAGCACCTATAATTACAGTGCTCCAATCCTGAATGGAGGGTTTCAAAAGAAGATAACATTCAAAGCTACTCATTAATTGTGTTACTGAGTGCCCGCCCTTTTAATAAAAGAAAAAGTGCATTCTTCCTTCACCAAAATACAAATACAATAGAGATAATGTCACTTCCAAAGGAAGGATTATTTAGAACTAGAGTGATGCTTGTCCATACTAATTGAAAGCTAATAAATCTGTAAAAAATGGGGTTTCTAAGCCAGATTTGACGGAGTTTGCCATTGTTAATTGTAACGGAGGTCTCTCTGGTAAGGCACACAGAAAGCCCTACTGTGTGTCCTTGCCTTCCCCTACTACCCTTTTGAGTGGGTAGTGTCATCAATGTGCTGTTTCTGTGATGCCACTCTCCTTCATATATGGTCTAGGAGGCCAGCAAGGGCTTTGTATTTATATATTTTATTCAGAATTTAAACACCCTATTTACTTAAAAAGTTCTAAAATGAGTTCTATGTTCTGTACACTTTCACATGTGTTTCTAAGATGGCTGTAGAAATAGATTGAGTGCTGATCAGCCCTTGCAGCTCAGACAGTGCCTCTTTTGTCATGCTGCAGCAGAAAATGTTACACAGATTCTTAATGCACTCGACCTCAGTCACATCAGATGATGTATCACAGACCAAAAAGGGCTGTTAAAGGAACTTTTAAACATTGCTGAGTCTAATGGCTCATTTCAGGAAACACTGGAAAAAAGGGCATTTGTACAGTCTTTGTGGCAGCCTCCTGCATACATATTACAAAGCAGTCTTTAATTATGGGATCACATTATTACTTGTTTCTGCAGAGCTCCTGCCTCATTAAGTGCATGTTCCTCCATTTGGGAACAGCCACTTGGTGCTTTTGGTTTTCTCCTGTATTTTCAGAACACATCTTAATTCTTTCTGTTTTCTGCAATCTGAAAATACTGACTTTTCTGTATCAGTCATTCTTATATTATTTTGCGTTTAGGAATTCAGATTTTCGAGCCCTGCAGTGAATGGGTGGGCATTTCCACTGCGGAGGTGGAAAAAATAATTTGAAGTCCGAGTAACTTTACATGTAGGTACCCAGTGGAAGCTGCTTGGGGTCACTGTGGAGTTGTCAGCACTCTGCTCTGGCCCTGTGTGGGTAATTTGGGCATGGAGAAGGGGGTTGGTTACCAGAACCTGGCTAGAGGCCGGGAATGAAACAGTTGTCTAAACTGTGCATCAGGAAACTGGAGTTTAAACTGCTCAGAAAAGTTAATTCTTCAACTTTTTCTTTTCTGGGATGGCAGAGTGTTTTTACTTTATTCAAGATTCATATATCACCCTATTTGAGCATTAAAAGCCTAGGTTACCACAAATTGAATTGATTCGTTATCTAATTAAAATAAGATTACCCAAAGTAATCCTTCATGTGACTGCGTGTGACACGTAGAAACTCCAGAAGAACTCTAATTGATTTCTGATATGAATGCCTTAAATTGAACTTGATTTTTGGAAGTGAGTGTCACTCTTCTCTGTATTATTTAAGATTTGCATTTTATTCTTTGATTTGCTGTTTGTTGAAAGGAAGCTGCCTATGGTGGTATTGAGAGAGGGTTTTTTAAACCGTTAAACCTTAACTAGTGCTGCTCCTGGACATTTCAAAGTTGTGTAGCTGCCATGAGCCTGTTTGGTGAGAACTCTTAGCATCAGCTGAGACTGTGATGGATGTCATCTGACTTGAGGTCTGTAAATGCTTCCAAAGACTTTATAGGGAACTTGCAATAAATAACTTAATTTCTCTGTGCCTCAGTAACCCTTCTGTACTGGGATAACTAATCCTTTGCTGTATGGTACTAGAATTGGGAAGGTGAAGATTATAGGCTAGGAGGTGTTTGGACATTAAAATAGTAGGAGCCTGTAAAGGAGAAGGGAAACTGTTCATTTAGTACTTCCTCTTCAAAAGTTGTGATTGGCAGGGCTGAGTGTGGTGATGTGGCTGGAAAGTGGTGGTCAGTGGTGAAGCTCCTATTGACTTTGTGGGCTCAGGACCACATGTGAGAGTAACAAAAGAAATGCTTGAGGATTTTTTTAGGAATATGTAGATTCTCAGCAAAAAGAAAGCAAAGATACTTCTCAGGCATATTTTCATCACTAAAGAGAAAAGAATAATTCACTTTGTGGTTTCCTGACACAAGTCCCAGATGGATCTTTAACTCCTGTGACCCGGTGGCATTTCCTGAAATTTTGATAGAGCTGTGCTGATCTGTCCTAGCTAGGAGTCAGGCCTTTGAATATGAAATCTGATGGAAGAAGAAAAAAGTTTCAGGCAATTATTTTCCTCACAGAAAGCTTTTGACCATGTTAACTCTTACAGTGTTGACGCCAATAAATCAAAAAATTCTAAGAGCAGATAATAAAAGAATATGTTTTAATGTTACTTGCAAGTGGATAAACTGAATAAACTCCTAGAAATCAGAACTTCTATGAGGAAGACATTGCCTCTGAATGAGAATGGGGAACAGTTAAAAATTTGCAGGCTCATACTAACAGAAGTACCTTGTCATGAGGATAAAGGAATTACTTAACTAGGAGGAATGGTAACAACACTGATCTCTCCTGAAAGTCAGGGGTTTTTGTTAGTTACATGTTTTCTTGCGCTGTTGCTACCCTTGTGTAGGGACACAGTTTGTGGTAATTGGGAGTGGGGATGAGCCGAGCCTCATCCCTAATGAGCTACAGCTGAGCAGAGCAGGTGAACAGCATTGAAGGCAATGAGACATGGAGTGCTGGCCAATCACAGCAGGGCTCACAGGTGTAAGGCATGTAAAGAGAAGGGTGTAAGAAGTTGTGCAGGAGAAGAGGCAGATGCTTGAAGCCTTCTGAAGCTGTTTGATGTTACTCTGTGTGTTGTTGCCATCTCAACAGTGGCATATGGTGACCCTGATGTGATTCAGGATTGGGAGGTAGGGCAAGGTACAGCTGGAGATGGAGCCCATCGTAGCATTGAGAGCAGTGAGAGGATGCTGCCTGCTCCAGACCTGACTGATTTTGACACCCAAAGCACAGGTGAGCTGCTGGGGACGTGATGGAAAATCACGTCCAATTACCAATGATGGAAAATCATGTCCAAATTACCAAGTGAAGAACAGACTGTTCTATCTACATGGAATGCTTTGTTGAAAAGAAAAGGCATTAAGACTACTGACTACGCACTTCGTAGTGTCTTACTATGGGCAAAGTCACAAGATTTTGAGACTGATGCAAGTTCTGCTTTTAGTGTTAGAGCATGGAAGGAAGTTGGGGAAAGATTATGGGACATGGTATCAAAAGGGAACAAAGTGGCTGCCGATCTGGCTACTACATGGAGATTGCTCTATGAGACTTTAAAAGAATAGAAAACAGAGCAAGACAGGAGAGAGAGAGAGGCAGAAGAAGAATCAGAACCTGAGAGCCTGAAGATCTAAGTAGGCAGACCAAGACCCTAAACTAGGCTGACCAAGAGCCTGAGATCCGAAAAATCCAGATAAGTTATAGCCAAGCAAACCTGAGAGCCTGAAAGAAATATATGCGCACCTGAAAGCTTAAAGGTGTGGAAAACTTATGAAACATTAGTCCCAAGAAGAAGGGTGCTAGGTATGAAGAATGGATGTTACAGACTTGAATTATTTGGTATGAAAGAAGTAGAATGAGGCTACGCACTTTGCCTGTTTGGAAAGAGGTGGCTTGGGAGTTAACATACAAACTGCTTTTTTTTATTAAAATATGGGAGTCCAGAGAAACACCAGACACCTGATCTACGTTTCCTCCTAAAGGCGAAAGGGTGTAGATCAAAGCAACAGATGGATGAGAATTTTCCTGATATGCTCCGGAGATTACAGAGTAGAAGTTCATTTTAGAATAAATAATATAATCTTCTGCAGATAAACGTTTATATAAGATGCTGTAATTTAGCTAGTATTAAGGCTGTGTTCAAAGTAATGCGAGTCCGTTTCATAAATGTTTGCTGTGTATTTAGAAAAAGATTATAACTTGGAATTATATAACTGTTAATGAAGCTGTATAATCATTAATGTTGTTAAAGTTGTATGGATACTGATGGAATTGTATAGCTGTCGATTTTGTTAATGTCCTAGTGTGTGGCCTTTAACTTATTCTTGTGTGTTACCTTATAAAGCCGTAGAGCTATTGATGTTGTTAATATTCTAGAAATAGGGGTATAAGAGTTTTAATGATATGTTTGGGGAGTGAATCAAGGAACCTACACAAGGGATACTACTCCTTCTGCAAGAGCCCTGTAGAGAAGCAGTAGATCTAGGATTTATTTAAAAAGGGGAAAGAAAAGGGGGAATTGTAGGGACACTGTGGTAATTGTGAGTGGGGCTGCAGGAGAGCTTCATCCCTAATGAGCTACAGCTATGCAGAGCAGGTGAACAGTATTGAAGGCAATGAGACATGGAGTGCCAGGGCATACTGTACAATTACAGAAAGGTACAGAGGGCACACAGGTGTAAGGTGTGTAAGAAGTTGTGCAGGAGAAGGAGAGAGGGCAGATGCTTGAAGCCTTTCAAGTTGCATGGTGCTATTCTGTGTATCATGGCCGTCTCAACTGCGACACCCTTGTAGTGTTTTGAGTTGCACCCTTGAAAATGTGTTCAAACATTAAAAAAATGGATAACAGGATCATGTAGAAAACCAAACAAACTCTGAGATTTCACTGCAGAAATACCGGCAGCACTCAGTGTACTTCTTGTGTGAATTCCTGTCCCTGAAACTGGCAGATTAAAGTTGAAACGGTATGTGCTTCTTGAAAACTAGGCTCTCAGCTTCCATTAAAAGTGTTGAATGTGTATCTACTCCTTTTTTGCCCAGCAGGGAAGGTGCCCTACAGATCTGTTATGTTACTGCTGCTTCAGTTCTGAGCCACAGATCATTTCTCATGTGTAAACAATCTCAAATATTCTGGGGGTTTTAGAACTCATTAAACTTTCCATTCTACTAGAAGTGGTAAGAGAGGCTATCAGAAAGTACCATAGCAGATGAGGAATGGTTTTAGGCAGTTAGAGATAAAATGAGCATTGAAATTTCTATCTTTTTAAGGAAATGGAAAATTATTCTATTCTTCCTTCTCACAGACTGCAGTGAGCAGGATGCTAAACCAGTAGGCTTCAAATGTGAACCCCAGTCCAAAATGTCAGTTAGCTGAGTGTACCTTCAGGGCCAAGGCCTTCAGAGTGCAGCCACAGGCAGCTCCTGCAGCTCAGCTTCATCGCATGCAGGCGGGAGAACAGCCAAAATCTTGGACTGTCCATTATCTTCAGTGAGCAGATCAAAGAACGGTAAATGCACGAGGCTGGAAGAAATTGTGAGAGATACAATGCAGATCTTGGTTGTGGCAGCAGGTTCCCTGGGATATCTCCATCCTGTTTACCTGGTTCTTTTTGACTGTCCACTGAAGGCAGTTGACAGCTTCAGAGGGTTCCTAATTTAGTTGGATTAGCCTAAATCGCCTTTGCAAGTCTTTCAGACATGTTGAACAACTGCTGGCTTTATTCTTTGTAGGATTATCTCCTGGGCTAAAGCATGTCTGTGTGTCAGACAGCAGTTAACAGTATGAGGTTGATGGCTCTGACAGAAGGGCTTTGGAGAACCTATTAGGAGCCACCTCTTCAGTGGAAGCTGAATATTCAATTGTTCACTTTGCTATTACTGTGGGGTGTGACTTGCCTCCACCTAAGAGCCAGCACAGCCAAGAGGAATGTGGGCTTGCACTCCTGGCTCTGGCTGAGCAGTGTTGTGTACCTAGGCTCAGCCTGTTGGGTCTCAAATAAGAGGTTGGTGGATGAAGCTCTATGTGGAAACATTTCCTTTTTGCTGCCTCTGCAGCATTACTGCTGCAGCACTTTGGATCAGTGAGCTCCATGGCGTTGATTGTGGATGATTTTGAATGTGATGAAATACTCGTAAACTCTCTCAGCTCAGTGGTTTTTTTTGGCTGCTCACACAAAGCTTTGCAAGGAAGTGAGCCTCAGGCTCACTAACCCTGTCCCTCTGAGCACACATTCAACCCCCCCCTGAAGAATATAGGATATTTGTGCTGCCCTTTTCCAGTAAATATGCTATATTGTAACAGAAAGCTAGGTCAGAACAGTTTGTTTTGGTTGGTTCTTTACAGAAGTAGGTTTGCTGATGTCGGCCATCTGTCTTTGAGATATTTATAACTAGTTCACAGTTTGTTTTGGGAGTCTGAGTTAGGCTGACAGGTCTCCAATTCCCTGTGTGGTTATCCTTTTTCCTTTTCGTGGTGGTTGGTGGTTCTGTGCTTGCTTTTAGGCAGTGCTTTAGGTCTTCCCTCATTTCCTGTGAGTTCATGGTGTCAGTGGTTTCATCTATTAGTGTGTGGTTGGTTTCAGTCTGTTGGCTGCTGGTTTTTTTAAATTTCATCTGCTTAAATTGACTTTCCTACATGAATCCCTTCTTTAAACGTATTTCTCTGGTCAGCACTGTAGTCAGTTGGTGTCCCACCTTTGTTTTACCATAAAGTAGGTTTTCTCTCTATTTTTATTCCACCTCTAGCACTCTTCTGTGCTTTTTTGGCCTCCTACGAAGCCTTACTGACCTGTGGGGAGTTGCTTAAAGTGTCTTTTTTCTTTGAGATTCACTGCCCTTAATCTGCTCTACTTTTTCGTTCCTTCTACTTGAATAGTTGATGTTATCATTTCATGATCACCATTACCCAATCTGTCTTCCACCTTCAGCTTTCCAAGCAGTTTCTCCCTTTTAGCCAAACCAGCTCCATCTTCTGAAGTGAACTGTTCCCAGCGTGTTGGAAGATGTATCCAATTATGCCAATGAATTTTTTGGATAAGCTCAGCTATCGTTATAGTACATGCCCATCTCTTGGGGCAGGTGTATACTGAAAGATGGAAAACACTGGACAACTTTATTTTCCTATCAGATGTTACTGGAAAGCAGTTAGTGAAAGGCTTTGGTAACCAGAGCTGCCAGTGTGACTCCTTGCAGGAACACCAACTTCACATAAGAGCTGACAGCATTAGCAAATGCCACTGTAGTTACAGGAAAGGGGTAGATAGTTTGTTCAGTGTAGACTTTAAAGACAGCTCCTGATTTTATCATCCAGCAAGTATTCAGAAGTCAAAATGCCAACATGTTGCAGTGCTAATCTTGTTTTCTCTGAGTTAAGCAGTTGGCATGGTATTCTATTAGTATTTTCCAGAATGTGCCCCCGTTCACCACAGGCTGCATGAGTCAGGGCTGTGATTTGGAAAATCTTGATGTTTTTAAAGTGGTGTTAACTGAGTGCAACCATAGGAGTGTAAATAGGAGGAGTGTAAATAGGTGTCTGATTGGTGTTTCATGGTCATTTTAGCAACAAGTCTGTTTCCCTTTCATTATGACCACAGATAGTAGGATGAGTCTGGAGTCTCTAAGGAGTAAATAATTGTGGACCAAGCTGTAAAAAAACTGGAAATTCTGCTTGGTGGAGGTGCCAGGGTTGTGTGCTTGTCCATCATTTGCTCATCAGAAGCTTGAGAAAAGGGATCCTGCTGGTACCATTCCTCCTTGTCTCTTGGTTTGGATATGAACTGGGGGGCTCCTCAGAGATTGGAGGGTGCTGAATGGGGTTTTGCTCAAGAGGGGAGTATTATGTATGAGTTGTTACATGGTTGTGTTTTGCTGACCATTACTATCAGTGTATGGATGAGTAGTGTCTTCCTAAAGAATGCTCAATCTTTGGTGCATGACTCTGCACCTGGAGGTGGTACCTTAGACAAATATAATTTAGCAAGTCTAACCGGCTTACAGCTGATTGTCTTCTCAGACATATGGAATTAACCAAAGATAATAAGATGCGTGCCTGGCCAGTATTTTGTAAGAACTGACTTTTCATTTGCTGGTGTTGAGAGGAAAGAAGAAATAGTTGAGCTTGACTTCCCTTCTTCTGTTCTCCTGGTTACACCTCCATCTTCATCCTCATGACAGCACTGTTCTGTAGAGACTTAAGTGTTTCTGGTTTTGGAAAGTTGCCCCATGCTTAATAGGAGGGAGGGATGGGGTCCTTGCTTTCTGCTTATGATTCAGCTGCTTCTTCCTGTGAACTTTGGCAAGACATTAAATCTGTCCTTCTCTACCTTTCTGTAAAAGTAAATATTTTCCTTCTCTAGCTTTGGCAAAGTCGAAGATGCAACTCCCATTGCTTTCAGTGACAACCCCTATGCTTATGTTACAGAGAGACATAGCAAAATTCACTAAAAATACAAGGTGCTTTTATTCCTGCTAACATTTATCTTCTCCTTATCTTTTCCCTGTGAAGCAATGAGTATCTTAAATAGCTTTGGCCAGCTGTGAGTTTTGTTACCCACATTTTGGCAGAAGTTACTTCTGCAGGTAGGGTTCATGCTGATTGAAGATGATAGGCTGGAAAATGGTCCATTTGTTGGCTGTTGACTTGAAGCTGGGTGGGGAAGTCTGCACTTCTTCCTTCTTGGGCAATTCAGTGCAATTTATAAGTGCCAACAGTTTGCAGTTTATAGGTGCTTCTCCCTTGCCTAGCCATTCCCAGGATTTGCAAAGCAGTAATTAGGCCTTGCTTATGCTATTGTGATGATACTATACCCATCATAAGGTATGTTTAGTAACTCAAGCACAAGGCAGTTAAGGACATGCCCAGGGTCCTGCAGTAAAACAGCTGTAGCACCAGAGAATTCTCTGTGACTATTCAACAGCACTTCCCTGTTGCAGATTTTCTGTGGTACATGATACCATGTTACCTGATACTGAATTAATAGGTCCCATCAGTCTGGTCTGCAGCTTGTAAGCACATCATTTGTTACTATGCAGTGTAACTGGGGGATTCCTGGCAACAAGGAAGCTTTTGGCAAATTAGATTGTTTTATCTACATTGTTTGTTTGCTGACTCCTTGTACTTAGGGCTGTTGCTGTTAGTGGTCTAATTTTTAGCAAATCATCCCCGGTGAATCTAGATACATGAAAGGACTTCTGCCTTCAGATCATCTTCTTTCTGTAAAGAAGGAGGAAGGGATTTGATTGTTTGTATGAAACTCTTATCTTAACAGATACCATAGTGTAGCCTGTGCTTCAGAGGAATCAGCTTTTCCATGGATATTCACTTTACACAAAAACAGGCATTCTGAAGGCCTGGGCACTTTGGTAAGACATGGTCTGATGCAAATCAAGGGATGTAAGCTATAATGGCAAGAGAGGTTCTAGTCACTAGAGCATTTGGTTTAACTTTGTGCATGTTACTAAAAGCAGAGAAGGAAGGCATTTTCTTACTAACATGTTGCAATTCATGAGTCTTTAATTCATATAATAAAATTAAAGCTTTTCCCTTTAACAGCTGCCACTAACTGAGAGCTTTTGTTTTGTTTCAGATTGTGGAAACCTGAAATAAAATATCCTGTGACTGACAAGGTGACAAGAACACCGCAAGGTGGGTCTTCTGTTTTTGTTGGTCTCATATCAGTCATTCCAGGGCTTTTGACTTTACTGGGATGGATTGCCTAATGAATCTCTGGGGCTTGTTCAAACAAACCCAAATAGTTTGACAGGACTCCTCCTATGCCTGCATGTACATGAATTATGTATTGTAATGGTGTTTTAAAGAAAATACGTACATTTCCTGTGCTGAACAGTGAAGGTGTTTATGGCGCAGAGGTGGAAACAAATGAAAATAAAAACACATTGGGGTTTTTGCCAACTTTTTTGTGTAGATGTCTTTTCTGTAGGAAATGTCCTCTTGTCATTGTGATTTGAGCTGTCCAAAAGCTGCTGCTGCTGAGCGCAAGCACTGCAAGTTGAATCTGTGACATGGCATTCTTTTTTTCACACTTCAAATTTAGAGTTCACAGTTAGCAAAAAAAGTTCCCTGCAACATGTGCTGATTACTTGTGTGTTAGTCACCACATGCTCACCTTGACTGAGGATTTGTTGCTCTGTTTTGTTGAAATGTTTTTTTGAGGTTGTTTATAGGATATGCAAGTTTTCAACATAGCTCAGATGCAAAGAGATGCTGATCCCAGGATTTCCCACTCGCACCCCTGGTATTATCTGTTCAGAGGGGAATTTGTGTAATGGGTGCAGACAGCTTCTAGTTATTTGAATGACTCAAGGGAAAAACAGCACAAAGAGAGCTGGTAAATACAATTTCCACTTTATCCATTGGTTATTGGAAGGAGAATTACTTGGTCATTCTTCTTCCAAGAAGAGTTAAGTTTTCAAGCACCAGGTTTATCTGGTGACACTGCACAGTCTTGATGAAGTTGGATTTTGTTCTTGGGTTTGGTTTTATCCTTTTCTGTAGTTGGTTCTTGTTTGTCTTCTTTATAGGGTGGAGAATGGAGTAAAAACTGGGACATGGGTTGCCTGTAGCTGTGTGCTGGGGGTGGTTTCTGGTCACAACACTGCTGCTCTTACTGCAGCCTCACATTTCTCTCTTGGAGGTCATAGTTTTTTCCGTTGTGTGACGGCATGAGTCTTTCTGGAGTATGTGTCCACAGCCAGAGAGTGAGCTGCAGTATTTCAGTGCAGAGCAGCAATCTCTCTGCTGGGTATTTCAGAATGTGTTTCTTGTCACTAGCTCTGAAATATTGCATTGTAGCTGTGACGAGCTGCAGTGCAGATGTACCACTTGTATTTCTCAAAGTGTTTTAAAAATTTGCCATGGTCACGTAAGCCTCCTCTCTTGCAGTGAGTGAATCAGGTGAGATGTGAGAATTTATCAGCAAGGCTCCTATTGTCATTGTTCTTGAGTGGAAACTTCCAGGAGCCCTGCTCATGGTATTAATCCTTATCCAGTGAGAAGAGGTCTAGCTTTGATTTCAATGAGTACATGAGATTTCTTTTGTCTGCTCCTTGTCAGCCTCTGCATGTCATTGAAATTTTAGGCAAAAAGTTAAATGGTCAGAAAGAGATAGGTCTTTCAAAGTTGTAATAAGGCCAAATCCAAAAACTTTAACAGAAAGGAGCGATTGAGGATCTGAGCTAAAAGTGTAGACTGGGCTGTTTGGTGGGTGCTCTTTGCAAAGAGCAGCAGGGAAGTTGAGGAGAGTTTGTTCTGCATTTCACTTTATTGGTGCTGGTCTGTGCTTCAGTAGTCTTTGTGGCAGGGCTTGAATGCGCTGTCTGTTCTTACCAAAGATTTATCACAGTTGATGCGTGTAACCAGGAAATTCAGAGCAGGCTGGTGAACTTCAGCTGAAAGGAGTAGGTGCACTCCTGTCTGCTCATAGAATTGAGTAGTAATCCAATTCTTCCAGTGCCTAGAATATTGGTACTTTCAGCTGCATTTGAGTTGCTCACAGTTTATCAATAGAAGCTGTGTTCTTGTATAAATGGAGAGCAAAAGACCTTCTTGTAATTAAATAATCAGATGTCTAAATCTCATTTTATTAAGCTGAATGCACAGTACAGACTAGAGGAGCGATCCTGCACCAAGGCTGTTTAAACACATCAAACTTTTTCATTTTTATTAGGTTTTGTTCTTCTCTTTCTGTCTTCTCCATGTGTATCTAGGGCACACGCAGATCATGCTCAGTTCTCTTTTTTTTGTCTTGCTAGTCTTCTTTATAACCCTCTCTTCAGCTTGTACACAATGCATATAATGGCACAGAGAAGCTCTTCACCTATTTATTGGTCTCAGTCTGTTGCATCATTTTCTGAACTGTCCCAAAGCACCTTCTTTGCTCATCAGACAGCAGTGTATCCTGCACAAAGGAATGAAGGCAAGACTCTTTGTCTCAGGCTTGTCTCTGCAAGCTCGGGCATGTGTTGAACATAAATATTACCTAATTTTTCATGCTTGAAGGGCAATAAAACCCCAATCCTCAAAAGAAAATATTAAATGTAAGCAGAACTGTTGTGTTTTACTGAGAACCTGGGGGCAAAAAAGGCAACAAAAAGATGGTTTTATTTCTTATCAGAATATTTCACAGGAATAACCTAAGTGTACGTAGTGGTACCAAAGCTTGTACTTATTCATGGTGAATTTCTCTGTGGTATGAACAAACAACAGAAGAGAATTTTATCAAAAGCCTGAAGACCTGCATTGCCGAGCCTGACATTAGGCCCTTGTATGTCATTACTGCTTGCAAGCAGTGTGCTTACCCTGCTCACTTCCTGCAGAGAGCAGAGACTGTAGAAAAGCATCTCAGGAAGGTGGGAAGGTCACGTGCGATTGAGCCATTTTCTGAAGAACTTCTCTCTTTTCATTGAATCTGGAAGAAGAATATAGAATATGTAGAATGAAAGAAATGAGTGAGATGGTGTTCTTATAAGCCCTATAAACAGAGCTAGCTGAACATTTGCCTTTATGTTTTTAAAATATACAAGAACTGGCATCACCACTTACACTGTGGAGTGTTTTGTACCTCTGTCTTTAAATTGCTGCTGTTCCGGGTTGTTACTCTTGTCCAAGTGATCTGCTGTAGCCCGGCAAATAAAAAATTGTAATAAGGCACCTGATCTCTTAGAGAAATCTAAATTTCATTCTGCCAGGGTATACTGGTTTTCTAGTTCCCAGTGTAAGATTATGCACCTCAAGTTGTTCTGCTCATCTGTACACACCATTACCATTCTCTCCTGCTAGGAACAAAAAGTGTAAAGGGGTTCAGCAGTTCAAATTGCTCCCACAGCAGAGATTCCTGAGGAAAGCAATGTTACGTGTGGTACAGAGGAGTGAGAACAGTCCACATGGTTAAACAGCAGGATGTTATCCTTGGGCCCTACTTCTTTCTCTGTGACAGGCTTTCTTTATGATCCCCTTATGCTAAAATAAAAAAAAAATAAAAGAGAAAGCCTGACCTACCTGTTGAAGGCATTGACATTACATCCAACATCCTTTGGGGAGAATCTCTTTGAGAGAGAATCATGTGAGGCAGAAGCTATTTAGACTAAGCCTTCAATATTTATGTTGAAGTTGTAACCAACTTGAGCTTGCCCCAAAAAGACCTGACAGGATTCCAGCTGATTGGAAGTGCTCCTTGTCTTGTTGTTCCAAGTTCTTCTCTTGTAAGGAGGAGCCCTGCAGTGGGGTGTGGGGCAGAGGGAGAGAGAGTTTCTCCACGTAGAGTTCTCCTCTGCTGTTTGTGCCCAGCACTGCTTTGCTGGGATGTGCAGCACGCGGTCTTGCACTCTCAGTGGGCAATCCTGTTAGCCCTGGGCAGTGGGAGGGCTGTGGTCCAGCCCCTGTGCTGCTGAGTTAGAAAAACACATGACCTGGGCTGCATCCAGCAGTTCAGGATGGAGGCCATCAAACTGTGACATCAACCAGCCTCGGCTTGTGGCCTTGCAGAACTGTGTGATGCTCCCAGTGTTTGTAGGTGAAAAAGCAGAAAAGATGTTGGTGTGATGTCTTCTTCCCTGGAAGCTTGTGGGTAGGATGGGAACCAGGAGAGCCCTAAGTCTTGTATCAGGGAGGAAAAAAAGTGGGAGGTGCTGAATGAAGGTGGTGGCTGTAGAATTTCTGCAGACAAACCAGTTGGCACCCATATGACTCTGAACCAGGTGTGCTTGTAGTATGAAGTCAGAGGGACCAGATTTCTCATTGGCATGGCTCTACTGAAGTCATCACAAATGTGTTGTTAGTGCACAGCAGCAGAACTGGGTTGTTGGTTTAGTTCCCTTTCAGGTGCATCTGGGCATTTGGGTTACAGGTCCCAACTCCACTTGCTGAATAATCCAAAGCCTGAGATTATGAATGCACAGAAATGGGTGTTCTTTTAAGGGCCACTTTACTTTTCATTCTCTGAGATGACATATGATGTGTAAAGATGCAGTTTTCTGAGTAATAACAAAGGCCTGGGTTACCTTTCTATGAAACACCAGATGGGAAACCCAGAGGCTAGGAAAGTATTTATGGAGGGAGTATCTGAGGAAGCTGTTCTTATTGATGCCAGCAGCTCCTGAGTGCTAATTAGTTAACCAAGTAAATGTTTGTGGGTTGCTTTTTAATGGCTAATTCCATTGCCAGCAGTGTCCTCAGGAAAAAAAAAAAAAGAAAAATGGAAGGAACAGGTGGTGCACAACAACTTTTTTTAAAAAGGAAACAGCATATTGTAGAACTGCAAGTGTCTACTTCTACTTATTGCTTAGTCTTCAGACACTCTGAGATGCCATTCATTTATGCGGAATAAATTGCTATACCAGCTAGTAGGCCCTTACAATACTTTTTAACCTTATTTTATTCAGTGGGGCAAAACCACATTCCTTACTACCTCCTGCATATCATACCAGGAGGCTGGAAGGCAATAGGATAAACAGTTTGGATTAGATCCTACTCCAGAGCAGAAAGGAGGAGTTTTACTTTTGACTTCAGTGGGAGTAGGAGACAGACCTTTTTTGTGATGTGCAGCAATGACGTCTTCTGAGAAGTCTTGAAGAAATGTTATGCCCTTTAATTCTGACCTGAAAGGTTTAAATTAAGCAAGACAAGTCTCTCTGGAGATAGAAAACATCTTCTATGAGATGATTTGATACGGCAGGAAAAATAGGTAAGTTTGCAGGTGAATGGTGAAGACGTGGATGAGAGTGTCTATTCCTGAAAGGTTTTTTGGTGTGTGTTTTTTCTCCCTGTCCCCGAGGTGTAGGAGATACTATCTTTACCTACAAGATTTGCTTCACTTACAACCTTTGAAAATAGTGGCTGTAATGCCTTTGCATCTTCAGTGTCTTTTATTATTGGTGGGGAGAGCATTTCAGTGTGTGTAGCACTCAGAGGTAGAAGCTCTTCTGTTGCTTAGAGCCTCAGCTCATATCCCGTTCACAGATTTTTATCTCTATTTCTTATGTCTTCACAGGATTCTGGACACATTACCACTTAAGAATTGATATGTCAAAAGTCTTTCTTCCAAAAAATCACTCATAGGGTTTTTTTTTTTTTTCCCCTACTGGTACCAGTAATAACAGAAGCAGGGTTAAAGCTGTTCAGTCTGATAGGGGTGTATGAAGAGTCTCACTGGAGCTCTGCCTAAAGGCAATGTCAGATTTTCTGGTGTGGCCAGGTCTGTGGGAGAAAAGGGTTGACATCCTGAGGAAAAAGAGATTACAGTCATAGTAAGAATCAGTTATTTTTCTTCCAGTTCTTAAATGCTGCAGGCATAAACATGCCTCATCATCTAAAGGTAATACAGTTTGTCCTTTTGTGTTGCTTCTCACCTTGGAAGCATATGGTATTAATGGGAAGCCGTCCACCAAATTCTTGATTTTCAGGCTTTGAAAGGTGGACTGTAGAATTCACTTCATTTGTCTGAGCAACGTATCAATACAGGAGTTACTGACTTTAAAACTGTCATGTGAAACCCAACTGGTTTTGCTTGGAACTGATTTTCCTTCTTACTATTATAATATAGTGTGTGTATGTATATGTAAATATATATATAAATAAATAATATAATATATTATATATTATCTGGTTGTTTTGTTCTATGAATGAAACATGTAACAGTTTTAAGAATATACAAATCATACGTCCTGCATTACATCTCTGGATATTTTTGTGTAGCTGAAATAACTTTGTCAAGTGTATAATTCCTAGGGTGTTCAGACTAGTGTCTCAAATCTGGATAAAATCAAGTCAACTCTACACTTATAGGGCACCAGAAAATGTTTTGAATCTGATAAAAAAAAGAAAAATACTTCTTTAGACATCCATGTCTCTGTTGTCCATATTTACCCACTGCTGGCACACGGGGCTGCTTATGCTTTGCTGTGTTCCTCCATCACCTAGGTTTGTAATCCAAATGCTGTAAAACATGGTGCTTTACATTGCCAGACATTGATATAAATGCACTTTTCTCACACTTTGTTGATGCGGTGGCTTTGAGCTGAGCTCCCAAAGACCCATCATCTGAATACAAGTCAATGGGAAGGGTGTGGCTGAAAACCTGAAAACCTCAATCCTTATGTGCATTCCTAGGAGAGATTTAGTTGTGGTATGGAACTGTAGGCAAGAATTCAAATGATTCATGTGCTTTTGACAGAGCTGTCTCACTCAGACTGCTCTTTCTAAATATTTGAATCAGAATCTCAGAGATAGGGGAAATTCAGTGCATTACAATGGTGCTACATTGAGCTTTATAAGCTTCTGTTAATTATTCTTTTCCTTGAAGTATCTGCTGAACTAAATAATGATCTTTCAGTAGAAAAGGTTATGTAAATAAGTGTAACGGGGTTAGGAGCCAGGTGGGTGGTAAGGCTCTGTGTGGTTGAATGTTCACATTTGAGAAAGGCTTTTGGACCTGGTTTCGAAAAACACCAGTCAGGGAATAGTGTCTGCACAAAAATTCTTGCTATGGAGGTGGGATGGGAGGTGAAGGTGCAGGAGTCACAAATTAGTTTGAACTCATCCAAGACTGTGGGTAGAGGGAAGCCCCCATTCTCCAGCAGTGTACAGTGTACAGCTCTGTGTCTTTGCTCACCTTGTGATGAGGAGGCCAAGTTTAGAAGCCAGAAAAATGCCATGTTACTCTTTTGTGCAGGTATTTTGTTCCATAGTTGGGGCGGTGAAGAAGGAGCATTCTTGGAGATCCAGTCCTGAAGTACAAAGTGTCTCCATTAGGAGACTCCGTTGGTGTTTCCAGTGTGCATTTGAGGAAATGAGGAATGTTAAGATATTAATGTTATCTGCAGGCAGTAAGTAGGCAAGTCTGTGACCCAGCTGGGATCAGATTCCAATCTCCTGAACCTCATGCAGTGCTTCTTTGTTTCTTCCACCAAAGTGGCTTTTTTTGCTGTACATCTTAATTAGCAGCTTATCCTGATTTAACAACTGAGAAATAGTTTTGTAGTGCAAACAATAACAGTATGGGCAGATAAGTGTATAAAATTGTATTTTGTTTCTAATTAGAGCAGGGGTGCATGCCTCTGAGACATTTTACAATGTGCTCGGAAGGAGAAAATGTGGACTCGAACCCATCAAGTAGGAAACTATTGCTTTGGATGAAAAGCTGATGATTTTTTCAGGCAGATTCAAAGGCAAGTTTCATATGTGGGCCATGGGAGCTGAGCTGGAAAGCTTGGACTTTGAAATACCATTCTGACTGATTCTGCCAGTGTTTTGTATTGACAATTACGCATTTTCATAATAAGCAAGAACTGAAGGTAAGGATTGCTGTACTCAAGCTCTTAATGTCAGAATGCAATTGTGCATGTTGTATTTGTGCTAGAAGGCTTGAAGCAACAAGGCCAGATGCTTTTTTATCTCTGAAATTGCTTAGGTCCATTGATTTCAATAGCCTCGCACCCACATGCAGTTACAGCCAGCAAAACCAGGCCTCCTGAGTCTCAGAAATACACTGTGAAGACACTGAACAACATCTGTAGCATAGCAACAGGAAAGCCTTTATGCCTTTCTCATTTACGACTGGTCTTGTACCGTGGCAGTAAGAGTGAGCATATGGTGGAGGGTTTGCTTTCTTTTTGGTCGGGCTGGTCAAATTGTTTGGGAGTGTAAAGCTGACTAAGTTTAAAACAGCCAGATAAGGTGCAAGGACTCAGCTTTGAGGAACCTCATCTTTGGTTCAGTGATAAGGTTTGGGAAGACATCACACATCAGCATGACTCCATGATTTCTGCTTTCTTTCCATGGCACTGACCTATCCCCCGTGTCAAGTTTGGCCTTCCTGATTCCATTAGAAACTATGCCAATGGGGTCTGGCATGTTTCCTCCCAGGCAGCGCTGTTACATGCCCTATGGGCAGCAGAAGGCCCAGGCTGCCATCCCATGGCAGGCCCTTTCTGGGAATGGAAAAAATTGCCTTTTGTTCTCAGCAGAGAAGGAGGTACTGGAACTGGGAGAACAGTTAGGGACCATGAGCAGGCAATTAAGTATTCCTGGGGACCAGCATCTCTGCTTCTGATAATCAGCATTGAGACCTGAGATCAGTGTGGCACCTGCTGATGTGGCTGCTTTTTGCCTGCTGTCAGGTGTTTCAGAGTCTTATGCAAATAAACCATGTAAGAAAACAAATTACTTCAGCCATTCTGGAAAGAATATCACCAGATTCTGTACCAGCCAGCTAGACACCTGAAATATGTCCTATATTTACACAAATGTAGCAAGAGTGTTTTCTCCAGTATCTTTTGTGTTTTTTACATTATTTGCCTTTAATTTCTTCAAGGGCAGAGTGGGAAGTGGCATGAGTGTCCTAACTATGTCCTGTAGTTATACAACTAAAAGAAATAGAAAAAAGCCTTCTGTGTGTCTTCTGCATCTTGGGATTTATTAGGTGTCCAAGTGCTGACAGAACAAGATGGGAAATTGCTTTCAGTGTTCATCTGTTACCATGTGAGACGGAAGTCTCACAAAAGTACTGTAGTGCAAGAACTTGGCTTTTTTTTTGCTGCTCATCATGGGCAATTTCGTTTTCCCTTTGTTTGAAATGGTTTTCTGGTGTCTCAGTGACTAGACAGAAGTGATTCTGTTTTCATAAGTGCAGTTTCAGGGAGAGCACCTTAGATGTAAAGGGTATTTCAGGACAAAATCTAGAGCCGAGTTTGAAGTGTTTGGTCTATTCCTGCAGCACTGCTAATCATTAACTAAGAATAGAATAATTTGCAGTTCAGAGAAGTGCTGTAATCGATTCATGCCTGTGGGAAAATACTGCTTTCACTGTGTTCTTTGGGGCAACTGCAGTCATTTGGAGGAAAAGAGGTTGGGAAAGTGCGTTCTGCTGCATGTCAGCTGAAGCAGCTCTGTGTTTTCTTGGCTACTGTACTGATGTACATTACAAAACCCTCCATTCAGGAAGATTAATAAAACCAAATGTGCAAACAGAAGCAGCTTGTCAGTCATCCTACCCCGTTCCATGCTATGACTTGATGGATGAACTCAAACTGCCTGAGTGCTTGTGTTACTCCTGGCTGGAAAGGCCAGAGAGCAGTCAGAAGAGAAAAAGGAGGTGCCCAGACCCAGTTCCCTGCTGGTGGGAGAACACCACTCTGGGACCCCCAGAGTCAAACTGTCCTGTATCATGTGATTGCAATGAAGGCAGCAGGTGTAAAGATGGGTGGGCCTTGGAGCCTGTTTGCTGAGGCAAGAAGGTTCATATTCAGCTGAGCCATACATGGGGAGGCATCTGAGTTGGAGGAGACCTGTGGGTTTCATGGGGAACATGCCATTTAGACCCTGCAGGTTACCTGGACAAGCAGTGTGGTAAGTAATTTCTTTTGAAGTAGGGTCAAACTCTGATAATTTTTGGCTAGAAGTCAGGAGCAGGATGTAAGTTTCCTTTATGCTGACTTCACCCACCCTTCCTCTGTGAGTCCTTATGGCTGTGGAAAGACCTGACTGGTACAAGGGGGTTGCTCTTGTGTATGGAACCATTGAGAAGATGAGTTTTGAAGATGCAAGCACTCCTCTTTGGCAGCAGTCTTCATAGGATGGATCATGGATGCTGGCCACTGATGTAGCTGATGCAGTCTTTTTAAAACTGTAATCTCTTTAGGCAGCTAAGGAATGAAGCTGAGGCTGGAGGTTACCCAGGTCTCTTCAAGGTTACAGAGTATATTTGCAGGAGAAGCAATCTGCACCTCATCCTTAGAATTAGTGTCAATGCAGAAGAGAGTAGGCAAGCCTCAAATAAGTTTATTGTGGTTATGAATCATGTGTCTGGGCACAGCAACTGTGATTTGTGGTTTCAAGGCATTTTTAAAGTGCATGACTCTGGATAAAACTTGCTTTTGCAAGGGGGGAAGAAAAAAAGAGAAGGACATTTAGATCAAGTGGAATGACTGAGACTTGGACCAGAAGTTTTAAGAGAAGCAGTGGGGTATTTTTCTGTATTAAATGTCAGTTTAGAGTCTTTGCGCAGGAAAGTCTAAGATTAACTTTACAGGTCTGGAAATATTGCTGGCCTGTCCCCAAATCCTGTGGTTTCCCTCTTGCACAGAGCCCTTTGTAGCCACAGCAGGGGATGGCATTTTGCAGAACCTTCTAGTGGGCAGCATGACCCAGCCCTGCAGCCGGGTCAGAGCAGGCTGAGCTCTTGCTGTGGTTAAGGGGGTGGTCAGTGCGTTCTTCTCAGTCAGTGCAGAGTAGACACTGCCCTGCCTCTATTAGACTGTGTCTGCCTTCATCAGGAAGCAGGATTTGCTCTGTAATTAGGTATATATAGCAGTTGGAAGTTGGAATTTAGGTGTAAGTTCAGTCACGGCATGTGTGGAATCAGAGACATAGAGAAATGGGGAGCAAGTCTGAGTTTTGCGTTTGCAGGTGCAGACATAATGAAGAGGGATGTAAGCCCACAGAATGTTTTTCATACCAACTTTCACAAGGGCAGCAGATCTCAGAAGGCTGTTGTCTACCCTAGGAGTCTGAAAATAGACTCTTTGGAACAGGGGATAAGCAAAAATGATGCTGTGTTCATGAAAGAGTTTGGGACCTGTTCTGGTCGCATTGCTCTGGGTCTGTTTTCCAGGCAGATTGAACAAAATATTTTAGCTGTGAAATGCAGAGAAATAGCCTGTAAAATGTCAGTGCTTGCATTTCTAGGAAGGCTATTTTCTTCAGCTCTGACTGATTTCCTCTGCAAGTATGCTACTTAGCTTTCAAGGTTTTATGTGAATTCAGTGTGTCTCAATATATATGCCAGTAGACTCTTTGCATGGGAGCTGTCACATTCATCACTTTGACTAATAGCTGTCTTTAATTCTTCTGTTTAAATCTTGCCCTCCTCTAGAGATGTTTTCTGATTTCCCCTTGATTAACAATATTGCTGCAGACCCTCTTCTCCACCAGTGAGCAGTGGACCAGGGTGTATTGGTGAGTTGTTGGGAAATGGGCACTGCTCTTGCCCCTGTACACATCTTGTGTTTCAGTGACACACAGCCTGTGTATTTTATGGGGCATTGTGTCTCTCCACGGAGCCCCTCTGATGGTGTGTCTCCTCTTGGTCTTGTGTAATGTGGTTGTGCTAGGTCATGCTTTTAAGCCACAGAATTTCTGAGTGCTGATTGCAAATCAAAAAGGCAAGACTGCTTGGATTATCAGCAGGAAAACAGTAGAAGATATGACCTTTCTTCTGCTCCTCAGGGCAAAGCAGAGATCCTTGTAGTGTTCTGCTTTGAAACAAATTGGTAAATAGCAGGGATGCTTTGATCTATAACAGGTTAGCTGCTGAGGTCTTTGTGCGCTTCCTAGGTGCTGAAGGAGATGGAGTGGAAAAGACATTTCATAGGTGTAAGAACTTGCAAAGAAAAGTCATGTAGAGATGTAGAAATAGCTTATTCAGGCAGGAATAACAAAATCTAGCAAAGTTAGGCCAAATGAAGCGGTACAGATGAAAATGTTGCCTGAGCGCAGAGAACAGGCTGTGATTATTTACCATGATGAGGTTAGATGAGGGATGGTGTGAGCTGCAGGGGGTGCAGCAGCTAGGAGATAAAAATGGCCAAAAGGTCAGTGCTCAGAGCCAGGTAAATGAGCCATGCCATAGGACTGGGCAGGGGCAGTGCCAGAGCTCCCTGGAGATGTGATTCCAGAGGTGACATGTTCTGGTGTTGTCCTTGACAAGGAGAACAGGGCTGACAATGACTGGCTGTGCCTTCTGTGCTAGTTTGAATTCGTAGGAATTGGGTGTGATGAAGTTAGTATGCTATTGTCTGCACATGAATGATGCCTTGAGAGGCTGCCTCAAACAGAGGCTAGACAGTGCTAAAGGAATAAAGCAGGTATTTATTGAAAAGGCCTTCAAAGGATACACCTTGGGCAGTACAAGAGCCCGGCCAGGGCTACACCCACGATGGACGACGGGTCACACGTTTTCACACTTTTATAAGTTTTTGTCTATTTCCATATTGGGGTTAATTGTCCAATTACAGCTCCAGGTTATGCAGTCCCATCCTCCCAGTTTGCTCCCCTCAATTCGCTCTTGTATACACTTTCTGTGCCTGAAGCTGCAAGGGAGTCCTTGTCTCGGGCTGGAAAAGAATGGTTTTGTCTAACTAAACTGTGAGGAGAACTTGCTAACACTTTATATGAAGGTCAGAGTTAAATACTAATGCAGTACAGAATCTGGAAAATATGAAAGCTAAAACTTAAGGCATCATAAAGAGTTGGTGAGAAACTTCAGGGTTCTGTCATGACCATCTTTTTTTACAGTTTTCATACTTTGCAGTACTCTATAGCTGTGTATGATACAGGAGACAGCTTGTCTCCCCAGGTGAGGAGTCTAGCAGACACGAGACTTGTGGGGATCTGGAGGAGTCCCTGACCAGCCTCTTGGTGTAAAATTGTTTTAAAGACTCTTCAGTGGAGAGAGACACCATGTTCAGCCCCACATTTTGTAAGAGGATGTTACATGTAGTGTGGACAGCGTTGGCTTCAGGCATTAAATGCTACAGGTGAATTAAAGGGAGAGACAGTGTCTTAAACATCTTGAATTTGTCTTCTAGTATTTTAATAACTTCAAGATCCCCTTTTCTGTTTGCTGGCTGTTGGAAGATGGATTTCTGTTATCAAACATGAGTATGACCTGAGTATTTTTCCTGAGCTTTCAATATCTATTTCATGACAAGTACTTGGGAAATACAGAGTTCTGCATGTTACAGGATACTTCTTTGAAATGTTTTTCTTTTAAAATAATGAGTGGAACAAGATACTTGATAAACTGCTATAGCAGCAGTAGCTGCATGATTGTATTATGAAGGGTCTAAACTAGGCATAAAAATTACTTTAAAGCCTAGCTTCTGAATTAGTGTAATTTTTGACTTTTATATAATTCTGAGAGTGAGCACCAGGAGGTGACAACACTGCCACATACCTCTATATTAAGGTAGGGAGTCCTACTCACCTACACTTCCTAGACCAGATGTTTCATGTGTTACATGTTTAAATTTGCACTTTCATATAACTTCTTTCCCCGACCAGTCCTTGCTTATGGTCTAGATTTTGGCCTTCACACCCATGTCTGCAGCCCAGCAAACTTCTGTAATTTAGCACCGCTGCAGGTCCCTCACTGTTGTGCTGGCTGCATGAGAGCCAAACTCTGCTGCAGCATTGGATTTGCAGGACAGCAGTGTGAGTGTTAGGGGAAGAAGGTGCTAGTTGGTATGTGTGTGGGGAGCAGAATTTGGTCCTTAGCAAGTACAGAAAAAAGGTGCTGGGGATGGGGGAGTTACTGAGTTCCTAGAAAAGCTGGTGAATGGCTTTTCTAGGAATGATAGTTTAGAGCCACGTTATGGAAACAGTAGAACCAGCCTGAAAAATTGGCTCACTGAGGTCAGGGAAGCTCAGCAAGTGGTAGAAAAAAGCCCTAGGTTTTCTTGTTCTTTGTTAGTGTGGTATCAGGATTGATTCTAAGTTTGCTGTGTATGTGTATCCGTGACCATGTCTGGCTTGAACACTGTGATGCAGAGCACAGTGTAATATCTCTGTGAATCTTGGTCCCGTGGCCAGCAGAAAGGGTGAGTGGATTTTCAGGCAGGCTGTGCTCCAAGCCCAGTTCTGGTATTGATTTTCTGGGTGACCTCAAGCAATGTAACAATATATTTAGCATGCAGCAGAACTATGCAGCAAGTCTGCTGTCCTTAGACATGCATTAGTAGTGTTGCTGTTGGGAAAACTGGTTTCATAAACAAAAGCTTTCAGAGAAGAGTTGGCATAATTTGAGAGAAGCCTATGGTTTACTGCCTGCAGAGCACTGAGGAGTAACTAGTAAAAGCTGCTTGAAGTCCTAGCCAGATGACACAGCCAAATTGTCATTATCATTGCACATCACAAAAGCTGTTTGAGAGATTTAGCTGTTTGTTCATTCATGGCTTAGACCAACAACACCCTGCTATAGCAGCTGCATTTGTGCAAACGTTTCCTCATTCTGTGACGAAAGCCCTCATATTGGCAAGTTAGGAAATTTTTGTATTAAAAGGCTTTGCCTGTAGCTGTGGACCTTGTTAAGTAATATGCTATTAAGCTCAATTAGAGTGGTACAGTGAAAATAGCTGTAATACTTCTGCAAGGAAGGAGCATGTAAAGACCTGAATGAATGAGGTGTTATGAATAATGCCCCCTTACATGAGTAGAGCCATTGTAGTCAGAGGCTCTGCACCTCTGTTTCATGGTGTTTCTGTTACTGTTTTGTTGACTTTTTGATGCCTTATGTTGACTGAAACGTTTTAATGTTTTGTATTTTAAAACTCAGTAACTGAAACTTGCTAATGCAAATGAAAAAAGTGGACAAAGCATCTTCTGGAATCCTTTATGCTTTGCTGGTATAGACTGGAAAGAGAGAGCGTCTCTGTTACCTTTCTTCCCAGTCATATAAGATTGCACGTTAGGTTGTCCTGTGATAACATGCCTTTTGGAGTGAGTGTAAAACCATCCTGTCCCTGTGTGATCCATGTAATACGTGGGAAAAATTTTCTGTCTAGTAACTGATGAGGACAATTTCCTGTAAGCCAGTTCTTGTTGTCTCTGGTCTCCAGCCAGATCTATTTTTACTGCCTTTTTCTTTTTATAATTTTTTTTTCCTCCCCTCCCCCCTAATTTATTTTTTCTTAAGAAGAAAAAAGTGTCTGTTTGGCAGTGTTACTATCATGATTCTTACGTGCGGACAGGCTACAGTTCCAAAAGGCAGCTACAAAGCCCTGAAGGTAACGTGTATTCTCATCACCTTGAGTTAAAGCTTTTGAGCCACTTCATAAAGTCAGCATCAGTGCATGAGAGCAGAAGAGAGTGAAAATTTGCCTGTGCTGGTTTATCATTGTTGAGCTAAAGCCCAGGTCCAAGTAATTTGGTATTATCGTAGCCAAAAGTGTTTTGCTCCTGACACTGCTAACACTCAGGTTGATGTCACATAAGGATCTAGGAGCATGTAAGTAGTTGCAGTAGCAGGCCTGATAATTCACCTGACTAGTAAATAAAGCTGAGGAGACTTACATTGAGAGTACAACAGGAGTCCAGCACTGTCCAGCCTGGTGTTAGTGGAGGAGGTCTGAATGAATGGAGGGAGTGAGCAAATTAAATGGGATCCAAGTAAAAGCGCACGAGGGTAGAGATGTGAGGGCAGTCATTTAGAACAGTCATTTTCCACTAATGTAAAAGGAAGTCCTGGTTGCAGCTATAGAAATGTTGTGCTACAAGTGATGTGTGTATTTAAAACCAATCTCAGTCTGTTTGAACTTTTTTCCCAAGACTTAAGAATCTGTGAATCTTTCAAAAAACAGTTAACATCAAGCAGGAGAGTGAGATACGAGTCTGTGATGATAGAAATGGGGCTTGAAAGGCATTCTGATAGCCAGGTTCTTAGGAGTGCCAAAGGAGAAAGGCAGGGCAATGCTGTGACAGTTACTGTTTCACAGATGATAGTGTCAGCTTTGGAGTGCTTTTTCCCCCTCAGCTTTGTAAAACTCGTTTCTGGACTGGATCAAGAAAGCTGCACATTCTGCAAGCAAAAAGCCAGAAACATGCAATGTACACATGGGGCACAGGGTGGTTTCCTAATAAAGGAAGTGTGAATGTGTGTGTTGGTGCTTGCAAACAGGTGCCCTGGTTAGTACCTGCAGTGAGGCGATTAGATATTTAATTAGGAACATGAGTATACCTACTTTCCCAAAGGTAGTAACTGTTGACAAAAGACATGGAGAACTTAGCCTCAGGAGTCATTTTGAATCTGAAACAGTTTGTACAAGTCAGATCTAGCAATAGTTGGATTTTCCTCCCATTACATTTGTGTGCTGAATGATTGTTGGTTATGTTTTAAGTGTTAACCTGGCTACTCTAGGATGAGCATGTCTGGTCCTCTGATCTTGGAAATGGGAAGTATTTGAAAAATTGCTGTTACATTTTTTCCTGTGGTTTCTGGATACTGATCCTTAGAGCCACTGTGACACCTGTTAGTTTTCACATATTTTTAAGAAACTGATTATGTTCAGAAAAGCATGAGCTGAAATGGCCTTTTCGTAAAATTAGATGTTGGCAAATTTTTTGTGCTACAATGACTACAAATCATCATTGGCAGACTCAAGAGGCGAGGTGTGACTTCTGCTTTCTGGACAAGGTACCACTATTGCTTTGAAACATTGCTGGAGGTGGGAAGAGTGTTTCTGGTCTTCATTGGACACAGCTGCAACCCTCACAGCAACAGCATTGGACTGACATTTTGTTGCAGGAAATCTGGTTATTACATGTTTTTCCCGACAGTTGCAGCATTATTTCAACTAAATAGTGTTGGGTAGACTGGCAGTGATGTTTGCTGTGAATCATCCCCATTAATGAACCTATTTGATAGAGAAACAATAGTTATTAGCAAGGTGGCATTTCTGTTCTGAATCGCTATGCCTTTTTATCTTTATTGTCTTCCATGTTTTTTTGCAGGTTACCATTGGGCTGAAGGGCCTCATTCTCTTCATTCTAGAAACAAATATGTTGGTGTGATTGGAAAATACTTTTAATAACAGGAAGGGCTCTTTGTTAATTTTGCTCTCCAAAGTTGTTTGCTTCTGTTGTGGTTTTTATTCTGTTTTCATTTCACATTTAAATAATGATGAATGACTGGAACACCTTGAATCAGTGGTATTGGAAGTCCTGCAAGTAGACTGTTTAATGGTATTTTTGAAGTGCCAAACTGAGGCACATGGACATTAAATGGTAACGTTGATACAGTTGTCTTGGAATGCTTCCATTTCCCATCACTTTAGGAAATGATAGGCTTCTTCCCTCCAGAAAAATAATGAAATACAGTCTTAATTTGCAAGTATAGATTCTTGAGGACTGTGTGTATGATTGAAGTTATTTTCTTACATGAGAGCTTTTTCCTAGGCTGTGGCCTGAAGCCTGAAATATGAATGTTGCTGTTTGTCTGTCTGCTTACATGCTTCTTCTCTTGGCTGCTGGTTTTGCAGAAGAGATGTTAGTGAACTCAGCTCCTGTCCTAAGAAGATAAGCCTCAGGGTCAGTGAAACTGCTGAGTGAATGGAACAAAATGTGCAAAAAAATACTTAAAATGGAGATAATTATTACCTTGTCTGGAGTCCACTATATCTGAGGATGGGCTACAAGATTGGAGGAAGCACTGGTCATTCCAACATGGTAATGCTTACATCCCAAATATCATCCACATGGTGCATTGAGAGCATAAGGAAGTGTGTTACTTTTAGAAAGACATCTCTCTCATGTAAACCAGATTGCATCTCTCTAGAGAAAAAGCGTGCTTATGCCATAAGAAAAGGGAGTTTACAGCTGTTTAGCAACACCTCAGATAAAAGAGACAGTTCCTTTCCAGTTGCAGCTGAAACACTTGAAGCTTTGGGTGGAACATGCTTGGGGTGTGTACTCGTTCATCTGTGCAACTTTGTTTTTCCTTGCAAAATTGAACTCTGCACTATTATCCCCATCTTTGGAAACACACTGATTCCTTGTTTGACTTTAGAATGATGTAGCTGTAGAATTCTGCCCTGCTCCCCACTCTGATTTTAAATGTTGAAGATGAGGCAGGGCAATGAGCCAGGGCGCTCTAGGTAAGGCATACAGGATCAGTCAGGAGATGTCCATGGATGCAGATGTGGACCAGGCAGTAAAAGCAGATTCTTAAGAAACTTGAGAATTAGCAGAAGACTTAAAGAGGTTTTGTGCTTCTGTAGGTGAAAACAAATTTGTGCCAGTACGTCCAGGGCTGTCCTAGTGGTGGTTTAACTCATGAGGAAACATCTAAGACCTTGAGTAATTGCATTCTCCAAAGCTCCTTTCAAAAGCAGAAAACCATAATGGAAGTGATGCCACAAAGGCTCACCCAAATGAGTGGTTTTATTTACACAGTTTCTGGCCTTTAGGCAGCTGTCCTTCCAGTTTAATAATACTGAGTCATACCTTTTGTTTCTACCCTTCTAGTCACCAAGGTGTCTCTCTTGTCCTCTTCTTATGCAAAGCAAGAAAGTCTTTGACACACTTTCCAGACAGGAGAGCAGGGAGAGTTTCAGCAGCAGGAGGACCACTCCAGCTGGTGCTCAGTCTCAGAGCAAAGAACGCAGTGATGAGACCTGTGTGGGGAGCTGAGTTTCTCAGCAGCAAAGTGAGTCAAATCCTTGCTTTCCCAGCATGTGTGAGGCACTTGGCAAAGAGGTGGCTTTATTGGCCATTTATCTGCTGGAGACTCTTCTGCTAAAGCAGGTGCTCTATTTAGAGCTTAACGCTGGATTTCTAAAAATCACAATCCTGTGTCCTTTTTATTTCATTATCTGCTGTGCATCTTAGACTTTGTCTTGTATCCTTTTCAATTTTTTTCTATTTTCTTTCAGTTTCTCTTTCTCCTCATCCCTTTAATGGAAGGGGTATGTGTATTAGTGTAAGTTTTAGCAGTACTTCAGAAAACAGGTAGGTTTGCATTTGTGTGGGAGACATATCTCTTTTTTTGGTGGTGTTCTTGTAGTAGAACAGCAAGTATGGTTTAATAAATAGGTCATGAAACACCCATGTTTTGCTCAGCCTTTAATGACATGCAGTGTTTTATACAAGCTATGAAACTTGATACGGCCTCTTTCATTTAGAAGGCTGTGTGTGCTTTCTTTCTTTGATGTAATTCAGTTGACAGCAGTGGGGTTGTTCCTGACTTACACTTAAGAAATGAATAGGCAGTCAAGAGCAGCACGAGTTCACACCCAGTGTGTGTTGACTCATTTGCTCATTGTTTTTTGTGTTGCAGAAAATGCTTTTAGGGTACCCCTGAGGAATGTATCCAATTAGAGCCAAGTTTGAGATGAGGTATGAGTTTAGCTGAGGGCTGTGCAAAGCCAGGGATTGTCATATTATTTGTAATAAAGGTGAAAATTGGCGTTTTCATGTGGGAAAGGACTAACATCCACTGACCTGACCAATTAACATGCAGGACTGTGGGTTTTTTAAATTGCGTTTCTAATTAAACTGAACCAAAGGGTTGTTTTAGCTGTCTTCTGGACAAAGAGTTGCTGCTGTGAACACATGCAACCCTGCTTGGGCACGGAGGTTGAAGAAAGCAAATCTCCAGAGGCCCCTGCCAACCTCAGCTAGTTGGTGGTTCTGATCTGGGAATGCACAAGGACTTATGCTTTTATTGGAGTAGCTTGCTTTTTGCTCTCCTTAGTTTTCTGACTGTGTGTTTCATTTGAGACATTTCTAGTCTGAAGTTACCTCATCTCAAATTCCTCTTTGCCTTCTCCTTCCTTCTGCTGGGCCCCGATCTCAGGTGTTGATGTTTCATCACTATGGTCTAGGAAACTGTTGCCTTTTTATGGTAGTTCTTGCACCTCTCTTAGCTCTGATTGATTTGGTAATGTGAAATAAGGTGCAGGGTCTAGCACATCAGGCCTCACTGTGGCATGCCAGAGCTTGGCTTTATATCTGGATCAAAGCATCTGAAGTATGCCATCTTCTCCAGTCTGCTGGTGGGCTGTCAGTAGCTTGCTTTGCCTTTCCCATGTCAAAGCTGTCTAAATCCCATTAATAGTCTGGGTCTGTGGCTAAGATGCTGAACATTACTAATCCCTCAGTCCAGAGAGCTTGGGCTGAAGCATCCTCTCATCATCAGCTGGGGACTTACAGTATGGATGATGGGTAAATCCAGTCTTGACAGCAGGCTCTTAAATGATGGTGTAGCTGTGTGCTCAGTGTCTTCTGTTCTTCTGGGACTCTCTGAAGACAGCTTGGTTCTGCTTCCATGTCTTTCTGGCTCAGTTTTCTCTTCAGCCAATGCTCTGTTGTGTCCTAGTTAGCTTTTTCATCTGTGTACACAAAAACTGTGTGGCTCTGAAAGAGAAACATCTTGCTCTCCTGTGTACAGCATTTCTAAGTTAATACACAGAGATGTTGCCATTGCTCATCTAGGGGAAGAAGTAGCACTAAAACTGGTGAAGAAAGTTATTGTTTAGGGCTGTAATTAAACTTCCAGACTTAGGCAATGAAAGGTCAATATACCAAAGGTTTGTGCCTGGCAATTCAGAGCCTTTTTTTTTTTTTCCCTTTTAATTAAGGACTATTTTGTTTGATGATTAGATGAATGGGACCAGAAATAACTACATCAGCCAGCAAACCTGCCGATGACTGGTGGGTTTGTTGTGAAAACTGTCAAATAGTTGACACACAGCTCAGATTGCATACAGTGCTCAATGCCAAAGTAAGTCATATAGTCTATTAACCTTGGGACCTGTAGAGGGTAAAATACAGAGCCTTGCTGGTTGGAGCACCTGTAGTAGCTCAGCACATGGAGGTGTATGTGTGGAGGAGGCTTCTAAATAAATGCCAAATGTCAAGTTGGCTGAAGGGAATGTAAGGGAGAGGGGTAAGTATCTTATAACTTTAGATGTGTTGCCATGGTGACATGAGCCAATAAACTAGAGCAAGCCAGGGAGTAATCTATAATTGAGAAGTACAGGAGAGGTAAAGTGGCAGTGCTGTTTGCAGAGATTCAGGTATGTGATGGTGAACCCAGTGCTACGTTTGCTGTGCTCAGTCCTACCCTCATTCTGAAGAGTACTTACAGTTTACTTACTGATGGTTTTCACAGGCTCCCTGTCACTTGAAGCACATACATTTGTTTTGTTTAACAGCAAGTTGTTGACCCCTGGCAACAGCTGATCCCAATCAGGGTTTTTTATAGGATATACATGCTGCATCTGGTAACCATACTGTAAAAGCAAAGCAAATTTTGGTCTGTAACTTCTGGAAGTGCTGGTTCTGTATTTCAGTTGCACTCTGGAAGCTGGATAGCCCTGTAAAGACCTAACACTAAAGCCTCGAGTCAGCGATGCCACCAAGCGCATGATTCAGTCTAAGTGCTTAAGTGCTCTAAGTGAGGATGGATAGCCCAAGTGCTTAAAGTTATACAGATGCTTAAATGCTTTGTAAACTCAGTGTTTAAGGACTTTATCCCAAAGGATGCTGTAGAAACTTCCACTGAAGTAAGTGAAGGATGAAGGAGTCCTCATGCAGTGTCAGCAGCTGTAAGAATTGTATGAAAGAAAGCATGTTATTGCTGTT
The DNA here is from genome assembly GCA_013398275.1 of Promerops cafer. Taxonomy (NCBI): domain Eukaryota; kingdom Metazoa; phylum Chordata; class Aves; order Passeriformes; family Nectariniidae; genus Promerops; species Promerops cafer. Next base: position 811,794 of record VZSE01014914.1, on the reverse strand, counting down.
ATGTTTTTGCATACTTTACCGTGGAAAAAATAATCACCAAAATTACTTCTGGGTTTGGTTTTGGTTTTTTTGGGGGGCTGAGGGGGTGTATGGCAGAACCGGGATGTATAGTATGATAAGTACTTGGATAATTTAATCAGTATTGAAACTTATTTTAATTATAAAGCCAGTATAGGTGGGAAGTAGAACAGAATTCCACAGACAATCCATCCTTTTGAGGTCATGAATAGCCCTTTTCATTTACATAGGGTTTTATAAAAAATGTTAAAATAGGAAGAAAGTATTTTTGTTCAAAATTGTGTCTAGGATCCATCCTTTACAACAGTTTTCAAACTGATGTTAAACACACTGGGGTACTTGTCTTTTAACATTACTTACAAATGGTAATGGAATTGTGCACTTTGTTTTACTTGGGTTTTAAACGTGAGAGATACTTTACAACAAACAAAAAATTCCTGGTATAAAATGTTGACTGTACACCACATCTAGGGTTTTGCTCTCTAGCCCAAGTTGTTTAAAATAATAAAAATATCTGCTGCTTTCATCAGAAGTTGCAGTATTTAAAGTAGTAGTCTCTGTCTAGAGAAACTGTGTATTTACACCATGTAAATGAAGAACTTTGTTCATTGTTTTCCTCCCCCTTTGATATTTAATGATGATTGAGATAGCAGACTCATTGGGACAGAGGTCTTCCACTGTCTTTCAGTAATACTTGCATTTTCAGAATCTGACTTTTTTTTTTTTTGCTACACCAAAGTTCCCACCAAATGAAAGTAAGTGTGTATAGCTTCAGGCAAAGCAGCATTTCTACCCCACTACAAAAGAGTCCTGGAGTTGCTAGAAAATCTGTTTGTGATATGCTTTTACTGCTCATTTTCCACAAATACATCAGTCCTGTATAACACCTATGTATCTATATAAATATTCTTGCTGTGTGTTCGTACAGGACCTGGTACAAGGCAGACCCATTCTCAGCTGTTTCCTAAACACTGTTGTGATCAAAATAAGCAGTAATGAGGTTTGGCTTAATAGGTGTAACCTTTCTCAAAGCGGTGTTGGGGAGGAGCCTGGTCCTGGCAAGAAAGGGAGAAGCTGTAATTGTACAGGGATTATAAAGAACATAAAATTCTAAGATGCAATCACTTCTGCAGAGCAGCTGAGCACCAATATGAGTTTGTTTGTGGTTGTATAGCTGGGTTTTTAGTATTGCTGGTGAGACATGTAAGCTCTGCCAAGCCTTGATGTGTAGAAGGCGAATCGAGTCATTCCTCATTGAGCAAATCATAACTCCACACTCCCTACAAGAATGTTTTTCACGTTGGTCTGACTGGTTCAATGTGAGACATTTCAGGAAAGAAAAATTTTGTGAATGAACAAAATGTTTCAGCTTCGTTGCAGTTTCTCTTTGATTTGAGGGGCAAAACCCCAATAAATCCCCTAAACAGTCAGGAAAAAGAGCTGAAGGTTTGTGGGTGTTTTTATTCTTGCACTTTCTTTTCATGTTTTTCCCGTTCAGATACCCTGTATCCCTTGAACTTAAGTATTTCCCCTAGTGTTTCTAAGGCTCAAAGTTATAAGCAAGTGGAGGAAAAAGGCCATGCATTTTCTTTCCCTCCTGCCCACCCCTCTGTACTCTCCTCAATTATTTTCTGTGTTCATACAAATAAAAAAGATAATTGTTTTCCTCCTAACCTTACTTGAAAACAGCCCTCATTAAACTCTTTAGTGGGAAAAGGGTTGGATAGGATGCCAGTGTGTTAAAGGGCTTCTCTGTCTGGCTTGGGAAGTGCCTTATGTAAGGAGCTATCACACGGGGACAGACGGCGCCTTGGAACGTGACCGTAGCTGGGATCCCTTATGGAGATCCTGCAGCGACTGTGGTGGCCCTGGGAAAACAAAGTGGTGCTTCTTCCCCACCATCCCAAGTGCATCTGTGCTCTCCCAGTTTGGAACTACGTGTTGGTGTGGCCTTTCTGCTGCCTGCTGGGGTAACACTGGCACAGAGCTCCAGCCCTTTTACTACAGACAGGCAGTGCAAGGAAGGCAAGACTTTGTTATCTAATAGCATCCCGCTGCTTGAAGACATAGCATATGTAGTGTTTTTCTGATGTTCTCCTAGCTGCTTTTTCTCACCAAACAACCCAGTTAGTGCCTAGAAGATGTTCATGGGATTGCTTCTGAATTAAAACTTCCAGCAGTGTGCATAAAGTGGTGCATTGCACATCTTGCAAAGTGGAAGGTTACCATCCAGCAGACATGCTCTGTGCTGCCCCTGGAAGCAGGATATTAGCTCAGAGGGGGAATGTAGCAGGACAAAATGATGGTGTATTAAATTGAAAATCACAGCAATGGAGGGGAGAAGCAGCTGTGTTGGGAGCTGTCAAAATTGCAAATAAAATTATTTGGCTGGGTTAAGGAAGCTGGTTAGCTGGAAGTTAGAGCTTGTCCCCCAGTCCCTTTGCTGTAGTTCAGAGATGCAGTGCATAGAGTGGTGCTACTGCTGTGTAACTTTTGATTCGTTGTTCTTACTGAGAGAAAGTTTCTCCAATACTATTTAGATTTGTAATGCTTTAATGACCTGTTTTTCATGTCCACTGCATTTGTGAATATTTGAATACGATACTTTAATCTCTGCTATTGTCTGAACTTCTCTTAATTTAGTCTTTCTGCATAGGTCTTGCTGTATTGAAGTAGAGTTATTTTTATTGCTGCAGCAAGCTGGATAGCCAAAGGGAATGAACTCCAGATAATCCTCCCAGAGAAATGCCTGGTGGTCTGTGGTGGTCATGGAAGGGCTGCACTGGCCTTGGCAGCTGTGCTGAGCAGAGCTGCAGCTGTGTGACACAGGTGAGGAGGGGGATGCTGCTGAAGCACAAATAAAATCAAGATGTGTCTAGTAATGTTCTGAAGTCCCATCCTCAGTTGTGCTCGGTTCAGTGGCTCAGCAATTGATTGCTTAAATCCGAGGGGTTTTTCTGCCCTGTCAGCTTTATTCTTGGCCACATCAAGTACTCTGAGCAAGTTGCCTGGGAGAGTTCAGCCTTTGGGTGCTTCTAATTCAGAAAACGGATTTTCTGGATTGTGAATAACATGTTTGTGTCCTTGTATTTCCCTGTGGTTCTGCCAAACTGAAGTTTCTATTTTTCGGCTTAGAGAGACAGTGAGAGGTGGAAGAGTTGAAAAAGGGAAGAACTGCATTCAGTTCAGGAAGAAATGTGGTACTTTGCACCAACCCAGAGTGCTGTGAGCAGTGATGATCCTGCTGCTTGTCCTGCAGCCTGACACAGGCTTTGGTGGGCCTGGAAATGAACAAGCGCTTGTTTACTATTGAGAGGCTTGTCTTTAATAACAGCCCTTTGGCAATATAGCAAACCAGCCTAGACTTGGGCATTAGGGGTTTTGCACCAGGCTGCAATCTTTTTGATGTTTAGGTTTTCTTTATATAGATAGACATACCTCACTCTACAAGAAAGGTATGGGATAGGGATTTAACAGGAAGTAGGCTGTGTGACAGTGTAGCAACTACTCAAGCAAACAAGTGACTTTGCACTCTGTAGTAGTTTACTTTTTCTGTGTGAATTTCACACTAAGTTCTCATGGTCCTACGCAGGGCTCTGGGGAGACAGCACAGGGCCACCTCACTATGCTTCTTATGGTGGTGACTTTTATGGGTTGATGGCTGCTGGTGCCTGTGTGTATGGCTGTGGCTGCATCACTGTGAGCTTGTGACAGTCTGGGCTTTGAGAGCAAACCGTAACCTCTGTAATTGAAAGGAAGCGTGTGTGTCCTGGGTGAGCAAGCAGTGGGGGCTGTTGCATGCTGGTGCAGCTGCACAGCTGTCACAGCTAAGTGTAAAGTGAAAAAGGCTGCTGCAGCAAAGTGATTCACATTTCTTTAGCAAGTGCTCCTGAGTAATTTGGTGGGCTGACACCAGATTGTGACAATACACGTTGAAAGGTTACTGGTATCATCAATCAGCTTGTGCTTGGCTGCTGTTCTGTTGTGGCTTCTCTTGTCCTATTTCTTCTTGAAGAACTGTCTAGCTGTAGTAATTTTTAGTTTTATCTTTATCCTAAGCCCAGGAGAAAATGTGATATGGTCAATAGTATGACACATCAGATTCCCTTGGTCCATTCACTGGCTTCTCATTCGGTTTAATAATGGCTATGAATCTAACAGTTCCTGCTTCCACACAGAGCATATACACCTGTGTTTTCTGTCATCCATTGCTATAAGAAAACAGGTAGGTGAGGCCAAGATATGAAAGAGCAATTTATAAATTGCTGGTTGTCAGAGCTGTGTTTCTGTCATGAATTTATGGTGGTGTAAGAGTGAATGACAAATTTTGTTTGGTCCATAAAGCATTAGAATGGAACAAATTTGGACATGTAGACTTGTAAAGCACATAATGTCATCTCTTAAATAACTCCGGTTTCTTAAACACATGTGCATAACAGATGCTTCTGAAGCATATATTTGTAGAGGGTATTTAAGAAACTGTTTCAGCTATCTTCCTCAGCAAGTTGAGTTCATGTTCCTTACCCCTAAGTTATAGTGCTCTCATCTGCTAAAGTCTTAGTTAAGTGAGGGCAATTTTCAGTAAGATTAGCTTTGCATTCAAAGTTATGGGTATGTTGATGCTCTTCTTGAAGAAAGAGGTTGTTTTTTCAGTAATCCAGTGTGTTATGAAATAGTCTTCTAGGCAGTGATGTAAACAGCCATTAGCTTTCAGTAGCAGTTAGAAAGAGAGGTAACACGTCTTTGCAAACTAGGGCAGGCACAGATCAGTGAGTTAAATTGAATATTGGCTTTTATGAAATGGTGAGTGGAGAGTGCTGGTGTCCCATGCAGACTGGGTCAGAGGTGTACCAGTACAAGCAGCTGTAGAGACTCTCCATCATTTGAGATGACAGAAGTCCTGTGCTTTGAAGCCAAGGACTTGGAGTCCTGATTTTCCACCAGCACGAGAATGAAACATCCACAGTAATTTTATTTATCTGAAAATTTGTTTTGTTGGTTCACAACATTGGCAGCAGGCTGTTGGATTAAAAGTTGTTTGACTCTAGACACACTTTGTACTCCTGAGAGTAGAGAGGTGCTGCTTTGTGTGTGATTGTGCAAATGGGACCCCGATGTGTCTGGGTGAAACGTTAAGTGTAGAGCTTATTTCTGCTGGCAGTCAGGCTTCTGAAAAAAACATAACTTGCAAAAATGAAAGAATCTGGTCCTGAGGTCCACCCATGAGAATCATCCGACTGCTTTTCACTAACATGGAGATAGAGCATTTGGCATAACAGCCTTCTGTGAGGAGGTGCTGCCTCAGGGAGTGTGGTAAGTCTTTCAGCAGTGGCGCAGGACTCCCTGTGGCTACAAACTCTGGAGATAAGGAATAAAGCCAGCCAGAGTCACATGTCAGTGTTTTGAGGGTCCCTTTAGGTAAAGTTTATTTAGCTTTCTAGGAAGCTGCAGTGTTTAATCTGACCTGAAGCAGCAAACAGATGGAGGGATGTATTCTGTCAAAGAGAGCTGTATTTTTGGCTTTCACTTCAAGCAAGAGATTTGTAGGTGGCTTGCTTAGTGTTCTGTGAATTTGATGCTCTATATATTGCTAAACTGAGCCTATCTTTTGTAAGCAACATCATTTTACAGCCTCCTTATGCTTAAGCTACTTCTTCGCCCAGGAGTTAAAAACAGGTGCCTTCCAAATTTGCTTCCCTGTTAGACCATACGTTCTGCTGCTGCAGGGAGCACGTCTTTCATGTCAGTCAGTCAACCCTTGGCTTGTCTGGGAGTTACTTATATCCTCCAGTGGAACCATGTATTTCACTTTACAGATGAGCCAGTGTATTCTGGTTTTGTGTTTACATATCTGAAAGGCAGGATTCTTTCAGGATTCATTTCTTTATAAGGCTTTTAACTGAACAGAGACTCTTTCCTGTTAAATTGAACTCAACTTTCACAAGTGCATACGTGTGCAAATTTCCCCCTCCCCCTGAGACCATGCCCAGTTAAGAGGACGAGAAAAGTGAACATTCTTGGGAAGGTGTGTTCTCATCATATAATAGCCTCTTATAAAATAGAAACAAAACTAAAATTGTTGCAGTGCTGCTTACATAAATAACAGTCTAAGTTGGGGCTGAAAATACTTGGTTCTCCCTTTTTCCAGGGTAAGCTATTCAGCATTCCAAACTGGCTTGTGCTGGGAGTAGACATCACCAGCAAGGTATTTCCTGTCTCCTTTTGCCAAATGCTAATAATAATAATAACAACAACAATCAAGATTTAAAAAATATACTCAAGTCAGAACTATGCCACACATGACTTGATTTGGCAGCACAGGGCTTGCTCTACATAACTTCTGTCTTTATTTTTTTACTTATATGCCTGCCAAGAGCTTCTGAATTACTTTGCCTCCTTCTCACTCTGTGTCTTCCCCCTGCTGAAGGAAAGGCATAGTGTGTCACACTCTGAGCCAGAGGAACATATGGGATGGGGGAGCTCCACCTGACCAGTTCAAGGGCTCGGCTGTCATGTGAGGGCAGTGCCTTGGTCACTGAAGCTGAGCTGTCTCTCCCCTTGAGCTCCATCTCAGTCATGCTGCCTCTCCCCAGCACTACTGCTTCTTGAAGGTTTAATTTCTTACTGGCTTTTTCTGGTGGTTATGTCTCAGCTTGGGCTTCCTTCCCAGTGGAGTTTGGCCACTCTGACTATAAGAAATAGGTGCCCAGTTCTTCTTCCCGATCTCCTCTGAAGAAGGAAGAGTAGAAACCTGTTTTTTTGTGGAGCACAGGGTCTCTATTCCTTTACATGGGTGCCTAATCCATGACAGATTCTAGTCATGCTCTAAAATGTTTCAGATCCTTTGATCTTTGGTTACATCAGGAAAAATGAAATAGAATCTCTGGTACTGAGTGATGAAGAGAAAAGGAAGTTTGCCTGTAAAGAGTAAAAACTTGATATGCAAGAAAGCACAGCCTCGCCAACAAATTTCACTGTCACAGGGAGAATCATGAGAACATTTCTGAAGTTTCAGTCCTGCTGAGAGTAGCCAGGAAGAAATGAGTGGGAATTTCTTTTTCATTGAGGGCAAAAGAAATATGTGAAAGTATTTTAAGTGTGAGACACTGAGCTGCCTCTGCTTGTGAAATGGTGGTACCCTGAAGAGGCTGGCTTAGACTTGTGGCACATTAAAATGAAGTAACAGTTTCATGGTAGCTGATAGTAGTTTATGACACATCCGTTCCGGTTTCTGCTTTGTTAAACATTTTTAAAGCTGCTTCAGTGCACCCAGCTTCCTTAACTACTGGGAACTCCATGAATCCCTGGCTTGTTTGTCTCCAGCCACAGCTGGAAATACTGGATAGGTCCCAACATCCTATCTTGCCTAGGCAGCACCTCTGTTCTGTGAGGTAAAATCTAATATACAAATATGAACGTAATTTCTGGAATCAGAAACTGTGCGTCCACATGATCCTCTGTATATGTGTATATGTGTGAATTGTTTTTCTTTGTCTTGTTAAATTCATTATAGAAGAAAAAGCTTCCACTGGAGCCCAGTTCTGATGAGCCTGTATGGGTAAAAAGGAAAGAATTAGTTACTGTCCAGAAATCACTTTCTTCTGGCACGTGTTCCCTCTAGTCCTTTGTGATCTCACCTGAAGGTTTTTACTTGATACTGGTTTTGGATTGAGTCTGCACTGCTGGTGGTGCATTTGGCTGTAAAGCTGAGGTTTAAGTGATTTTCAAGGGTAGGAGAAAATGGTGTTCTTGATAACCATTGCAATTTCAGGTAGTGTATGCTAGCAGTGATGTGTGAGCTGCTCAGAGCAATAATAACTGGCTGACCTGACCCGCCTTGGCTTTAAAATGCCTAGTAAAACTTGCTGTGGCCTTGTAAAGAGATTCTGTATTTTTGTGTCTGTCTGCTGATGGATCTCTAGTGTACATCTCCCTAGCTTTGCATCAGGATTTAATAATCAACATATAAACAAATCAAGTTGCTCCAGGTATTTCTCCTGCTAAGACTGTGACCTTTTTTTTTTGGCTTCTTAGGGTGGAGGTACTTTCAACCTGTATACCTTCCCAGTTTGTATTAGAGGACCAAAAAAACCCATATAGACCCTTCTCTGTCCATTTCCTGGGGCAACACATGATTTGTGTGTCTCCATGACATTTCCTGAAAGCTCAGGGTAACAGCCCTACATGATTGATTAATAAATACCTTGGTAGCTTTGACAGGGAAAACTGGGCCATCTCATGGCTACTTCAGAAGGGCAGCAGCAGGCTGGAAAAACTGCAGCATGCTGACTCTCTCCTGACCTTCTATTCCTGCAAAGTTCTCACCAAAGAACTCTCGAGCAAACCGAGTTTTATTTCAGAACGCCAAGGAAAAATACAGAAGAGTTTGGAGATGTCAGTGCTGGAAGTGGGGCTTGCCAGAAGTAGTAACAGACCAAACTTGTAAGGCAAACAATGCTGCACCGTGGACTGACAATATCCCCCCATAATCTGTATTAAAAATAGATTTTGCAGGCTCCAGTTTTAGCATGATCCATTCAGTAATTCATATGGCATTCCCATATGTTAGGGTGAGAGGAAGGTGGAAATAGTGGGAGTCGGGGAAAAAGACACTGTCTGATCCTTATGCCATTTCAGTTCAGTTAATTGCATGTGTTTAAAATGTTGTAACGTGAGCAGATGGGGTGTTTCACAGTTATGTGCTCTGTGTCTGGATATATATACACACACACATATATATGTAGTTCTCCAGCACTTGATTCCACAGAGCTGTGCTGAGGCTTTACCAGCAACAATGGGTGAGAGGATGGCATCAGTGGTGGGATGGAATGAGTGATCTAATACTGGTATCCCCAAAACCCCATGAGATGTGCACATGTTCAGTGAGCAGTCCCAGAGCTTGCGGCTGTGTTGCATTTGGTGACAATCTCAAGACACCCTTTCAAAGGTTGTTGTGTCTTCTTGTTTGAAGCCACACAGCTCTGAAATCAGTAAACAAATTTTTTCAGGAATCTGGGCCTCAAATGTACTTAGTACTTTAATGTCAGGGTAGTTTCAGTCTGGGAATAACTTACAGAAGAAGGCAAACTGTCCCTGGAAGCAGTGGTTGTGTATCCTGCGAAGTTGCAGCAATGTGGGTTCCCTCCTCTTGCTAAGATTGCTGGAGCAGCCCAGCTACATGCCAGTAAGCACCATCCAGCTTGGGCAGCACTCTGGTTACAGCTGGGATAATGGGTGTTCTTCTGACCATGGTGAAATCCCACTTCAGTCCTGACTCTGCAGTCTCCTTGCTCCGCACTCTTGCTGGCAGCATCAGTGCCGAGCCTGTGACGGGTCACCAAGTCACCTGGCTGCTTTCCTCCACTATTTTCTGGTCTTGTTCCCTCAGTTCTGTCCCTCTTGCCTGCCCTGCACCCTGGCCCCTTCCACACAGGTGCTTTTGGGGAAGGGGCAGCCTCCTCTCTGCCCAGAGCAGCCTGCCATTCTGTGCTCCTCAGCAGGAGTGCGGCAAACAGGCTGTTTTCCCCTTGCTGCTACAGCCCTCGAAGGATAGAGTAAAGCAGATGGCACCGTGCTTAATGAACAGCCAGCAAGTCAGTGAGCCTGTTTGTCAGCTTGGGCTTTGCTCTGCATGTGTGTCCCATGTTTGCCAAAGCTGGGCTTTTCAATTGGGGCCTCTGCTCCTGCTGGGATCTCATCTCTCCCCACACTCTGGTCCCTACAGTCAGCCTTTGCTCAGATTGACTCTTCACTGAGAGCAGCCAGGCTTTCATCAGGACCTGTGTGTATGGCTGGGCTTCATTTTGTGTAATGTAATTTATCTGAATCTTCAGGTAAGAAAAATATTTTATTTAAAATCCATTTTTCTCTTCTATTTTTCTTAACAGATTCTTTGGGGTAGTCTTTAGCTTTTAAGAGCTTGAAGACACTTGGCTGAACTTAGGGGTTTTGCTTTCTTTCACTTAGAATGGTAGAGACATTCTTGGTCAATTCCAGCATGAGCTGTAAGTGATTTGGACCCAACTGCTCTTTGCTTATAGGGATTTTGTTTCATTGGGGTTTTTTGTGTGTATTAGTTCTAGGACCAGTCCATACAGCACTTGCTCTCAGTTTTCAAGCTGCATCCTCTTTGTATTTCTTCCTGCTCCCCCTCCACATGGACTGGGAGGTGTGAGGAAGGATCTTGTGGCAGCCAAACCACTGTGCTGTTCTCAGAGGACTCCTGTGTCATGTAATACCAGCTGAAAGTGCCTGAGCAGGTCCCCGCTGAGACATCACCTCACCTGTGGTTGTCCAGGTCCATATTTACACATGCCAGGTTGTCCANGGTCCCCGCTGAGACATCACCTCACCTGTGGTTGTCCATCTGTATTTACACATGCCAACAGTAAATTGGTACAAGTGAATGCAGGACCTCGTACTCTGGGTCTGATTTGGAGCTGAGCTCTCAAGCTGCTGCTGTGTAGACAAAATGGAAACAATACAATAACCTTTCCCTGCTATTGGGTAAGAAAGGCCAAATGTGTAGTAAAGCTGGGTTGAAGAAATACTTTCTCACCCAGTTTCTGGAAGTCAGGGCAGAGATGCAGGAGCTGGGCTGAGCTGTTGCCTCTGGTTCCAGTGAGCTACTTGGTGCCTTACAGCCCCTCTCCTCCTCCCACCCATTATTTTGTCTCATGCATTAATATCTTAGCAGGTGCCTTCACACTGGGAGGGCTTTCAGTACTGAAGAGTCTTTGTGGGCTTCAGAAGGAAAATAAGAATAATTGACTGGGCAGTATAGGCAAGGATCAGCTGTCACTACCTTTGGTATACCCAGGGGAAATAAGGCGATTCAGTCCAGTGCTTTTCAAGAAAGAAAGATTAGTTCAGGATGAGAGAATCTTTTGGTCTTTTAAAAGGGCAAAACCTTGAGCCACAGAAATTAAATAGCAACATGTAGAGTGGTAGTTGAATAAAAATAAAATGAAAGCACAAAAAAAAAGCCTTAAGCTCTTTAGTTTATCCTACTGTCCAAGTCCTCTATCAGATGGCACCTGGATATTAGGGGCGGTCAGGAGACTTTTTATCTTCAGCTGATACCTGCCTTTACACTTTGCCTTCCATTTGTCTGCTGATCCCATGTTGCAGGGTAGAAAGCATTTTCTGGTCACAGTGACTTGTTTTTCAAGTTACTGAAGTGTAAAATCATTTCTACCAAGGCATTACAAAATGAAATAGTTTCTTGTTATTTCTGTCTTGGCTGCATGTTAGAGTCAATCTGAACCAATGCACGTGTTTATACTTATTAATAAAATATAGCTTTATACAGAGAATGTTCACTCAGTTTCTCCCTTGTTCAAGGGAATGAAAAGAGACAAGGAAAAAGGCTTTAAGGTACGCTAAGAGATGGATGAAAGCCAAAGTCAGGGAATTTTATAAATTTCAGCAAACAGGTTGAAGAACAAGGGAAAAAATGGAAAAAAATGTAGTGTTAGCAATATGAGTGTATATTACACATTTATCTAATTTTAAATTTACTTGCATTTGCTCCTATATTTATAGCACAGAAACATTTCAGAATTATCCTAAATCTCTGAGAAGACAATGAGTGCATCAGGTGTGACCCCTAGGAAGGCCCTCTAGAAGCAGACATCAGAGGATGAGCTAAGCTCACGCCTTTTTCTTTTTTCTTCCCCCAAAGGTTTTAATGCTTCTAAGTATTCACAGTGTTTAACTGTGTTTAATGGTTTAATAGATCCTGTTAAACTCTAGAGTAACAGAGTATTCTGGATTTTGGGAAAGGTGGGTGTTGTGGTTTGACACTGGCCCAGTGCCAGGTACCCACTGAAGTCACTCACTTACCCTCCCCTGCCACAGCAGGGCAGAGGAGAGGGAAAAAATTAACAAAGGGTTCATGAGTTGAGGTAAAGATTGGAAGAAAACACTCCAAGGGCAAAACAGGCTCAGCTTAAAGGTACAAAGCAAATTTATTACTAACAGAATCAGAGGAGGATAATGAGAAGTAAAATAAGCCCTTAAAACACCTTTTTCCCCCCAGCCCCTCCCTCCTTCCCCCGACAGCTCAGGGAGACAGGGCACGAGGCTTTTGGTCAGTTTGTCACCTGAGGTTTTCTTTGGTGCTCTGGGAGAGGAGTCCTTCCCCTGTGAGACCACGGGGTCCCTCCCATGGGAGACAGTTCTCTGTGAACTTCTCCAGCATGGACCCACTCTCAGGAGCAGCAGTCCTGCCAAACCTGCTGCAATGTGAGTCCCTCCCACGGGCAGACAGTCCTCCCCAAACTGCTGTGGCCTGGGTCACTCTTCCACGGGGTGCAGTCCTCCAAGGACAGGCTGCTCCAGCCTGGGAGCAGGGCCCCCTCTCTCCACTGGGTCTCCCACTGACCACAGCCTCCTCCAGGCATCCACCTGCTCCAGCATGGGCACCTCCCCCAGGGGCTGCGGGTGGATCTCTGCATCCCCATGGATCTCTGCGTCCCCATGGATCCCCAGGGGCTGCAGGTGGATCTCTGCATCCCCATGGATCCCCAGGGGCTGCAGGGGCACAGCTGCTTCACCATGTTCTCACCTTGGCCTGCAGAGGAATCTGGGCTCTGGCACCTCCTACCCCTCCTTCTGCACTGACCTTGGTGTCTCCGTGTTGTTTCCCTCACATGTTCTCACCTCCTCCTCTTGTCTGGCTAGAACAAACTGTGCCCCACTTTGTTTTGATTTTCTTCTTGAATCTGTTACCACAGAGGTGTTACCAACCTCTCTAATTGGCCCAGCCATGGCCAGCAGCATGTCCATCTTCAGAGCCATGAGGGACTGGGTCTGCCAGACATGGTGGAAGCTTCCAGCAGCTTCTCACAGAAACCACATCCCTGACAACTGCTCCCCCATCCCCTCCACTACCGAAAACCAGGCCAAACAAAACCAACACAGAGGGAAACAGCTGGTCTGTTTGACAGTCAGTATATGGGATATGTGCAGAGATGTCTTTTTACTGATGCGATGCTCTTAAGGCTCTCCAAAGATGTAAGGAAAAGAAAAGCCCTTTTGTTCAACCAGCATCTTTCACTGAACCTTGCCATGTGCTCTTTGAGTGACTTGTCTCTTTAATGTTGAACCCTGCCCTCAGGAGAGGCTGAAGAAGAGTTTGGAGTAGAGATCTATGCATGTAAGGCTGGGGAACTGTGGCAAAGAAAATCTGAGAAAGTTGGCTTCATTGGGGCCCCCTCCTGCTGGACTAAGCAGGGGCAGCAGCTGGAAGCCAGCAAGGATCACCAAATACAATCTGTTGGGGGAATAAAAAGGGCTGGAAGAAAAGTGTGTTGCCCAGCACTGCAGTGGTTGGAGCTCAGCACTCAGGTGTAATCAGTGGATGGTCTTTGAGAAACACTTAGCATGAGTTTTAATAGAGCTCTTACAGCTTGACATCTTAAAGCAAAGAATTGAAATATCCTGGAGTAATATCACAAGTTAATAAAGAATCAGGCAGCTTTAGCAGATATCAATTTTCTGACTCTTGACCTGCAGCTCTCTGCAGCAGGTACAGGTTTTGTCACCAGCTGGTGAAGGCTGGTTGTTTTGGCTTGGCCCTGTGTATTTTTATTAGTGAAGTGGTTGACTTTTCATGGTTCCTTTTATTAAGAAGTGCAATAAATATTTCTTTCTCTGTTCTCCAAAATTTTGTCTTGAAAATGAAAGAATAAGAGATGAAGTCAAAGAGAGGATTGGTAGTTTCCAAATCAACACTCAGTCTCTTAAAAACCTCACATATGCAATGAATAGAGTATAAGTTCTATAATGAAAAACCCTTCCTTTTTCACTGATCTCTTGTCCTACGAAAGCTCTGTCAGGCAGAAGATTCATATCTGAGTGTAAGCAATGAAATGTTGAGGGATGATTTTGCCAGTTGCAGGTTCCGAGGCTTGTGGTTTGCTTTGACCAGAAAGCAAAAATGATTAATGAAGATAGAACAAAATATTAGGAAATTGCGACTTTTGCTGTTGAGAGAGTTGCATCCCAGGTTTGTTGTATTTGAGTTGATTTGCAGTTTGCTTTATAATCTGAAGTCAGTTTGTAGGAGGTAAGTGTATGTCTTTGGGAGAGACTGGCTGTACTGAGATTGGTGGGGGGAATGGCCCTTGGAGCTTCCTTTTTGCTCGCTAGGATGCTGCTGATCCGCAGGCAAAGTGTGAGTTCTGCAAAGGGGGAATCAAGAAAATAGCATAGTGCCCAAAATCCAGGGCTTACGAAGGTGAGACTAACATTTTATGAGGAAAACATCTCAAATAAGATCCCCAGTGGCTAAAAAATAAAACTAAAAAAGCTCAATTTCCTCATAAACTAGATTGTGTTTATTGGGCTTCTGTGGCTCAGTGTGTGTACCTGCAGACAGACTACAGCCAAGAACGGGATCTGTGGGATCCATTCTGCCTCACTCACCTGGGTGAGTGGCTGTTAAGCTCCAGCCATCCTGCTAATGGCAGTGGGGATATTCAGGGGATGGCAGAAGATGACCTGAGCAAAGCCAGCAGACCAACAAATACAGCCTTTGTGTGGAGCTGGGAAGAAGTCCCACTAACGTGTGAAGGGTTGCAGGAGGACACCCTCCTGTTCATGGCTTCTGTTCAGGTGGGGCTTCAGACAGGTTGAGCCATGCTCTGTTGCATTTTCTGTCATACCTTCTTGCAGAAAAGTGGACTAGTTGCTTCTCATTGACTTAGCTGTGGTGATTGATGATGTTAACAGTGTAAATCTGAAAAGGCCTTTGTGGTTTGCACTGCTGGGAAGGTTTGCAAGGCTAGCTTTAGGATATCAGTAGTTAATTTGGAGTTAGTTACCCTGATAATGTGAGCTTTTGGTTCATGGTAGGATCCTAGTATGTCCTTTCTGTAAATCATGCAGGGTTGTGCATTGGTTTTTTGGTTGTTTGGTTTTGGTTTATTTTTCTGTTTTGTTTCTTTGTTTTTGACTTTTCCTCCTCTTAAGAAATTTATGTAGTCTGATCTCTCTGTTTTTGAAATTGTAGCTTTTTATTCTTTATGAGGAAAACAGTGCTTTTCAGTCTCACTGAGTTCACTAACATCTTTTCCCTCAAATATGGCAGCAGGCCAGTAAAATTAATGTACTCTTTGTTTGTCTCTTAGCACAGTTTATTTGCTCAGAAGCTGTCTTGTGCAAAACTGCAGGCCTTGAACTAGAGGCTGACGTGAGTGTGCCTGACCCCACTGCTGATGGGCCTTTAAAAGAGTGTTAGTGGAAATTTCTCTGTGCAAGATTCAGCTCCTAAGAAGGGACAACCCCCAATGTTTTGCTACTGATGTTGGTCCTGACTTTTCTTCCAAAAGCAGTGAAAGCTCAGGCTCCCATCAACCATGTGCAGAGAATCATCAGTTAAGAAAGGCACAGAAAATTGGGTGCTTGTTAATATTCATCCTTAAATGATTTATGAGGCTAAAAAGAATAAACAAGTGACACTTTATATTTTGTTACAGCAGTCTCCTCTCCTTGTTTACTATTGTTAGTAGAGAGCTTGTGTCCAGAAGGGTGTTTGGTGACACCATCAGCTGAATAAGGTCTTTCAGATGTGTCTGTCTGCATTAGTAATGAGAATGCTTGCTCTTGTCTTACAAAGGAACCATTTCTTTAAAATATAACCTCCTCCTTCCCAGTCCCTCCGCAAATGATTCCATCATCAGAATTCTCATTACAGCCGTCTTTCATCCCTCTAACGTTGGATGAAAATCTCTTTGTCGTCAAGTTCCTTCAGTTATTAATGATTCACTTGTATTCTTTTTGCCAATTGGTGCAGAGAGAACCTTGGAGCAAATGTGTATTAGTTATTCCATTTATTCTCTCCTCTTCGTTCCTTCTGTGCTCTTTCTTAATAGTGCTGTTCTCCTGGTTTCTCACTCCCGGGTTCTGCATCATCGCGTGGCTTTATTTGCTCAAATATAGGAACTGTTGTGCCCCAAAGACTAACTCTATTTCTGAAACCTTCTAAAAAGAGGTAGGGAGCCTTCTTGCAAATGCTGGGAACATCTTTATTTTTCCATCTTTACAGTGGTGTTAATAAGTGTTCAGACACCTTTATCTGAACCAGTTCTACCCTATGGACCAGGTGGAAGTCTGGGGGATGGCAGGTCACAGAGCCAGTAAAATTGTTGGCTCCAGATCCTAAAGTACAATCTCAGTGGCATTGTGGAGAGGCAGGGGCCAGCCTTGGTGCCCTCTTCACCCCACTGAGGTCCTCCAGCAGCAAAGAGGGAAGCAGTAGGTGGGGCTCATGTGGAAGAGCTACAGGCCCTGTCCTCTGGGAGTCTGAGCTGATGTAGTGGGAACCCTATAGGAGGTCCCCTTGGCATTCCTTTTCCAGCCCCAGTGTCCCTGAAGCTGCAGGCTTTGCAGCTCTCTGGACCTTAATGGCAGATTGGGGCTGAGATTCCCAGCACTCCAGCTGGCCCAGATTAGAAAGATGTGGAGGGAGCAGTGCTACACTCTGCACCAACAACTCTCATTAGGCTTGGGAAGGATGGAGAGAAGGCAGTGTGTGTCCTGTTGCCAGGTGAGTTTTGCTGGAGGCTGTACCAGTTGCCCAGTTAGAGAAACTAGATATCTGCAGGACAACAGGATCCTTATTCTCTTCAAGGAGGATGCCAGCCTGTCTAGGCACTGCTCTTTGTATAAAAATAAATAGTTTAACCTTCCTCCGTAGCAGGGATTTTAGTTACCACACGCACCACACACACGCATGCACACACACAGATTTGCTTTTAATCAGCCCAGTGAATTACTCTTTTATTTTTCCCTCCTTGATCCCCCTCACCCATCCCTCCATTGATTTAGAATGTCATAGTTTTTTTCCTTTATCTTCAAAAATTATATTATCTGAAACATTTTTGTTACTTGGGTTTTCTGTACTTTAGAGAAACCTGTCTGAAAACATGTGCTTTACAAGGGAAGATTAGAAGAATATTTTCCCAAACTCTGTGTTTTGCTTATCTGGACTCTCCCCAGTTTGCCAGTATCTATCTTACTGTGCAAACCCCACATCTTGGCATTTCCCCAGCTGAGACACCACCACCAAAGAATATGGAATAATTATCCCAGCGTTTAGGGATAGCATCCCCATTAGGATAAATAAAACTGTGGTTTGTCTTTTTTTGCCCACAGTAAGCCTTTTCCTGTCAAACCACTGCCAAGCTACTTACTCCTGATTTTTCTAGTTATGTGTTCGAGGCCTTGTCTCTCAATATGCTGTTGTCCTTTTTTTCTTGATTTCCTGCTTTTAGATCTGGGAGCTGCTGTGCAGTGTGCTGCAATGACCTTGGTTTTGGAGGATTCTTTCCTGTGACAAACTCATCCTAACTTAGGGTAAAACCCAAATTTTATAAAAGCAAAATCACGAGTGGTGAGCTAAGTTTGCTGGCATTTGTTACTGACAAACTGATGTTGCCAGAAGTATTTTTTAAGTTGCACTCTTGCCCTGGAGGTATTTAGTTACTTGTAAACCACAAGTTTATTTTTTCCAAAATCTTTGCAAAGATGGCATTTAAGTGATTGGTTTGTAATCCTCCACAGCTCCAAGAGACCTTTCAAGAGTGAGTGTGGTGTTTGGGAAGATGTTTGTGAAGATAAAGCAGACTCTTGTCTGGTTTGTTCTGAAGTCTGAAATACTCTTCCTGAGTCAGGGAGGATCCATGCAACTTTCTAAGCTGCATCTGCCTTGTTTTGAGTGTTTCTTAAGTTGCTCTTTCCTATTCTAACCTGAAGTTCTGCTTCTTTTTAAAACAATCATATGCAGTAATCGCTCACTGTTGGTCTTCTGAAAATGGAACAATGTTGAGTATGTTGCGTTGTAGCCTTCTGTGCATCATCTTTGTTATGCCTCTCTGCTGAACCATTACTTGTCCTGTCATATAGCTTCTTCTTTTGTTGTCTTTTATGTTCCTGGCTAATCATACTTCAGTTTGTTCCTTAGCTTTTCTGATTATATTCCCACAGTTTTGCTTTCCTTTATTTATATTGGAATTGCCACTGTTTATATTTAATTTATATGGGATTTGTCACTGTTTTCTGCATGATTTTTAATTGAATAATCAGGCTCTTAAAAAGCTTAGCATATTCTTCCTATGTACTTGTAGAGTTTGTTGTTAAAGCTGCTAAACTCTCTTAATTCTGCCTTTCCTTCCTAGTTACGTGTATCTCTAGAGCCTTGCACAGAGCATAAACCCTTATCTTTTGAGCTGTCCATTCTTCTGTTCCCTGCCAAACTGAATGGAAGTCTTCCAAAGAAACTCAGGTAGGATGGTAGAGAAGCCAAGACTGGCAACTCCTCTCCATCCTCCCCTCTGCCTTTCCCCCTTTTAAATCCAGATCATATTCTCCTTGGTGCCCTAGAATTGCTGTGGGATCACTTCTCTGCTGGACAGTACCGTCCTTTGAAACCAAAGTGTAAACCAATGTCTGGATGGCTTACAGTAGCAAGAAGTCCTGTGCCAGTCATTGAAACAGCAGGAGAAGGGTCCTGCCTTACTGGCCATACTGCTGTTTGGGCCTGTCATCTAAAATGCCATGGATCAAAGTACTACTTCATCTAAAAGAAGGAAATGTCCCTTGAGGTATATGAGATAAGTTCCAAGGTCCTTCATTTATCCAAAAATCCCTTTTGTCTAATGACTTTCATGTTTTCCACCCCATTCTGATAAACTAGATTTGACTATAATCACATTACACTTCCCCAAAGTCTCCCTGGTGGTGGTGATTGGATGTGGCACCCTTCACTTTGTACCCTGAGCTCCTGGACAGTGTGAGTGCTGCGAAATGGCTACTCTCTTTCACCCTTGGGGCAACTACCTGGTTCAGATGAGAGAAGTAATTTACATGTGCAAACAGCTTAAAAATAATTGTGGATAGTGCTATGAGACCAGAGTGAATCAAGGCTCTGTTTAAGTTATCTAATCCAAGTCTCCAGTCATTAAACCCATTTTAGTCTTGGTGTGGTAAGTGCTGTGCATTCAGTGGAGCAGTGGCTGACTTGAATGTGTGTAAGCAAAGAGGGAATTGGAATCATTGTGTTAACCACAGGAAATCTGCATTTATGATGATGAAAACAAGAATTGATCATAAGTAGGTAATGAATTAGCCTACAGTATCTGCTGCGTTCATTTCGCAGTAAACCTGATAGTCAGAATCCATTAAGGAACCTTTGCAAGGGGGTCCTCTGCAAAGACAGTATCTGTAACGTGCAGTGCACACTGCCAGCCCTCCTTGGCTTTATCTGAAATGCTACAAGGGTGTGCATAAACACAAATTCTGATGCAGGTGCACTGGAGTCAAGGAAGGGCTGCCGGTGGTTTTGGCAGGGCTTTGTCTTGACGCTCGGAGCGGCTGTTAGCTGCGGTTGGTTGTACTGGAAATCTGCAGCCTGTGAAGGGCAGGTCTTGGACAGGCTCAGCCTGGCTGCCCATGTCAGGAGGGGATAAGCTGTTACATCATTCTGGCAGTGCCACGGCTGAAGCCATGTGGGTCAGGCTGACAGCCAGCAGTGTTCTCATAAGGCTGCTTTTGTTGTGTCTCCTCTGAGGTGAGGAGAGAGCTGCTTCCCTCCGCACGGCTCAGCTGCCGGGAGCTCTTCCATGGGTTTCTGCCTGACTGCCTTCCTTACATAAAGTGTTGCTAAGTGAGAAGCTGTTGAAACCAATTGTGCTACATGTTACTACATGTTTCTTCAATTTCTATTGCCTGTCTGGTTGGTTTTGCTGTCGAGGAACTGCAGTTAGCTGAGCTAACCAAATTAAAAAAAAAATTCTTGAAGGAAAGTATGGACATAAGAGAAAATAATCATCTGGCAGCTTTTAGGAAGGCAGTACTTACCTGCTAGAGAATATATTTCTGGGAAAAGATTGATCTTTAAGTTAAGGAGCAAATACCTTTTCACTGGAAAGGGTAACAGATATCACCAACCTGTTTCAGGCAAACCTCTATTTTCAGTATTGCATTAACTATATACCAACGTCCTATTGACTGAAAAAACCCCATGTTTTCCTAAATGTAAATGGTATTTGAATTGAAATACTGTCCAAAACTGTGATTAGACAAACAGCTAAATCTGTGTATTTTGCATTGCAGTTACCATTTTATATGTCTTTAAGACCATGCCAGCTTTGTTTATATTTTAATTGCATGTTTTGCAAAATCTACTTCAACAAATGATTCATTAGTTTAGAATATTTTATTTATAAATTTAATATAGAATAATAGCTAAGGCATCTGCTAAAAGTTATGACATAACACTTAATTTAAAAGCATTAGGTTACCTGATTAAGTGAAGTACAAACTGATATATTAATAAATTCTATTACAATAGCTGTGATATTTTACAGTAAGCAAATTTTTGTCTTGATTCATCACCCCACTGGTAGGCCAGGAGAGAGAAAAGGTGAGAACAAGTGGTACAGATTCTATCTGCTGTATTTTCTTAGTCATAAATCATGTGAAAGGACGGAGAAACAGTTGGTGTTTCTCTTTGATGCACAGCTTGTCACGTGGACACCCATCAGGACAAGGGCTGTGTTCACTCACATAATCTTTGAGCCTCCCACTAATGCAGTATTGCCTGCACAGGTCTGTCTCGAGCCTTCAAAGCTGTTGTGTTCCTGGATGTGTGCAGTGCAGTGGTCTGGTTTTGTGCAAAGTCCCAGCACTCTCAGGTGGCATTGGTTTCTGCAGGAGGCTTGGTGCCATCAGCTTCTTCTGATACTGGGGAAAATGCAGGGAATCAACAGAAAATTTAGGTGGCCTTCCAGGAGCAGGGCAGTCACAAGGCACTTCTAGGCTCTACCAGTTGGGACACATCAGATGTCTTTATAAGGTTTCAGTGATTCTCTGAGCTGGAGGTTTGCTTCTGCTGTGTCAAAATTTGGGGTGTGATTGCTCACTCATCTCTTTACTTTTCCTTTGTGGATGATTTTGAGGATGGGGTGTTTGTTTTTGCCCAGCTGTTAGTGGCACTAGCACCCCAGAAACAGGAGACTGAACAAGCAGCCAGACAAAGCTGTTCCCCTCCACATGCAGTACCCAGGACAGAGGGGATGGCTTATTTTGGGGTAACTATACAAAAGCTTGTGTTGCAGCTGTTAATAGTATCTCTGCCACATAAACATACAAGGTTTAGGGACTAACAAACACATTTCATGAGTTTTGCTTTCTTAGTCTTTTGTTCTCACTGATCTCTAAGCTAAAATCAAAGGATTTCCTCAGAAAGGCAAAGAATTTGGTAGCTTCAGAGGTTTAAGTGCAGTATTGGCTGTTCTGAAAAACAGACCTGGGAGGGGAGTATTTGAATATCCTACATCTTCCAGCTTGATTTTAGTGATGTGCTGGCACAGGGAGAAATAGAAAATCCTTTTCTAGATATTCTACGTATCGATTATTTAGTTGAGGAGAGTCAGCTAGGATTCACAAAAGAGAGATCATGCCTGAAAGTATCTGTTTGACACGTTTAAAACAAATAAGCTGAAGTAGGGGAAAGAGAGGCCATAATATGCCTGGGATTTGAAGACTGGTTTATATAAACATGCTGCACAGAATCTCATGTTATATCAGCTGGTGTGTTCGTGGGTGCAAGAGAGCTGGTCACGACAGCATTTGGATAAATGCTAGGAAAGGGTAATGTTACCAGTACAGGCCTGGATTTTGGTAGCCTGGGAGGAAGGACAGATGAGTCCTGTAAAGATGCTGGGGTCTGCTATGGATACAAAGCTGGTGGCACCACTGGTGTAAAGGAAATGGTGTGATTGAAAAGGCCCTGGACTGGCTGCATGAGGTGGGCAGATCAGCTCCTGCACGCTTACTTTGAGGAGAAGACTAAAAACAAAACCAGGGTCCTCCTGCATGCTGAAGCTTTTTAACCTGCCTTGAAATCCTTGTTACCCACAGAGGCTGCTGACTCAGCCTGTGGCTTCTCATAACTGCTCCCCATCCATCCTCTGTTTTGTCAGTAACCACAGAGAGGAAGACAGTGACTCCAGCCTTATGGCCTTTCTCACTACATAGCTCTGGCGAAAGAGCTAGTGTGCTAAACTGTATGTGTTTTTCTAGAATTAATTCATGCTCTTCTATTTTGTTTTTCCCCTGCCTTGAGAAGGGGAAAAAAATAAAAGCAAGTTTTCCCCTCAAATGGATGGTAAAATAGATAGTCTGATGTTTATTACTACTGCAGAAGATCAGACAATATTGTCTGGTGAAGCATTTGTCTCTTCTCAAGCTCTCCAGAAGGCAGTCATCCCTGTTTCAAGTGCTAAGACAATAGCGAATAAAAAGAAAATTCCCTGTTCCAGGGTTATTTTTACCAGAGTGGTGCAGTTCCTGTTCAGTAGACCTATGCCTCTTAATCTACATCACTGATGATATTGGAAGCTATTTTAGGCATTGCGTAAAATGTTCATCCAGTCTTTACTAAAAAAGAAGCAACCAACCCACAAGTGCTTTGTTAAACACTGGTTGCAAAGTGATTTCAGCAGTGATTTGGGTAGAAAGATCTTAGGCTGAGGTTGTGGAAGTATCTTGCTTTGTTTGGGAACAGAGGTTGTGTGTGACCTTGGGAAAGCCCAAACTGATGATTGTTCTTTCCTCCCCACACCCCCTCATTATCCTGAAAATGAGAACAGTTCTATTATCTATGTAGGGTTTTGGCTCTTCTAATTTGTAATGGCAGCTATCTTCTGTTTTGCCCAGCATCTTGCACAGAGGGACGCAGTTTGCAGTTGGACAGTAATGATATTGAGTTCATTATCGTGTGTGAATGTGGTAATGAAATAAAACACACCTGAACCAGCAAAATCTTTTAGACTTTAGGTCAGGCCTCAGTCACAGTCTCACCATCTCCTGTACTGAGACTGTGAATGTCTTTTCTCCTCTTTGAGAAGTACAATGCTGAAAATGTAATTTAATAACTTCCAGGATTTTGACTTGTCAACTTCCTTACATTAGTATTTTCACTGTTGGGATGCATTGATTTTATTTGATGGGTTTCCTACTTGTTTGAGTAAGCCAGGTAAACATGAGGTAAAATCTCAGACAGGGCTGAGTGTTCTCTGTGTTGCAGCATCTGTCTGGATTAGGCTCTTCATCCCCGTCTCCTCCTATGCCTTTTGTCTTGTCAGAAGTATTTTTATAGGTATGAAAACATATATCGCAGGGCAGCCAGAACAAACTTGATGATTAAGGTAGTTTTTATTTGCAGTATCTTAAGATGAAACCGTTTGCCACAGGCTGTTTCAGCAGCCATAGTGTCTCTGGAAATGCTTGCATGGGTAGACTGAAGGTGATTTGGGTAGCTGGTTGAAGATTCATCTCTAGGCTCCAGGGTGTAGGACACAGGCTGGCAGTGTGTATACATCCCTTGTGAGCCACATCAGTGCTTTTAGGAACCTCTGAGAGAAATTACAGGACAGTTTTCAGGACTTCTTATTCTTCCACCATCCCAGCTCCACGGTGTTTTTTGCTGGGACCTCCCAGAGCTACTGGTTGCTTTGGCTGGTGAAGGGGAGCTGTGGAAGTGAGGGAGAGATCGTAGCAAGGCTGTGAACAAGCACCAACTGTGGTAAATGGTGGAGCTGAGGAAGTCGAGGCAGGATGAGGGTTTCCTTGGTTTCTGCAGAGCATGGTCTCTGCACTGGAAGGTTTGGCAGCAGCAGTCACCCCTTCCCATGAGTCACAGGAGGCTTTTCAGAGGGAAGGTCTAAGAATTGCACTAGTGCCACTCTTGCTTGTTTTATTCTGTTCTTCCAAAAGGCCTTTTTGCTGCCATGTGGTACTTGGTCCACTGTCATCCTTGTCCCATACAGCCTACCTTCCTCCATTTCCTCATTCTCCTCACTGCTGTGGTGGTTGAGAGGGTGGGGAAAACCTGTCAGCTCAGGACAGATGATCTTAAGTTACTAAGATCTGTTTATAGAAGTGAGGGTGGAATTTCTGTTTGATGCAACACTTGATGGATCCGTGAAGTCATCCTGTGGTGTGGGGGAAGGCAGAAGGGAATTGATTCCCTTTGCGGTTCTCTAGACCCAAAATTTTGGGAGACAACCTCTGGAAATCAAGGGGAAATTTGTTACTCCTTCCTGTAAGCCCCTTGGCCCCCTCAAAGGTAAATGGGCTTTGCTGGACCTCTCCCACATTTTGTGGTAGGGAGATGTTTAATTTTGCTGTTGATAGCCTTGCCTGTCTAGTGCTCTGCTCTCACAGGGACTGAGAAACACCAGCTTACTGCTGGGAAGTGAACCTAGCTGACCTGTGTGTCCTGAGTGCAGGGAAATTTAAGCTCGCCTTCAGTCCTCAAGAGTGTGCTGGGCTCATTGGTTACTCCTGACTGACTGCTCCTTTGTTGTGTATGCTGTTTTATTACAAACTTAAAGTGCTTGAAAACAAGCCAGTTCATCTTTTAATTTTTCTCATATTCTTTTAAAAAATTCATGTTTCACTAGCCCTTCTTTACTATCCCTCCCCAGATGAGCTGTTCAGCACCCCAGCTCCTCACAGAACATGGGGTGGTTTCTGAATTCACAGGCTCCTTTTCCTACTGAGATTAATATTGTCCTGAAGAAAGCCTTGGAATAAGGAGATGAGATGAAAGCAGACAAAACAACTGAATAGTGGCAGTAAAACTGAAGTCCTCACTTCACAAAGAACTTCTTTCTGAGCTGAACTGTGCAGTGAGCCCTGTTACACTCTTGCATTAGTCTTGAAGGGTCCTCGCTTGTCCCTACAATCCTGCAGCACTTCTGCATTTTCCCTGGTTTTATTTCCCCTTGGTGTGAATAAGCAAATGCAAGGCTCAAATAGCATAGCTAAGCTGGTTCCAACACGTGAACAGCACTGGATAGAAAAATAAAAGGGGGAGAGCAAATTGCCTTCTTGATCTGTAAAGCAGGAAATACTAAATCCCTCCAGACCTCCTTTTTTTATCACGTACCATCCATAAACCCTGTTTGGGATTTGATCAGCATCACGGCAGAACCCGGGCGCGCCGCTGCCTGTGTGCAGTGCAGGCTTGTGTGTGTCTGGCAGCAGCACAAAAGAAAGCAGTTGATGATATTCACAGGATTAAAGGCCCGATTCCTGGGGACACACTTGGTTGGATGCAATTAAAATGCCTGTCAGGCATTTGATACCAGCAAGCCCTTGACAAACTGCTTCAGCAGCCGCGAGGTGCAGCATCCTATTGTAAGTGGATGATGGCGGAGCTGGCTGGCTTGTCGTCGTTCTCGAAATTTCTGTGGCCAGTGAACTCCCTCTTCCTCTCCCACTCACCCTCTTTTCCTTTCCACCGCTGCGGGGACTTTTCCTAATTTGCAGTTTTCCTTTTCCTGACGTACACATGGTAGATACAAGCTGGTGGCTTGCAGACTGCGTCTGTCTGGAGATAGGCAGCGAGCCGATGGATAACAACACTCCGGGAGAATGATTATGCAGCAGTTATTTAAGGATAGGCTTTTGTGGTATGGCAGCAGATGAGCTGGTAATGATTTTATTTAAAAAATGTCAGCTTTGTATGCTTGTTGAGAATTTGAGAGGGTTATACCTTTATGCTGAAGCTTTTTGGATTTTTTCTGCTGTAGATTAAAATCTGTAGCACTGCACGCTGGATGAATTAAAATGAATAGGTAATAAACTTCTGTGGATTTGTTTATACATCGATGCATGCATAGTGTGTGTTATATGCGGACACACCTTCTTTCACAGATGACTGTATGGATATGTTTATGCATTTTTGTCTTTGTATGATAGAAGAAAAACTTTTGTCATAGCTAAAAACTGTTTTTCAGCAAAAATTAAGTGTTTTCAGGGTTTCTTTGCCCCTCCCTTTGTTTTGTGTTAGCAGATTCTTCAGTGTATAGTCTTGGACGCAGCGTGCTGATTGGAATCTTCTTGTTCAAAGATCGGAAAGGTAGGATGCCTCTCTTTGAATGTGGGAGTGAATGTGGTACAGGCTGCAGGCTGCTCTTCGTTATTTTGTTTTTCCTTTTTGATTTAAACAATACTTGGGTTTTTTTGTTTGTTTTTGTCAGCTTTGCTGAGATTTTCAAATTGTTGTGCCAGCCACTGTAAAGTTATTTTTGATGTGTAAGTATATGCTCTGGGTAACTAATTAGTCCTTTTGGCTGCAGCTACCATAGGGCGAGATACAAACCTGAATGCTTGTCTATTGTCTTGTGTTAGTATAGCAAGGGTGCAAGCTGCCTCCTGTCATACCACATTTGGGGTCCTCCTAGTGCTGATTTTAGCATCAGCAAGGACAGGGTTAAACTCGCAGGCTTGTTCCAAGCAGGTACAATTTCTCACAGGAAAGCAGCTCATGGTTCCAGCAGTCTGCCAGTGTTGGGTGAGCATCTGTCTGTTGCCTTTTTGACATACACTGGCACTTCAGAAATTGCGTATCAAAAGGAGGAAAACAGGCTGGGGTTTTTTGGCAATGTCCTTGCTAATTCCCAGGAGTAGCTGTTCATTGTCCTCTTCCCCTTGTACCTTTTGTCTGTGTTTACTTTAAGCCCTTGCCCCTGTAAAGCAAAGAGGAAGATAAAATGTTACAGAATAAAATCTCTAAGTTACTTTGTATTGAACTTCCAGGTGTGTCAGGTAGCTAAGGAATACAGATTTCATTGATACGCAGTGAGGACTGTGCTAAAAAAAACCCCAAAAATCTAGGCAGGATTGAAAATATGCTCCTTTCACCTTGATGGAGAGAGGAGAAGGTATATCCATCTTGAATTAACTTCTTAGGTACCAATTCTCACCCAACACCTACTAAACCAGACTTTATGGTATTCTTCTCTGTTATGGTGCCCCACAGGTGATCATACTTCTTAGGTCTGCGTTTAGACCTGGAGGGAATGTGTGCAATCACAATATGCATGTGTCTTTAATCTGAGGTTTCAGGGGGCCTTTTAAAAACCTGAAAAAAACCCACAGAATTTTTTCTGGGAAGGCAGTTGTGTTTCACTCTTTGAGAAAGCCTGGACTCCTGAAATGGCCACTGTGGCTCCCCAGACAGGCAGGAATCCTGAGCCAGAAGCTGGGCACTGGCAAAGGTGTGGGCCGCTGCTAACAGCAAAGCATGCCTCAGAAAGGTGATCAATAATCAATATCATTGAAATTAATTTCTAGGGCTGGTTGATAGATGCTGTTTCCTGAGGGAAAGCATTGTGAATTTTCCAAGGTGTTCTCTCTCCTGTTTTCTTACATACAATTCTCTTCTTTGTTTTCCTTTTCTACACATCTTTCCATTCTCTTGGCCCTTGTTGTTTTTCTGTCTTTGGCAGAAGGCTTTTTGCCTAATAGATTTTCCTGGCTGAATAAAATTCATGAAAGGAATTCTTTACTTGCTAGTTTATCTTAGCTGCATTTAATACTGTTTCCTCCTGGTATCAGTTATTACTAGACTCATTGAAATAGAAAAGCCTGTAGTAAATAGTGTTTAAAATGCTTTAATTTGTGAAAATGCATTCAACGATTTGATTTTAGCTAAGAGCAAGTCCCTTCTCTTCCCTCTACATTTAATTTCACTTCCATTGTCCAAGGCAAGAAGCCAAACTGCAGTTTCATTCTGATTTCATTAATGTTTTGCAAACTCTGTCTCAAGGACTAATATTGCTTGCTGGGCTTGATGTCAGAATCCAAGGTTTTGCTGCAGCATGGGAGAAGGGGAAAGGAAGGATCTCTCACAAATAGAAATGACAGCATTGTTAGCAGACAAGTAGAACTGCCTAGTTTTTATAGTTTTGGTGGATAAATAGTCCAGTTTTTTGACAATGTGATCCCTTCAGATCCCAGCAGGTTTTCATCTGCTATGGAAATGTCTCTTATCTCCTGTGCACAGCATCTTATCAGTCCTCTATGGTATCCTAAAAACAAAGGAAGGGCATAAGCTATTTGTTACTAAATCAGAGTTGGTGGAGACTGGATTTTTTTACTACATATAAAAATATATATGCATTTCTTGTACTTCTGATTTAGCAGTCATTTTGGCCTCCTCCTTTCATCTGGGTTTTTAAGATTCATGTTACAAATCATTCCTTTGGGCTGCGAAGAAGAAAATGAGATGTTATACTGGCAAAATGGAAATTATTTTAAACAATATAATTTTCTTGACGAAGAGGTAAGGGGCACTTAGGCTGTAAGAAGAGAATTAATTCTAGACTGACAGGACTTAAAAATCCTGTGGCCACAGGGGTAGCGTAATGTGACTTGGGATATCAAAAGAAAAACATTTTGTTAGCTGATACAAAAAGGCAGCAGAAGCCAGAGTGTGCAGGGGCAATGAGGTGTGCTGGGTTACAGTTTGTGCACTCCGAGTTCACCCAGGATGACGTGATGTTTGGCACTCGCCTTCAATGAAACATGTGACATGGTGACCAGATGTGCCAAGGGCATCCAGAAGGAACATGTGGTGTCAGTTCACCCTCAGGGCTCTCCTGCAGGGAGTAGCTTCAGGAGTGAACTTGGGCCTCCATGCCTGCCCCTTCCCTGAGATGGTCATGTTTTTTAACCCTGCTCTTAATGACCTTCACAGAGGAGGTCAGGAGGCCATTTACTTTGTGGTTCTTCTAGGCTGGGTCTCAACATCCTTGGCTTGTTTGCTAGGGTTAGGGTTAGATCACCAGGATTAATGTTGTCTTGTCCTGTGATTACATGAAACAAGTAGTGGTTTGAGCATTGGAATGAATGGTGCTGACTTTTATTTATGTCTTGTGCTTGGTGAACAGTTCTCAGTGATGATTTTCGTGCTGTTTTACCAATTAGAAAGACTGTCTCCTAGGCAAATAGTTTGGTGGCAAATAAGGGTCCTATATTATGGCTTTTCTTTCAGCTGCCATGTGAGCAGGGTCACTTGCAGGATCTGCTTTTTCTACTTGAATGTCGGTTTTTGTGGGTCTTGTAGGAAGGCAGTTACCTCTGTAACAACACAGGCTGGAATTGGTCAAGGGACTCAACAGTTACTGGCTGCAGAGAACATAATCTAAATAAAACTTTCAGTGACTAAGACTGGAGCTGATAGATCCTGGTGAAAGTTCTTTCATATGCATTTGCATCTTGTGTCCTCTCCTCCCGTGCCAGAGCTCCTGCCTGTCCAGCTGGGCAGGACACGGCGTGCTCTAGAGCTGCTCTGGCTGCTGACTGGCCATTGTGTGCACATGCTGCCTGTCTGGAAGGTCAGAGGCAGTGAGTGGTGAGGTTATGGCAGTGCTTTCTTCATTGAAAGGAAGAGTTCAATTTAATTTTGTTTTTAATTTCTAGGAAGAAAAGCTTCTGTCGTTAATTCTCTGTCAAGCTGCATTTAAGTATTAAAAGCTAGGGATAGTTAGACAGCAGAAGTTTCGTTTAGTAATATTAGAAAGGACCCTGCGTAACCTGTCAAGAAAGTAATCACTAAAGCACAAGAATCCAATGGAGGATGAACTGGACCAGGAGCTGGGCTGACATGGCCTCAACTGGAGGAAGAAGGTGCACCTGGTTAGGTGCAGGCCTGTGGTTCCTGTGAATGGCTGTAAACTGCCAAGTTAATTCCTGAAAGTTTGTGTCCTCTTTCTCTTCCTTATTTTCTTTGTCTCTAAAACAGACAAAGAAATGCCAGTATATTTCTCAGGAGAAGTATTCATCAGCTTTGCAAAATGATTGACTTCCTTGGTTACAGGAAGCTGTGAAATTTGATCATGAGACAGGTGGATGGTAGGTTAGGATGGTGGGTTTTGTCTTGGCTGCAGTAACAAAGGTGTTTGTGGTATTACTGCAGTAACAATAAAAAGGTTAAATACGTTTACTAAGACTTGATTTCTCCCAGTTTCACCATCAACCTAATTTTTTCTTCTTCTTTGCTGTGTTGAATCACACTGTGGTCATAGAGGTCATAGTGATGACATTTAAGATGTTAATGAATAAATAGTAATCAATTAATCTGTCCCATTTCATACAAAAGAATGTCTGTTTCCTGATGGACACTTAGCTGGCATGCCAAAGCTGTGAAGGGCAGAGTCTGTGTTGCCAGTAGCACGCTAGGAAAAAACCTCTATAGCAGCAATGCTGCTGACTCATGCTTTACAGCCCTGGAACATCCCCTGAAAGGCTGGAGGTGCAGATTAACTTCCTTTCCCCATCCTGGTCAGGGGACAATTCATCCCATTGTTTGCTACCACGTGAAGCCTCTAGATAGTTATGCACTGCTGCTGTTTGCGCTGACCTTTTATGGAGTGCATTAGCACGGAGCTTGTGAGAAATCATGGGCAATTTATTTTAATCCATTGGGTGTCAGTCAGTGCTAAATCACAGAAGCTATTTACGTTTATTTTCTGAGTCATCCTGGTTCTTGTGATAAGTTGATTTTTTCAGTGTATATGGTTAGTAAACTGCATTTATCTCTACTTTTTCTTACTCGGTGTGTATATTTTGCTTAAAAATGCAAGTGTATGCCTTAGTTGGCTAAAAGAAAATGAATCACATGTAAGGAGGTGCCTTTCTTTGCAGTTTCATTGTCAAGGGGAAGGGGTTCATGACTGCTGGAGACAGGAATAGAGAGCAGTGGGGGAAAGATCAGAGGTATGTATTAAGTGACAGGATAAAAATTCCTGTATCATCCAGTTGGCTCTGTCTCTGTGGTTCCCAAGTTGCTTCCTTCCACATGCCCAAAGGGACCTGAGCACTCTGCTGCTTCTCAGCATTGGCAGCATTTGACACTGAGAAGCTTGATCTTATTGTAGAATTCATAGCTCTGAATTTGGCTGGGGAGAAAAAGATGCATGGGACAGCTCTGGGGACTTGCATGTCCTCAAACATCTATTTCAGGTGTTTGAAGTACAGAGTTGGAAACAAGGTCACAACACATCTCTGTGAAAAGTTCCTTGAGAAATCACTGCCAGCTGCAAGTACAGGGCAGCACAGTCCAAGCACAGGTAGTACAGCAGAGAGGAGGTTCTGCTGAACTGGTGTCTCATTTTTGCTCTGGAGAAAGCCCCTGGTTCTTCCTGCTCTGTAGTGCCAGGAGCACTGTTCACCTGCCCTCACCCCCCTGTGCTGTAGTGTTGGTCACACAAGCTTCTGGCAGCACTGCACAGGAGAGGGACTGCTGCTCTCTTGCAACTGTATTCACCATCTTTGAGCATTGGGAGGGTTTTTATTGGCATTTCTGAGCTGATAATTTGCAATATAAGATGTCAATGGAGTTGATTTTGAGTTTCACAGGCTTAGAAGTCTCTCTTGCAAGGATGGCTTTTCCATACCCACAGCCCCCCCCCCGCCCCCCATTTTTTAAAATATTTGAGGCTGAGGTATCATGGAGAAAGGGCAGCAGAAGTGGACAAGACAGGGCTGTAACAACGTGGAGATTAATCAGGCTCTGCCTTTGGGCAGTCTGGCCCTGGAAACCAGCCTGCCCTGTTGGCATTCAGCACTGCTGCATCGTTCTTCCCTTGTATGCAGCCCTGAGCACACCAAAATACAAACTCACTGGCAGCTCCAGCTTGCCTTTGTCTCTGTCTGCAACCAGAGAAATTAAAACCCTGTTTGCAGTCATAGTCTACCTGATGTTGTCCCTGGCAGGGGTTAGAGAAGGGACAAATCCACTAAAATTTCATAATTTAGGACAGAACTATCTGCTTTAGGATTTCCATAGTTGCCACAGTTTAACTGAAATCTGTTTAAGGGTGGATTTACTTGCATTGATCCAAACCTCTTCTCAGCACATTTTAGTGGGATTATGGTGCCCTGGCAGATGAATTGGCATTAGACTCCTCCATGCTGGCAATGGGGTGTAAACCCCATTGTTTTTGATGAATCAAGATGGCTGATACCTGTTTTGATAAATGCATGTTAAATCTGGGCTTAGTTGTTGCTGCATTTCTAGTGTATGCCAGCAAGTCTGAGTTGCCAGGCCTCATCCTGGAGCTACAGCCAGGTGTAATCCTGGCCACCCACCCAGGTGTAATCCTGGCCACCCACAGAGGTGATCAGCCACTCTGATGGTCACCTATCCAGTGAGGGCAGATCCCTGACCCAATGACCTTCTGCTCCAGTGGCTTCCCCAGGCTTCTGGCAAAGTTGAGTGCAGTCTGACTGTTGATCCTGGGTCTTTTTAAAATTTGTAGGAAATTGGAAACACACATACTTCACACACAAGGTGCAGTTGAATGTGCAGTGAGCTCCTTACTTGTAGTACATATTCTGCTAGAGCCAGTGTGCAGCTCCTACATGTATCTCTGAATCTCTAAATGACAAGACAACATTTGAATAATATTTTCTTTGGTTTAGCAAAATGATGATAAAACTGAAGGAACATTAGAAGCCAAAGAATGAGTCAAGATGACACTGATATATTTTTTTAATACACATAATAAAATAGAAATTAAAGCTACAAATTGAGGACCTCAGTAATGTGCTGAATGCCCTCAGAAAAGATAGAAAGCTAAGATTTAAAATTCTGTGCATATTAAAATTCTGCACAGTCCTATGCATATACAAAAAGGGTCGACCTCTCTTTCCAGAATCCACTGGGGTCCACAGAGATTTGTGCCCAGGACCTGTTGCTGTGGGCTGCTCACTGTTCTCAGAGCTGCTCTTGGTGTCCCTCTGAGCAGAAGCTTGGTTTCTTCTTGGGTGGATGTGCAGTGCCTAGGAGAATTGAGTCCTCTTCTTGGAAAGCTGCCATGAAGTATGGCTGCAGAGCAGCTAAGCATATTAACAATCACTAAAGTAAGATTGTGGTGCCATTATTTGTGGTGGTGGTGTTGCATAATGAGTAATAAGAGCAGCACTACTTGTAAGGTCAGAGTGAGGCATGGGCAGAACTGCTCGCTGCGACAACCCTCCCTGAAACAAATGCCCTTGAGGGTCTAAATGAATGAGGTCACTCTTAGGTTCGTGGTGTTTAGTGTCCATTAGTAAACATGTCTTTCAGCAGACACTTGTGGAAGTAATTATGGAATGGTAAATTCAAGACTACTAAAAGTAGTTTTACAGTGTGTGTAAAAATTTTCAATACCAATGTGTGTGTTGCAAGGGGGAAACTTGAGCACTTTAGTGATTAATTATAGAACAAAAGAGATGGAAACCATGCTCCATGACACAACTAAGGCATCCATACAGCTCATGGCTTGCAAACCATAAATAACTCCCTGAAAGAACTCATTAAAGAATAAAAATCCCCAAAGAAAAAAATCAAAAGACAAGAAAACAAACAACACAAAGGCAGAATTCTCTGTGCTTGCCTGGTACTATCATCTGAAGTAATGCACATCTCTTGGTTCCCATTAATTCTGCTGTGTCCCCTAAGTGGTGTGTTTTGCAACTCCTGGAGTGGGTGGGTAGGTGTAAGAGCAGAGTAGTCAGAGAATGTGATCCTCATAAACCTGTTAGTTCAGTGTGGTGGGATGGCCCTTAGTACACGGAACTGGCTAGGTTGGATTCTTAGCAGTGTTTGAGTGGGCACATTGTTATTGTGGTGAAATCCTGTTATTTCCAGCGTTGTTGTCCTGTAACTTTGACCTCAGAATGATATTTACAGGTTGAGCAAAGCCTAGAGCCTACCTTTTTTTCTGTGCTGTCATTCTCATTTTGTGCGTCTGTAGGAAATGCACCATGTTTGATCTTAGCATATTGAATGGAGGGAACAAGAGCAGAATGCTGGTGCTGGGACTCCAGCTCTCCTGCACAAGCAGGAGGGACACATCTGTGCCTTTTGCTGAAGGTCATGTTCATTTTTTCTTCTCTCTTTCTGAAGATATCTGTGCAGGAAAAATTCCTCTAACTTCTGCTGCTGTGTTTGAAAAAGCATACCTTTTGGATTGTGATTTGGTGCGACTGCGACTGTGCTACAAAATACTTCTTGGCTGTGCAACCCAAAACTTTTTTGCTGTTACTGTTCTTAATACGTTAAAGGTTAATCTGAGCCCAGCAGGCCAAACATAAGTGTTCAGCCATGGTGAATGGCTTTGAAAAATATTTGTGATTTTCCCCCTGAAATATCAATCTGTCATTAACAGTGGAGAAAAGTAGTGAGGTGTGCAAAAGGGGATACAGTCAAATCATTGCATCTGTGTCCACATGTTCACCTACATTTTGTCAGTGTTTGTGTTTGCATTTTCTGGAGCTCTCTTTATTACAAATAGCCCTTGTAATAACACTGTTGTGACCTATAAAATTCCTTTCTGCAGTATCCAAGTGGGCATGAGAAATACCAAAACAAACTCTTCTATCTAATATTAATGAAGGAATGCTGGAGTTAGAAATACTTTTGAGATCTGGTGGGGTAAAGTACTGTGGACAGACTAATTCCTGGAACAAATAAGCTTCTTCCTGTAACCAAATATGTGTGTATATATGTGCATAATCAAATGTAATATAGAAATGAATATAAAACCATGGTGTCAGGAGGGGAAGAAAATAGTCTATCTTCTTTCACTCACCTAAAATTTCACTCAGTTTATAAAACCCCAGTGTTTGGGATAGTTTAGGGTGGGTTTTTAAAAATTTTTTACATCTGTCAGAGGGGAGATGATTGTTTCTGTTTAGGTGTTCTGAAATATTGTTACTGAGCTAAAATTGTTAAAAAAATTTTTAAAATACTCTTACTGGGCCTAGTGGAGCAACTGTGGAATTGACTGTTGGCTTGAAAAACCTCAGACAGGGCTTGCAGTGAAAGATAATCCCAGATGTGAGCATCTCCTTTCCACATGTATTTCTGTTTGAATAGTTTACTAAATGCAATGAAAGGCCCAGACTGTTCATGTGCATTCTGTCAAAAATGTTACCACCTGCTATGAACAGGTTTAAACACAGAAGAGCAAAGAAAACTAAGTCTCTGTGTAAAAAAATGGGAAGAACTTCAAAGGTTCAAAATACTCCCAAAATCAGGATTAAATGATGATGCTAAAAAAACTGATATATTTTTATTTAAGAGAAGCAAAAAGAAAGAAAGTGAAAAATAGAGAAAAGTTAGAAAAATAAACCAAGGTTACTTTAAAAAGCACTGGATAGGTCATCACCACACTGTACTTGGCACCAGTTTCACCTTCCTTTTTATGGGCCTCAAGGTGGGCTACTCACAGTCCAATATGCATGTAGTTTTCAGGTGTTAGAGAGTGATTATGATAAGCAGACATAATGANAAGTCTCTGTGTAAAAAAATGGGAAGAACTTCAAAGGTTCAAAATACTCCCAAAATCAGGATTAAATGATGATGCTAAAAAAACTGATATATTTTTATTTAAGAGAAGCAAAAAGAAAGAAAGTGAAAAATAGAGAAAAGTTAGAAAAATAAACCAAGGTTACTTTAAAAAGCACTGGATAGGTCATCACCACACTGTACTTGGCACCAGTTTCACCTTCCTTTTTATGGGCCTCAAGGTGGGCTACTCACAGTCCAATATGCATGTAGTTTTCAGGTGTTAGAGAGTGATTATGATAAGCAGACATAATGACAAAGCACTTTTTGAAGCCTTTCAGGTGTTAAGCAATCATAATGACAAAGCACTTTTTGAAGCCTTTATCTTATTATTAGGCTCTACACCACCTTTGGATTCATGTTATGCTGCTAATATGCTTTCTTGCAATTTTGCTCCTTTATTTTCAAATCAAGAGAAAGAAATAGTTGTATAATAAACTGTGTTGTGAGAAAGTTATATATTATGACAAAGCTTAAGAAGGGTTTTGAGGATTTACAGCCATGAGTGTTTATGAGAACTGAACTCATTTTCATTTCCCAGCCATCCTGTTTGCAGAGATCATCGGGTATCCATAAAGGTGTAGTAATGCAAGATGTCAGTGAGGTGGGAAGCAGGGACCCTCAGCCCCTGCAGGAAGCTGTAGCTGCTGGCCATGCCCAGAATGCTGACTGGTAGGGCTGTGGCTGATGGGCTGCCTGGCAGCACAAAGGGAGCGCCACTGTCTCTGCAGGTTTGCTGTAGGAAGGTTAAGCCTATGGATTGAAGTAATCCTTACAATATTAAAAGCCCCAGTCTTGCAGTGTCTGTAGGGGAAGGGTCTGTCAGACACCACAGAAACTTGCTGAGATCTCTCTGATTGAGTGACTCTCACCAGCCCCTCCAATGTGTCCCCTGCTTTGGAGTTTTTTGTTGTCTCTGGCTGTTGGTTTATCAGGTTCAGCAGCAGCTTTTGCTTTTGGTAAAATGCTCCTCCACAGCAGAAATTGGCCTTGGATCTGAGCCCCTTGGCCGCTTAGCGGAATTAAATCTTTCACTGATCCACGTCATTCAATATCCACTGGCTCTGGCTACCCCAGCTGACACTGGTTTTCTGGTCCTTTTGCCCTATATCTGTCACTGATTCTGTATGTGCAGAAAGCTTGTATCTCTGAAGTGAAATGGGCTTTCTTTTTTTGGGCCTCTGCTGTCCATGGCAGCTTGTCTCATAACCCCAGTGAAATGCTGGGCTTGCCAGGCTGCCTGCCACATTTCCAACACAATGTGCCCCTGCCTTTCCCAGAGCTGGGCTGTTTTGTCCCTGGGTCTGAAGCATGTGTTTGCAAGGCACAGAGGCGTAGCTTATCACTGCTGGGCAGGAGCATCTGTCCCAGGCTCTGCTTGTGTTGTGCTTGATGGAGAGAATGGGTGAATTGCTAAATGAAAGCATGGAAGGAAGCCCCATGACCTCTGCACCTGTTTTAGGTTAGAGGGCTCCATGGGACAAGAGCCAGCCTTTGAATCAGCACGTCTAGAGCTGGGCTGGGCATAGAAAAACTACTTATCTGTTTAAATAGACTTGATGGCTCTTGTGTGGCTGCCATCTGTCCCATTTCACACACAGTAACTTTGCTTTGTTATCATCTTTAACCATATCTTACTAGGTCTCTAAACTGCTAGTCAGTCTGCATTCATTATTGAATAAAGAGGCTGCCGCTTTTTTTAACAGAAAATAATATTACTACAATAGTGGTAAATGAGCCTTTCCCCCCTGTTTTGGCCTGAGTGCCTTTCTGCACGAGAAATGTGATTGATAGCAGGGACCTCACTGCAGCATTTATCATCCTGATTAATCACAGCACTCTAATAGGGTGCTTTGCTTTAAACAGAAGACAGTGGCCATCTAAACAATAGCTGGAGCATTAAGCATTGAAAGCCAAAATGCATGTTATGATTTTTTTTTAATATTGGTGGTGGGGGGAGGGAAGCGGGATTTCAAGGAGAGCAAGTGTTGGGTGTGGAGGATGCCTCGGGGAATCCTGTAAAAAGTTTATTAGCAAGAGTTAAGAAGTTTGAAGGAGTTTTCAAGTGGGCTAACAGTAATAAAAATGTAATGGCAAATGTGTAATGCACTGTAAACATTGTTTGTTGTGCCGGTTCATATCCCAGTCGGTCTGCTTACCTGCTGTCAGGAGATGGTAGTGAATCTCATGGTGAGGGTTGGTTCCACTGTCCACGTGGCAGCAGGGAGCAGACTGAAGGTCCTGGTACCTCTGGACCACCTCCAGATCCAGTTACATGCAGCACTGACATGGGAATAGGAGTGAGTGGGAATAGGAGTCATTCTGCAGTTCGTGTTTTATTGATTTGTTCTTTCCAAGTGTTCTCAACGTCAACAATGAAGACTTTTTAAAAGGTTGCAAGCATTGAAGTGCCCAAGTAACATTCTTCCCTTTGGCAACCTGCCATTAGAGAAGCAAGAAAGTGTCCACTTTCCTGCAAGAAAACAGGAATTTTCTGGAAGATTTCTGAAGGTGTTTGCTGTCCTCAGACAGAGATTAAGCCCAGGCAAGTTCAGGGTTCGCCTGTTGCTGTTGGAAGTGTCCTCTTACTGTTGTGTTCCTGAGGGCTGCAGGGAGCCCTGTGGTTGTGCAGAGATGATTGAATTGTCTTTGGGTGCTTAACACTGTCACTTGGCCAGTGCAAGTCTGTGAACTGAAAATTGCATGGAGTCTTAGCTCTTTCTGTAGCAAAATCCTACACAGATCTCTGTGCTGACAGGGTGAGAGGGAGGGGTGAGTCCTCCTGGATGTGAAATATGACAGCACTCTCAGGACCTTGCTCCCTTCACCAGAGGTGAAAGCTGGGAGGTGGTTGGTACATGAGTGAGTTAATAGACAATTGAATTTTAAGGTCTTTGCAGAAATGTATTGGTCTCTTTTTGCCCATTTCTAGTCTTTGTCCCATTGACATCTGTTGAGCTTCTACAAAAAGTTTTAAGTGCCCCAGTAAGCACTGCATGAAGCTATTCTTAAATAAATATAAATATAAGTCTCCTGAAGGGGTTATCGTTATGGAGTGCTGTGCCTGGGCTGTTGAGTCAGCAGTGGTGGTAGTTGACAATATCAGCAAGGGAATGACCAAGAGAATATTTCCTTTTGGGTGCTACTCTGTGTCAGGGGTCCCTTGCTGCTTGAAGGGGAAGCATCTATCTGCAAAACTTAAGCCAAAACTTGAAAAAACCCAAAACCTAATCAATCAAAAAAGATAAAGTGGCAGAGGAGGAAGGAGAGTAGAAAGATCCTATTCTGTTTTGAAGTCCTGTTGAGACTGGCCTCCTTTGTGGCTTTGGCATTGTTCTGTTGCAGTGAGTAACAATTTGTAGAAAATGAACCTTCATTCCTCCTGCCCTAACCACCTTGAGCACTTTGCATTTAGGCTGGAAGGAGGAAGGACTGGGGGGTTGCTGCGCTGTCACTTAAGCAAAACTAAGGAGCAACTATAAGGTGTTTTGGCCATTGTAAAAGAAAACATAAGTAACTGTAGATGGCTAGACACACTGAATAAAACAATTTGAGACTTGGGAAACTGGTGGGGGGACACTAAAACACAACACAATTTCGCTTATGAAAATATATCACTTCACTTGCTGTGATTTTTTTTAAGTTCAGAGCAATGGAACAATTGCTACCCTTAAAGGGTAAAAAAACAAGTGGGTGCAAATAAGCACCCTCGGGTTAAAGCCTTGACCCTCCAGCACATTGTACTGTGTATGTAAAATATATGGGTTGGGAAGACAGCTGTTGCCAGAGCTTGCAGCATGTTTGTGTCAGTACTGCTGTGGGAGCCTGCTGCCATATCTCCTTGGTGACTGCAGAAACAGGCACAGTTGCATGTTTGCTGACTACTCCTTGGGTTGTCCTGCCTATAGGGTTTTCCCCATTTTAGTGTTTCAGTTTTGGTTTTTGTCTTTTTAGGCTCCAGTCGTGCAGCTGGTGATTCTCACTTACCTGGTATCAGTTGCAGTTTCTGGCAAGGGGGAGAGGAGAAGGTTGGAGATGAAGAAGCAGTCTATAAACTTTAAGTAGCTTATGTGATGGGGCAGCTCTACAGTGCTTTTCTCTAGAAGCTGGTAGACAAAATTGCATGCAAGAAGACAGTTTTCTGCTAGATTTTCCACTGATTTCTCTGTAATTTGGGATTAGTAATTTAATTCTTGCTCTCACACCAGACTGCATTACTTTTTCTTACCTAGAAAATATGTGGAAAATACGTTTCTGGAGGCCATGAGGTAGATACCTAAACTACAGGCATTTGGATAGTTATCTAAAGCCTGTACATATCTTATATTCACTTGAAACTGGGGTGACTGGGTCAGTCACTTAGGGGTGGACCTCATGCAAAAGGATTCACAGGTTGAAGGCATTGCTGTTAGAATGTGCTGTGGATGGGGTAAGTGCAAAGAGCTAAATGACAGTGCTTTGGTTTTTGCAGCAAACAAAGCCCTGTGGTCTGTAGCATGGCAGGGCACTAGCCTAGCATTTGCTTGTATAAGCAGAAATGCCAAATGCTTTTATTTTGGTATTTAAAACACCAGAAATTAACATTTTAACTGCTTAAAAGTCATCATATGTGAAACTTGCTGTTAGGGCCTAAGGTTCACTGTACAGCATATGTCATATGAAACTCCTCTGGGTACCTGAATCCTCTTTGATTATGCCAGGACAGAGCTATCAGAAGACCTGGGTTTGGTTGTTTCCTGGCCTAATAAAGACCCTGTTGTTGACACTGAATGCCACAAAAAGAGAAATGCTCCTGGACTCAGGGCAATGAACTTCCTATTACTTTTCTCTACACTCTGTCAGAAATCTAACAACTGATCTTAGCACTTTAATACATGAATTTCACCTTCCCCTTTCTCAAGTCATCTAATCTTGCCATAAACTTGTGTGTTTGTGTGCAGTCAGCTCTTAAAGGCTTGTCTGCATGCAAAACCTGCACCATTTGACCCATAGGTGTATTAAGGGGCTGTGGATAATTAAACAAGTGTGCACTTTCTTTGTTGTATGCCCAAGAAAGCCTCTTCACTCTGGGACCACATCCCTTCTCAGTCAATCTGGCTCTTAGGTCTGTAGAGATTTTGATGATGTGTGTCACCTATGTGGTATCATTTCACTAGGATATGATGATGTATGTGGTTTCAGGTTTGACGTATGAGTTCCCTTTTAGGAGAGGACTCACTCCCTGGCAAAGGGGTAGGGACTGGAGGTGGTGTTCACAGTGGCAAATACTCAGCTACAACTGACTCTGCATGACAGCATCCAGGATGGAAGCAGATGGTTTCTGTGAGGGCGTATCCCACATTGCCTCTGTGTCTCTTCAGCTGGTAGCTGTCGTTGCACTGTGCACAGCTGTAAACCAGCTTGGGATGGACTTCTGAAACCACCTCTCGGGTCCTAAACTCTCCTGATGTAACAATGATCCTTCTGACCACCCTTTTCTTAGGGGCAGGGGAACACAGGATTGCATAAAACAGGTTCTCCCCCTTTTCTCTCTGTGTTACTTGTGAGAAGTGCGTGATACTGTCAAGAGAACATGATTCAAAGCCTGCTGAAACTCGGGTGAGAACTTTCGTCAGCTTCAATGGGCTTTGGATTGGTCCCCTAAGGACCTGCTTTGATCAGTAAAGAGAGTGCACTGGGCAGATTAGGTACTGACATGGGAAGAGCAGCTCTTGCAAGTTGGGGCTGTTTTCCGCTGAGGTTTGCGGGTGAAGACGATGGCTCTAGGGTTCCCTCCTGGTGCCAAGGGAAGCAGAGGCAGGCTGTCTGAAGGGCACAAGGCAGCTCGGCCCGGCAGCTGGGGAGGAAGGCGTGTCAGATGCCAGCTCAAACAACACGCAGAGTGACTTGTACAAAGTGGAGCTTAGACCTACTATGGCATGACCTACTTGACTTAGAGCACCACTTCACCTCCAATGCAGTCAGTCTTCTTCAGGGAGAAGATGGTGTAAACATGCATTTTTTAACAGGTGACAGGTGAGATAAAGATGAGGAAAGTTAATTGGAATTGCCACCGCAGAGTCTTTTGACAGAGGCTGGCATTATGCTGAAAAGTGACATTAATAATGTTGGCAGGATGGGACAATCTATTGTTTAATATTAACGACTAAAATTTACCTTCTAATTATTCACTTAAATTGAGGTGGGAGAGCTTTGGCTGGCTTTAGTTTCCAAACTGCCATTTCCTCTAAAGTGCTCATGACTGCCACAGATAGTTCTGTAGTACAACCCTTACACCTGAAAAGCTCTCAGCATTTTGCTGGGGATGTCTGCTCCTTGGTTGATCATCTTCAGTGGAGTAAATTAGTACAATGATCCATACATTATTAATCAGATAAGGTATAGCTAAGGTGCAGATGGGTGTGAATGTAGAGGCGTTTGAGTGTGTGCTCTATGTATACAAATAAAGGTGCTTTAATTCACATATTTATACCATTATAACGAATACTTAGACAGTAATTATGATGGACCTGGCTGAATGTTAAAGGTAGGAATGGTGGGGGAAAGTACCAAAAAGACCCTTTAAAATAAATTGTTACTTACAAGTGGTTTAATAGCAACACATGGCTGTGTGGCTCAACCTTAAATCTTAAATTTACACTGAAATGCTTTCATTTTTCTATTCAAACAAATTTGTGTGGTTTTATTGACTGGTTGCAAATAGTACATAAAAGCATATGCAGTCGAAGTGGTGTAGACTTTGGGGATGGCTTTTAGCTTCCTTGTGTGTGTTTCAGTATTTCGTAACATGTTAGAAATTATTATTTGCCATTTGGGCATCTTTTCAGCTGTTGGGGGAAGGCTGAAAATTGGGTGCAAGTTTCGAG
Source organism: Promerops cafer (assembly GCA_013398275.1). Classification (NCBI taxonomy): domain Eukaryota; kingdom Metazoa; phylum Chordata; class Aves; order Passeriformes; family Nectariniidae; genus Promerops; species Promerops cafer. The sequence continues at coordinate 769,713 of VZSE01014914.1, read as the reverse complement.
CTCATGGCATTTGTAGGGCAGGCCACAGTGAATATCTCCCCTCTCACCTTGTGAGCTTCTTTAGCTGTTGCCACTTGAGGATGGTTTCCTGTTAAATTGCCCGTGTCACTTTTGGAGATGATTTTCTGTGAGTTGGTACTTTTAATGATCCATAGGAAAGAGTAATGTTATGGAAAAGACTTCTAGTAGGGCTATGCATCTCATTTTCAGAGGTGCAGCCATAGTTGGCCTTTAAAGTCAGTTGCTGTTTGTGTGCACATCTGCTGCAGTAGGAAATACGCCTTTTGTGCCCTGGTGGCTCTTAGTTTATCACCTCTGGAAACCAAAACACATGCTAGTCCTCATCATGCAAGATTTTGCCTCTTGTGTAGTGTAGTTCAGTTTTTAGTTCCAGTAATAAAATACCTTTTGCAAGTTTTTATGTTTTTTTTTCCCCCTGTAACTGGCAAGATAAGGGTGGATTGTTTGATTATTTTAACTAGTTACCTTATTTTTCTTAGGAATAACAAGATTGGAAGAAGTAATTCACAACATGCAGTTTATCCAAAAGAATAGGTCCCCTCTTCAAACCTCTCAAGACATCTAAGCACCCATTAGTCTCTTAGCATTAAATAGCATTGTGGAGTAGTATTAGCAAGACTGCTTCTTCATAGGCTGTCAACAACTGAAAAGAGCTGAAGCACATTTATTACAAGTGTACATATAAATACAGTAAATTGTTTTGTAGTAGTATTTTCTTGCTTTAAACAGTTACCTTCATACCAAGAATGTGCTCGGTCTTTATTTTAGCAATTCTTCGTTTTGCTTTTTTTGAGGTTTGGGCTAACTGGTTAAATTCTCCTGATCTTTTCAAGCTGCTACTGGTGAAGTGATAAGTAAGGTATGCCATCTCGTGTATCCATCTGAATTGAAAATACCCTGGCTAACTTTACAGAGCCATTGAGATTCTAGAATATGGCAAAATTTTATCCGCTAGTTACTGATACGTCAGGGGTTGTTTTCACCCAACTGCGCAGTTGCCAAGTAGAGGTTGTGTGACAGCAGGAGGATGTAGCCTCATTGAGAGAAATTGATTATTTATTTTGTGACACTGAGCACATATACTGGGTTACAGGGGATTAATTCTGTCTTGAGTTTCACAGACTTTATGGCCCCACTGTCACACATGTTCAGGATGAGTTGTGTCCGTATTTACTTCTGGTGGAGCCTGTTGCTGGGACACCATATGTCTGTACAGAATTCAGACACATTTTAGGTAATGTTACATTGGTGGCAGCTACTCCTATCAAATGCCTTTTTTTGTCCCCTAAGTGAAGAGCACCATGTTGTAGTTCTGCCTTTGTAAGTCAGACTTGATTTAATCGTTGGTAGGAGGCCTTTGAACTTCTCTGTCTCAGCCCTGATTCTTGTCTCCCAATATCCCCATCATTAAACTGGGATGTGGCACAGCTTGGAGCATATGCCTGTGGGCTCTCGGGCCAAGAGAGGGAAGACTGTAGGTTCCCTCAAGCAATTTTGGGTTAACGCCACCATGACTGGGGTCTTGCATAAAAGACCATGACAGTCAATAAGGAGAGCAAAATACAGCTTTAAAAAAAATATGCTCAGCCAAGAGGCAATTCATTTGTAGGGGTGAGCTACTTCACATGGCATATGTTTTCTGGGAAATGGTCCAGTTCGAGGCTACAAGAAAATTGTCACTAAACATGTGGATGCAAGGGGCTTTAAGGAATGAAACCTTAATAAAGGCCAGTACTGTCTGATTTACCTCAAGGAGGCTCAGTTCAGGTGCCTTTTAGTTTCCAGGAGTATTGACAGTTCTGTTGCCTTACACAAGTATTGTATTGGTGATCAAATTTTGAGTTCTACCTAAAGTAGCTTATACTTTAAGGCCACACTCTCATCTGATAGTCTAGAGTTGTGCCATTTAGGTCACTGTGGTTGTTTTGAGCCGAGCCAATAACAATATACCTCTTTAGGAAGAGAGGTAACAATATACCTCTTTAGGAAGAGATAGAGCACTGTCCAGGTGAGCATAGAGAAGTGCAAGTGATAGGTGTAGCTGTATTAATAGGGTACAGCTGTATTCTTCTATATCCAGTGATGTCATCACTGGATAGGGAATCACCCTTTCTTTGGAATATCAAACCCAGTCCTATTCCCATAGTCTTAGAGCATCTTCCCCAAAACACACTTAGAACTGAGGAGACCCTCTCCGAGAGGAGGGAGTATGTGTACAGGCTGTATGTCACCTGACATTCTCCCTCCTTACCCAGCTGGGTCCTCATCCAGCAGGAAAGAGAAAACATACCACGCCATGGCCAGCCTGATGAGGCAGTAGGTGTGCTTTCTTTTTGGTGGAGAAGGTGCTGTTCAGCAAAATGCCCTAGTGTGTGCCCAGAAGGAAAGGTGGAATAAGGAGTGGCAGTCCATTTGTAATAGGTAACTGAGCAAGGTTTTCATTCCTTCCATACCTCTAGTTTGGCTGTTACCTCCTTTAATCTCCAGTCCATGTTTTCTGATCAATATGGAGCTGAAGAGTGTCCTTCAGCATCTGAAAAGAGACATGGAAGGAGGAGCCGGACAGAGCTCCCTGCCACTTCATTGCTCGTTTCCTGTTTTCATCTATTTCCCCAATTCCTACAAAACCCAGAGAAAGCTGTCTCTTAATGCCTTAGAATAAGAAGCAGCAAGGCACTGGGATTTCTTCGTTTGCATCCAAAATGCCATGTCCTCTAATAATCTCAGAGCAGCAGACATGAAAGCTCCTTCCAGAGAGATGTCACAAAGGTCACACGTTTTCCTTTGAATAATGAGCGGTGCTTTTAAAGGAGCTTAAGATAAACTTCAGGCCTGTGGCTCATATGATCTGTTTACTGCATATCAAGACTGCAGCCCTTAGCTAAGCAGGAGCAATGATTCTGTCACCAGAGCTTGGATTGAAACTCCACAGTTCTTGCATATGCTTTCCTGATGTACCATAGAGCCTATGCATGTTTTCAGGCAAGGCATTTTATCTTACTTAGCCTCAATTCATAATCCTTAAAAAAATTGGGCACAACAGCACAATACAACACAGTTCTTAACTATTTTTGAAAATTATTCCACATAAAATCCTCAAAAATCAGAGGCAGGGAGCAGGCAATAGTGGAACAGCTGGGGAATGGGAATCAGGTTATGGAAGAACAAACATAGATAACTTTCCTGTTGTATAACTCAGGAATAACTCTGCACTGATGCTGAAGGACAAGTTGTTTGTTTATTAGAGAGACTCTGCATCATAAATACAGGTACATAGGAACAACTGGGGCTTCCTTTTCTCTCTTCTGTCTGTCTTTATTTGGATTTAAATGGTTCAAGGATCGATGCCTTTTCTCAGTATGGGCACTGCCTACTTGGTCCCACTGTTGGCCACAGCCTACATGTGTTAAGGATGTACTTTGCATTTGGGTAGAAACTAGAAGTAAGTAGAATCAGATCCTACAATATTGTTGCTGCTTGCTCTGCTGATTAGAACCATAGAATCACAGAGCTATTTGGGTTGGAAGGGACCTTAAAGACTATGAAGTTCCAATCCCCTCTGCCATGGGCAGGGACAACTTCTGCTAGACCAGGTTGCTCCAAGTCCTGTCCAACCTGGCCTTGAACTCTTCCAGGGATCAGGCATCAACAACTTCTCTGGACAACTTGTTCCAGTGCCTGACCATCCTCCCAGTAAAAAATTTTTTCCTAATATCCAATCTAAACCTTCTCTCTGTCAGTGTGAATCCAGTCCCCCTTTTCTGTCGCTCGATGCTCTTGTTGGCTCCCTTCAGGTACTGCAGTAAGGTCATCCCAAAGCCTTCTCTTCTCAAGGCTGAACAATCCCAATTCTTTCAGCCTTTCCTCACAGGAGAGGTGCTCCAGCCCTCCAAGCAGCTTGGTGTCCATCTTGCTGATGTTTCTCTAGCACAGAAGTTTAACCTACAGGGCTCATTGCCTGACAGATGCTCACCCAGGATCAATCCCTGAACTTTGGACCGAGAACTGCAAGTGTTGTCACATCCTCCTGCATGTGATGTAAAGGGCACAACAGTTCTGGAGTTGAAAGTAAAACCTTACTCCTGGCATCATGTTAAGCAATGCGGTCATCCTCTTCTTTGAAGGAGATCTATTATGTCTTTACATTTATGGAAATAATTTTTGAGCTATAGGGTGGGATTATAAACTGTAAGAGCCTCAAAACAGAAAGCATGAATTTTGTTAGCAAAATTTTGTTATGCANTAATTTTTGAGCTATAGGGTGGGAAAGCATGAATTTTGTTGGCAAAATTTTGTTATGCGTCAGTGCAGAAATTGAAATTCTCCTTATTGTGTTTTTCGTTTCTGTCCGCAAATTATTTTAAACAGCTTTTTACTTTAAGCAGCTATGTAACGTTGTCTCTGGATCTTGGAAACCATTTTCAAATGTGTGAATTCAAAGTGTGGATTTGTAATGAAAAAAAAAGTATCTCCAAGGAGGGCAGAATTTCTGGTCTCTATATAACTGAGTTTTCTTTGAGTCTTCCCACTGTGTGTGAGTCATCATTGTGCTAAAGTATCCCAAATCCTTTGTTACAGAAGGCTACAGCTCTTGTGCTCAAATGGGACAGTAATCTTTGATTTCAGGCACTTTCCTTAATCTTTATTAAGGTATTTCTGTAACAGAGCTTAGTGTTTTAAGGAAGCTCTTATGTGTTTTTGAGTAATGGCCTTCTCCTTTCAAAGATCCACAAGTTTTACATGCTAGCTCTAAAAAAGAGGCAAGTTTGCTATGTGAATTAGGGAATAGAATACTTACTTTAAAAATTGTTCCAACAGGTGTTAATGGCTTTGCTGTGATGCATAAAGTCCATTATCTTAGGGTCAAAACACTATTTTTGACTCATTCTGTCTTCATAAAAGTGTCGCAATCAGTGTTGGCTTTTGTTGGAGTAAGCATTTGTTGGAGTTAGCACTGTGAGTTACTGATGCAGTACTGGTAGTCTCCAGCAAGTGAAGTACAGCTTTTCACAGTGCAAATTATTTCCCAAGATTGTTCCACTTAGGGTAAAGCATTGTTATTTTAATGCATTTTGATACAATCAGAAGCATGTGGTGCTGAGAGAGAATAATAATTTTCTTTATGGGGAGTTTCAAGACGTTAGGAATCTGTATTTGTCCAGATTTTCTTGTTGGCTTCCACTTGCTAGGTGTTTTCAGTTGCACCGTACAGTTCTTTTGGGGGAGCAAATAAAGCATCTTAATGCTTTCTGTTGTGTTACTCTGTGTTTTCTCATCTCCTTAGCATTGCCTGCTTGCTTAATCAAAAGCAAATTAAAGTGTAGTAGTGGAACATACTTTAGAACTGCTAATAAATGAAGGGAATTATCAAAGAAAGGGTGATAGAAAATTAGGAGGAGGAGCATTTTGGCTGGCAATATAATCTGTGCCTCCTGCAGTGCTGGCTATTAGTGTTCCTGGTGAGTTTGTCTGATTTTGAGCTCTTGAGCTGCTGCAGGAACCTCCACGCAGCTTCTGGCATATAACAAAAGTAGTTATGAGTTTGTGTTATTTTTAAGTGTTTGGGGGGGGGAAAAGTGCAACAGTTCCTCCTGAATTTGCAATATAGTGATTTTCCACTTCTGGCAGCTTCTAGTTATTTTAAACTCGGTGAAAGATGTGGGGTGTTTTATTAAAGTAAACTAAGATGTTTGAAATGAGTGCTCTAAAAGAAAACCACTCCTATTTTTCTAAAACCCTTAACTTCACTAAGGACACAGAAGCATGTATTCTTTATGGGCACTCTGGCCTCAGCTTGATCTCAGCTAGCTCTATTTCTCAGTAACACATATTCTGCTGAATTGGGTTTTTATGAATTATAGCTTAAGAAATTAATTATAGAACACTTGTTTTCCCAGGAACTACGTAATTTTCAAATAAACAAGTGTTTTGAATATATATTTGTGACTAGATATTGTTTACAGATCTGTTTTGGAGAGAAGATTTGAGCCTGGCCTTTAGAGCCTCTCAGGGAGCACCCACAGTCTGTTTTGGACCCTCTACCCCAGCTTGAAATTCTCTTTTATGGCATCCCTCTGCCCAGTCCAAACATTCTATTTCCGAATTTATTACCTGCCTATAGTAAGATATCTGTGCCTGAATACTTATCAGCAGAACTCACCTTTACTGCAAATAGACAAGGGCTTTCATGAAACTGGGACAGCAGGAGAAGAGTTTCCTACTGCCACATCTCTGTGGCTGACATGACTGTGGCACTTGTGGGACCCACGTCCCATAAGCATCAATCACCTTTAAATGAAATTGGTATTTCTTACCACGTGCCTGATGATAGGCAGATGTCACTTGAGTTTGCTGCTCTTCAGAGTTGAGCAGGGACAAGAGAGAAGACATGGGGGATGAAGGGAAAAGGGGGCAAGGCTGGATGTGGATGTGCTGGTGCCAGCCATTCTGTGTTCTGGGGCTGATAATGTGACTACTGGCGAGTCCTGTTTCACAGTGGAAACATCTCTTCCTGGCTGATTCTGGTATCATATTGTCTCTGGCATAAAGCATTGCTTATTTGCATAAGTCATCAGCAGGTTACTAGTTTTTCCACAAAGAAAGGAATGCTAAGAGGAATGCATGCTAAGAGGAATTTTATGGCAGGTGTAGTTGCTTCAGCAGTCCCTGGCCTGGGAAAGACACTCTGCTTTTGTGAGCATTGACTTTGCTTGAGCAGAAAATGAAGTGATGCTGGGTTTCAGCTGTACCTTGGATGTGCTCTGAGTGTTGATGGGCATTTCTAGGGGCTCTCAAGGTGCAGACCTTCAGGTAGGCATGGAGGAAATGATGGCAGGGGATATCTGGAAAATCCTCAACAAAGCAAGCAAAAATTGTCCTATTTTCAACTACTGAAAAACTCTGCTTTACTTAATTCCCCCTTCACCCTGTGACAGGTAACTTGTGCATTCCAGATTGCTAATGGAGGTAAGTGGTTTAGAGGTGACTTAAGAAATAACAGGTTTAAAGCCTCTGGGAGATTTTGCTCTGCAGTTGTATTGTGTATAGGAAATGCATGTATCACGGGAATATGTGTTAAATGGGCTTCACAGTATGATCCTGAGCAAAGCTCGTATCATCCTGTGGTTCTTTCCAAATCAGTGCCAGTAAAACTTCCAGAATGTGCCACGGGATGGGGTCAGTACTGCAACAGTACTGCTTGGCTGTAATGCTCTAAACTGGGAAGAAAGAAAAAGCAGAAATCCAAAGTATGGTACAAAAATTTCTTTAGAAAGGTGGGGAACACTGGCTAACCTGTACTGCATTCCCTGTCCTGTTTGCTCCCAGGTGGAGGTCTTCAGGCAATGCTCTTATGCCATTTGTCTTTATCTTGGATGTCTCTGGTGGCACATAAGCCGTGCCATTGGAGCCGTGCCTTTGAGGATGTGTTCTAGCAAATGTCTTCTGTGTGCCTTCCTTACTCAGTATGGTGCTTTGGGCCTTCTAATCTCAAGGGCATCCACATCAGTGCAAAAATCTGCAGCTTAAGCTCAGTTCCCAGGGTGCTGCACAGCTTGCTCTTGACTCCTCAAAGTTAACTTCAGTGCACTTGAAATTAGAGATAATGTAGAGCCAGCTGATTACAGAAACCCATGTACTAGCCATAGGCTAACGTGGCTTCTCCCTGCAGTCCCAGAGCAGCTGTGCATCCTGAGCTGTTGCTATTCTCTTGCCATCATTTTCACACTGGGAAAAGGCTGCACTTGGTTACTGCAGGATTATAGAGCTACACATCGTTGTTACATCATGGCTATGCAGGGAGTGTATGTTCAACCTTATCAGTGGATGCAGCAGCTGAGAGACCTTGGTTTTGGTCCTGTCTCAGACAGTAACCTGCTTTGTTACCCACAAGTAGTCTCTCAGTCTACAATCTTGTCAAAAGGGATTTTTACTTTTTCAAGAGAATCATCTGAAGTTTTATTGACATCCTTAAATTGTGTAATATCACATGATGATAAGAAAAATAAACTCACCCCAAGCCAAAAAAAATGATATATTTTATTGTCTCTTACTTTGTATTTCCATCACCTCTCTGATATACCTAGTTGAGTCTTGGGTTGTAGAATGTACTGAGGAAATTTTCTATCTATCTAGTATATCACAGGAGAATCTTCAGGATAGACAGAACTGGTGTGTCAGAAAAGAATACTCAAGCAAGAGAATGGACCCAAACCAGTGCAGCAGTTCTTGATTTCTAACCCTGTCTCATATGCTCATGTCCTTAATTTCTTACTGGCATAAGACTTGCCCTTGCTCCGTCAGTAACGCGGAAAGCTCCTGTACTGTCCTTTGGGAGGTGGTTGTTCCATCTGCCTTGTGTGTTCACCTCCACCCCACGTGTGGGCTATAGCTGTGTTACAGTCCTGGATGCTGTAGGGAAAGGAAACACACCTTTAATTTTGGGCAAGAGAGCCTGGAAGCCAAAGCAACAAAGAGCTTAGCATGGAGCAGCTTATGCTTCTTTCCTTCTGCGTTGAGTGGCCTAGAGCTCTGGGAGGACATGGCCCAACAGCAGCAGCTGAGAAAATGCCCTCACTGCTGAGTTGAAGTGGTCCCTGGAGTGGGGCAGCATAGACCTGAGGCCAGTCTGTAGTGTGTGCTCGTGCCAGGCTTGTCCAGATGTGCAGCGTCCTTAAATCCATGCTTAGCAAAGCTGAAGTGGCTCTGGCCAGCTGTCAGTGTCATTGTGACGCTTCGTCCTGTCACTTCATCACAGCTCCTCAGGTCCTCTTCTTCTGTCCTCTCCTCCCTGCCTTTTTCCTCCCTCTGAATTACTGTGATGACTGAGGGAAAGACTCTTACGCTTGTTGGTTTGCAGCAGTTGGCTGTCAAGGTGTTTGTGAGGAGATGAAAGGCAGTGGCTGATTTTCTCTGTTGATTGTCGCTCAGGAGTGAAAGCTGTTTGCAGTCTTGGCTCATCCTGGCTTTATTTGTTGCAAGAGCTCTGCCTGGGAGCAGACTGATTCCAGCACACACTCTTGGATTTGACTCCATGAGCTAACTCAGGGGTAGGGATTGTTTTAGAAAGTGCTGTTAGTCCAAAGACAGATTAAAAGCAGAGTTTAAGAAGATGCATATAGTACAATACCTGTATTCTGAAGTGTGGTTTTCTTTTTTTTGCTGTTCACTGAAAAAAAAAAGAAAAAAATTGTAATAACTTCATAAAACTTCTTAGTAGTGTTTTTCGTTGTCTTGGCTCTGAGAGGTAGGGGGAATGTAAAGTCAAGTCCCATATTTAATAGTCTTCAGCTTTCATTGGGAGTTATTTGTGGTGCTGGACCCAAGTGTGGAAACATATCAAACGTATCTTCTATGTGTGTGATACTGAGGTGAGGATGGTGTGTCCCTAGTAAGTGGAAGATTTCTCAGTGCTGGATCTTAAATAAATATTCTCTCTTGGATACCAGCTTGTAGGGTTGGTGGTTTCTGTTTCACTAAATGACTATTAGACAGTCCTTGTCCACAATCTCTTGTGAGCTTTTCCTCTCCAGCATGTGAAGATATAGCTTGTGCCCATACAACCATTTCATGGGTGTCTGAAATAGCTGGGGCCTCCTCAAGTAAATCCAAAGACTGTAGTACATTGCTATGCCAGCATCTTCAGTAGCAGCGAGAGTCTTATGACAGCCTTTCTTCTGGAGGTAAGATCCTGCAGTGGAGGGAGACAGCCTGAGCTGTGGCCAGAGTGGGTGACAAGAGGAACTCAGGGACTCTCTCTGCTTTGCTGACAAACGGAGAGAAAAAAAATAGGCCAGCAATCCATCTTGCAAGTCTCTTAAGCTATCATAAGAATTTATGAGAACTCATTATACAATAAATTATAGATATAAAATAGCAGGTGGTACATCTTTCAAGCAGTATGTATTAAAATTCAACTTGACAAGATCAGGAAAACAGCCCCCAGACCTATCTTCAATGAGTAACTACAGGGGAAGTAAGCTGTGATTAAGATAAGTGGAGTGTTAATGACAGGTCTGTCCCAGTAAACACAAAATGCCCCAGTGGTAATTGTCATCAGAACGATTTCCTTCCCTGCTACTTACAAAATCAGATAAACTATTAGAAACACCATTTGTAAAACCCAGACACCCTATATTTCCGTGCTATGTAGCAGTTGTCTCTGTCTCTGAGGTTCCTGAAACAAACCCCCATTGGGCTGGCTGCTGGGCTGGGCTGTTGCATACAAGCTGTGAAAATACTGACATGCTCATTTTATCCTTTGCTTTCCTTGTCCTTCTGTTTCCTTTCTTTAATCCTTGCTTAGTGGCAGCCACTAATGTAGCCAAGTTACTTCTGCGTCAAGAGGATCAGGAGACTGTTTCCTCTCAGGCCAAATGTGCTGACACTGCTAACCTTGATTTCTATAAATGATTGAACAGTGTCTCCTGTCTGCTGTGTATTTCAGGCCCCACTTAGCCAAGATTCTTGGATGCTGAGACAGCTTTTCAACTTCCCCATCTCCTCCTCAGTCATAACCAAGCCAGACTGTCTCCTCTACTTTCATGGCTGTGAGCTGCTTAGACTGGCAGTAGTAACCCCAAGATGCTTTTCCCCATGAATAGACCTTTCTCAATTTGCAGGGTTTTAAAAGTTTCTTTTAACTATTGAAAGATTTGGTGTGGATGTTTTAGTGAAAACAAGTCACCACACAAGCAATGGGAATTAAGAAGTGTTGGGAGTAATCCAGTCATTTTAATGCAGATGTGGTGCAGTAGTTTTTGGAATAAATAAATTTGTGATGGTATGATCAGCATTGCTTGTTTTTGCATCATTAAAACCTTTTATAAATCAGCTTGGTCAAAAGGGAGCATGCTAAACTGGCTTTCAGAGGCAACATGTTCCAGAGTGAGAGAAGTACTGAGTTATGTGCTGCCCAAAGCCAGCTCAAACTGTTGGTGAAAATCTTGGTACAGGTTTTTCCTCAGTGTGGCTCTGGAGTCTTGATTGTCAAGTTGAGGCAACATTGACTGCAGTCATTTCTGAATTTCAGGGCCACATGTACAGCCATGGTAAGCTGCTGGCTTCTGCTGATGGTCAGTAATTTACAGCACCACAACCTGGCACTGGTTTGCCTCCTTTAGCTGAAGTGGTTTAAAGACATTTGCTCTCTGCATCAACCCTAGCTGAAGTTCAGATGTATTTGACCTTCATTCCCTAGCACTTTGGAAATGGAATAATAATAAATCTGTAGTGAATTCTATGCCCTGCAGATAACCAGAATATGGTTTTTTTGCATCCCTTTGAAAAATGTCTGTTATTTTAAGCCTCTGCTGCCAAGGGGAAAACATGGGGTACATGGAAAGTAGGAAAGAGAAGGAGGAGAGTGTAGAGTGTAAAAGGAAGAAGCTCTGGGGAAAGGTTTGGTGCTAATAGATTGGATCCATTTGCGGCATTGTTGGACAAAGCACTAAATGCTGAAAAGTAATTTGTGGCCATTTAGGCTTTTATCATAGCGTGTATGTTGCTCTTGAGGTATATATAGCAAAAGGCAAGCTCCCAGACTGAAGAGTTTATAACCTTAAATGTGCATTTCTGCAGGCAGATTGGTGAAGCTAATAGATATCTGCAAGTCAGTCAGGGCCTCCGGTGGATGGGCTGACCCATGAGGATATAGCACAGCTCCTTTCTCAGGAGAACAAGTGGAACAGCTTAGGAAAAGAATGTACTTAGTCCTTAAAATTTTCATTACAGGTGACTCTGCAGAAAAGGTGTGTTGTTGGGTAGGTCATACAGAAGTATTTGAACCCACACAAAACCTCAAATGAGAAAAGAAAGCAACTCCTGAAAAAGACAGACATATTTTTTAAAATTAGTACAATGTATGAATTTATTAATCCTGTTGGTTTTGAGAGTTCTATAGGAGGAGAAGTAGGATTAAGTGCACATTAATGAAGAATAGTTACAAATACCTTGTGCATAAAATAGAACCTCAGTCCTCTGTTGTGCATGTATATGTATATGCACACTGGTTTTTTTCTGTCAGTTTTTGTAGGTAGAAATCAAAGTGTTTACTAAAAAGAAGAGGCAATTCCTAATGGATTCAGCAGAGGAAGTAGTATGCTTGATCCACAGACAAATGGCAGAGGCAGAATGAGCAAGTTTCCTTGACTGTTTGATGCTAGGTCACAGTGCATCCAGCCTCGAGCTGTCCAGCCCTTTGAGAGTTTGCATCAACAGAGAATCTGTCTGATGTACTTCAGTGAAAGAAAATGTGCTGAATTACCTTACCAGGCTGTATTTGTGGACAAGACTTCAAGTTTTCTTCATTGTGATAAGCTTGCGTGTCCTGACACAGGTTTCCGTATCCAAGATGGAAGATACTAATCACAGCTTCTCATTAGGAGTGAAAAAACCAGCTCATCTGTTTTGTGCCCTGTCCCTTGTGGAAGGTTTCACTTGGAGCAGCCCAAGTGCCATCCCTGCTGTCCTGGCTCTTGGGCATCAATAAGCCAGCATGTCCCTTCATCAGAGCACAAAGCTTTTCTAAAGACACTGCCAGATTCAAGTAATTCCTTATTGGGACAGGTTCTTCTGGATTTCTGTCTCAAGCAACAGGGTTTGGGAGAAATACAAACAAAAAGAAACCCTTCCTAATACATTCTGCACTGAGATTATTAGAAGATGCTTGCAGGAAGTGGAAAACCCCACTGATATATGTGATGCCACATTATGACCAGGCACTTAAATGTTAGCTTCTTGCTTTCTGTTTAAATGCCCTGAATGTGGAATTGTGGGCATCTCTGTATGAGTGGGTGTCTCTTCTGTTCTCTAGCAGAACCTTTGGCTCATCTCATTTTCTTCCCTGTCAGCAAGAGGTGGAAATAGTGATAACAGCCTGAAACCAGTAAATTTGTGGGGCAGCAAAAATTCTTCCCAGTTCTGGTGTCTGTATTTTGATTGTCTGGTATTTTTGTATTCTGCTGGTGGCTAAAATCACATTTATTGCAGTGAACCTTCAGCAGACAGGTGAGTGTGGTTTCAGTTCAGACTACTGGGACACGTGTTTAATGGTGGTAGAATAGATAATGAAAGTGCAAAGCCAGGTTAGTGTTTGGTAAAAATGCCATCTGACCATCTGGCAGACAAGTAGCAGGTGTCTCCATCCTTCTGTTGATGTCCCTGCTGAGTGCCTCTGTCTCCTGCCTTGCCTCTCCCAAGAGGGCTGTTCCACCTCCTTCAGTTCTGACTATGTGGACTTACTTTGCAGTGGTGAGATCAGAGGGCTGTTGGGATGTCACGTGCTGAACCCTTGGCTGTCCAGAACATTGATCTTTCTGCTGAGCCAGGGAAAATTTAATTAGCTTATTTTAACATTCATCTTTGTCCTGTGGGTTGGTGGAGTTGATGCTGGCTGGAGCCTCATTTCCACATAGCTCATTTACTGTAAGTAATTATTGCTTGTAAGTGAATGGTGCACTCAGCTGACAGCCTCTGCAGTAAGGTGGAATTTATTCCATTTCAGATTTTTCATTTATTTGCTGTCAGAACCATATGAAACCTTCCCCCTTCAGGGCAGCAGAATCTGTTCTTGTTGGATATTAACTGGGCAAACTGATGAAATGCTGTAGTTAGCACAAACCTATGCCAATGATGTGGTACAGACAAGGTGACTAATTCAGTGAAAAAGGATGACAGTTCAGGAAATAAAAAAAACTGAACTGCTCTCTAGCTTAAGGTTAGTTGCCTTTGTGAAGTATGCATGATGAGTCTCTCTGATTTCATACTTACATCTTACTTTTTGTCATTACCTTCTATCCTTCTTTTTAATTTGGTTTAGTTATGTGTTTCTTACTACTCTAGCTCCTGGGAATGCCTGCCCTGTTCTTGCTGAAGCTTTAAAACAGTGAACTCTAAAACAAAAGCATTAACTTGAGTCAGAGACCCTATACAGGGAATTAATTTCTGAACAATGTAAGTCAGAAAAGTTACAAGTGTCTTGGCCATGAGAAGCTGCAGCCTTAAATATAGGTGATAGTACTAGCTGGCTTCATAATACTTGAGTTACTCAAGGACATGTGGTAAGGAGACCCCTTTCACCGTGATTGGAGACACTTGGGTTTCTGTCTGCTGCTTGCACCTGGAATGTTTTCCCCAGTGCCCTCTGGTGAAAGACTTAGAGAAAGGAGAGAGGATGTATGGTGGGGCATGCAGAGGCTATTTCAGCAAGCTAACTACACTTACTGCCCAGGCATTTCTCTCTGATTAAAGAGGGTCACAAAAAGAGCACTAACATCTGTGGTAACCTTTGCCACTTATCCCAGCTAAACTTAGGACCCTCTACTACATCTGCAGCAAGAAAAAAAACAGTTTAAAGAGGAAATTGTAGTAGTTCCCTGCCTTGGTATCTTCATCTGTTTTGAAGTGTCGTGCTGGGAAGTCAGTGAGGGACTCTTGCTCTTCTTCCATTACTTTCTGTGTATCTCAGCTACCACTTTCCTTGTTCCTGCTTGGGATTGCCCTGCAGTAGAGTCTCTGCACAGAGCAGCTCTGACAGTTCTCCCAGTCTGGAGGGAGTCTGGCTGGAATTGTGTTGTGCTCCATTTGCCTTCCCTGATGGACAGGTTTTTGGAGCCAGTGCCAGCTTTTTTTTAGCACTGGCCTAGAGAGTAAGCAGCTCCTTGGTGGTCCCAAAGCAGGCTGGACGTAACAGGGAATCTGAATTAATGAGTCTTGGGAAATAAGGCTGAGAGAAAAAGGCTCGGACAGAAATGTACACATAAGATGTAAGAACATTTTATAGTGTTGAGTTTTTGCTAAATTCGCTGCATAGAGACTAGTGAGCATATTTTTCTATTTCTTTGTAGGAACAGCGGGTTTCCCTTGTTTATCAATCAGACTCAGCATCCTCTCATCTGCCTACCCAGGTATGACCTTTTAACTCATTAGCATAGTTTAACAAGCAGGCTGCTTCAACAAACTAAGAAGGCTTGAGAAGACTTCTGTAGCTCCTGGAACACTAAATTTTTCTGGGGCTACTTCCTGTTTTTGCAATACTTCTACTTTTAAACAATAGGAGTATTTTAAGTAGGTTTTTTTAAAAAGCCTCCTGTGTCTGATAGGAGCTACAGTATCCTTTGTCAAAGCAGCTGTCTCACTTTTGGCTTAGCAAGAACCTGCTTACAGCCTGGGTGGAAAGGGCCTAAGAGGGTGATGGTACAAAGGCAGAGCATCTGAGAGAGGTGACAGTGCTCCTGCACTCTGCTCTGGTTTTTCATATCTTGCTGCTGCACTGAGTTGTACCACAGAAAGGATGAGAATGATTTGGCAGAGTAATCACAAGCACAATGATTCCGGATCTCCAGAATCAAAGATGATTGGGTTGGATCAAAGAAATACACTTTTTTTGCTTTTTGGAAAGAGAAAACATTCAGGAGACTCCTGTCCCAGAAGAATAAAAACAAGCATTAGAGAAAATCTGTTTCATGTAGATGAGTAGGTACTTGTTTTGTCAGTATTTCTGAATGCACATGTATTCATTTCAGTTTGATTTTCAAGTGGTCATAGTTGATGTTTTCACAAGCATGAATTTAAAATGCTAAAGACAGAATACTGAAATCCAGCAAATGGGAACAGAGTTTGGGTGAAAAACTACATCTGAAGCATAAGGAAGAAATGCAGTGTGAGCAGGGTGGCAAAGTGCTGGAGCTTCTGCTGGTGTAACTTAACTTGGGCAGGGCAGGGGAAAATGCTGCTATTATTTTGGGGAGAAGTGGTGTGTTTGCTCTGGCCGTGCAACACAAGCAGAAGAAGGGTTTCAGTGAGCACAGATGCCTGTAGAAACTCATGTGAGGCATAACAGGATGGTGGTTCCCTTCCTTGAGTGGCCTCTCAGCCCAACAAGCTAGAGAAGGTTCAGACTCTGCATCCTTTGAAGAGTAGCATGAACACAGAGATGAGCATGAAAGTTTTATTCAGGTGGTAAATTCAGTGCGTTGTCACTAATAAAAAGGAAGGTGCTGGATTATGGCAGTTTAGGACACATTTCTGTGAGATCATACTTGAACAGTGAGCAAAATCAATCTCCTGTATTCTCCTTGAGTAGTCAGTGCCGTGCTTCTGAGGCTGCCAGGATACTTAATGATAAAAAAAATGGAAGGATCAAGCACAGGTTTAAAAGAAGGCAAGCTGATACTACAGGATGAAAAAAGGTAATAGTGTATGGTGTAGGATTTGTGTGTGTATGTATTGGGTACAAGGGTGGTTTTGGACCTGAGCTATTATAAGCCTGTAAATCTATCAATTTCCCAACCAGCTTCTAGTTTACTTCTGCATGCAGTCTCTCCTGGATTTATGAATTTGAAAGAAGTTGAAATGGAAAATATTTGGCTCTCTGCTTTTGTAGGCTGTAAAAAGCAGACACACAAGTACAAGGCAGTTGACTTGCCATATGTGAACCTTCCTGGCACCACAGGCCTGACATGGTCTGTGGAGGCACATAAGGTGTGTATGTGCCAGCCTCTCCTGTCTCTGAGACATCTGACGTGCCTGGGGGTTAAGGTGCTTCTTGTTGTTCCGCAGAATTTCAGTGCTGCTCCTCCTGGAAAGCACAGCACAGGCAGCCCAGCAGTTTGGGAAGGAGCCATTCGCCTTCTGGGCTTCAAACTGTGGAAGGGCAGGAGCCACCACAGCCCTGGCATTTGCTCCCATCAGGCTCCTATTTGCTCCTGGAGGCCGCCAGCAAGTCCAGCTCCCTGCAGGCTCCTGCCAGCCTCTGCCAGACAGGAGGGGCACCATAAGCAGTGATCCTGCACGCTTCAGGAATTTTCCCATGGCCTCAGAATACCCTTGCAGCAGTGCAAGTACTAAATGAAGGATTAAGTTAGCCTGTAAGACTTAAAGTAACAGGCAGTTTTATTGCAGTTGCCATTTCACTGTTGATAATATTCCACCAGCGATAAAGTAAGTTCTCAGTTGTCCGCTGTGCAAAGCTTAAATTTTCTCAGCAGATCCTACCCTTAACTGACAGACCAAAATTATTGCTCCTGAAATAGAGTATATCCATGGAATGCTCCATAGCCTCTTGATGCTGCCCAGAGGCCACAGACAGTTTAAGAAGTTGGCAAGTCTGACATGAAAAGAGAGAGAAACAATCATACATGAGAACTACCATTTTCTTCACAGGGTTGCTACATCGGTGATTAGGAGATAAAATACAGGTGTAGGATCTTGTGAGCATTGCTGTCTCTCTTGTGTCCTTTGTCTCTGTGAGACGAAAAGTAACAGTGAGAATTTGCAGTGGAAATAATCTATCACAGATGTGTGACAGGGAGGGTTGTGTCAAAGGAGGTGGGGGCTCAGCAAAAGAAGATGTGTGTGCCCTCTGTGTAAGAGCATCCCCCAAGGCTGGGTGGGGAGGAGGAGTAACAGAACCAGGAAAGTGGCACAGAGGACATCAGGAATGGGTGATAAAGCTCTCTGAGCTGGCATGTCAGTGCAGCCTGTTTGCAGCATTTGGAGCTGAGGACTCAGCTTTGCAAGAGTTGCAGCATTCTCTGATACTGTGGTTTTGCTTCTGGGGCTGCTGCAGTGACTCTTCACGCTGGTCACTGGGCCCTGTGATTCCCTGTGCATTGTAAACAAACTCAGCATCTCCTTCTGACATGAGATTTTCTGTGTGTGAGCTGTCTCTCTGAAGGGACCCCAAAACATGAAGGTGCCAAGACCATTTGCTCATCTGGGGCTGTTTCTAAGCAGGAGAGGGGAACTTTTAACACCCTCGTAAGGCTCTGTCGCATTGAAATTACAGGTAATTTTGAGTAACCTTTTGAGTGTAAGCACTGTTTGAATTTCTTTTTCTACTGTGAACCTACTAATGCTCAGAGGGGGAGGCACCTAGATGGGGATGGAGCTTGGCAGCAGCCGTCTTGAACAGATCCCTGAGGGCAGCAGGAGGTCAAGCTGAGCATGCAAATGCACTCAGGGAGAACATTTGTGTATTGATACTTTGTTCGATTAGGTTGGAACCTCTTTGGATACAGGCTCATCTTAGATGGATTTTGTACAGAGCATACGTACACCATAGCTTGTATTTTAGGGTTAAAAATTTCCCTCATCTATGATTGAAAGTTAACATTATACAGAAAGATGTCAGTGAGGAATGATTAGGACAGTTTTTGGAAAAGAGGTATGAACTGATACTCACTAGAAGGGTGTCTTGTAGTAGCTGCAGAAGAAATGTTGGCTTGATTTCTGAAGAGTAAAAATTTTTAGAGATGTTCTTGTTTTTTATTTTGCTTTCTTTGGGTTGGGTTTTTTTGCAGTGGTTGTTGTAGCACTAGGGAGAGTTGGCAAGTGGGCAGAGTGCAAGGTGGAACTTAGTGGTGTTTTTGGTGTTGTCTTCTCTTTTCCCATGCAGTTCTCTTAAGTGTCTCCTGCTTGGCATTGGGAGGGCTGCAGTGAGGCATCCCCACCTGGGTGGTTCTGACATGGTGCTGAAGGAGGCTCTTGGCACACTTACTGTCACAGTCAGTGTGGCATCCATTCCTTCTTCATCAGCCTTCCTGTTAAAAATAGTCTCCTACCAGCCAGTAGGCTGTTCTGCAATCTCACTTGCAAGAAACTTTCAGCTTCCAGGTAAAACTTACGAAAGGTCCTTGTTCCAAACTAGCCTTTGGGATTTCCTCCTTTGTGTTTATCACTTAACATCAATCTACCTCTTTCCTCCTTTGAAAGGAGGGCTGTCATCAATTTTGTAATCAACTTCTCTTCCCTCCTTTCTTCTGATTGTGTTAATGGCCATTATCTGCACGCTCATTCATTTGCAAACACCTGTTTTGAACACAAGCTATTTTGAATATTCTGTTACTTATATTTGTGAACTATCAAAGGTAGAATTTGCTACGTTTTGAAAGGATTCAGACATGGTCATTAAGCAGTGGGAAGGACACAGAATGTCCTCTGTTACTGTCAAATCACCATGATGACGGTGGTGGTGTTAGTAATACTCCTATGTAGCAGACTGAGTCACTAGTAGATGCTTAAAACCTGTTTACAGCCCAAGAAGCAAAGCAATTCAGGCAGAAAATGACAGACAGGTTACCTGACTTGCTGCAGCTTTTCACTAAGCCTCTTCCCAACTCCTTGGATACAAGAAGAGGGCCAGAGAGACCAGGAGGGGAGAGGAAGAAGGAAATGTCATCCTTCCTTTCCCCTCTGTTGTGATGAGCCAGAGTTTAATTTCAAGGAAGAGATTGGTAAGGAAGGAAAGCAAGTGTCCTGTGTGTTGCAGCTTATGCATGATTCCTTTGTCAGGATCAGCAGCCAACCCTAACACAGAACTTTTCCATTTCTGTGCAGTACTTTAGTGACTTTATAGAGGGACAAAATTAAGGAAGTGACAGTGAGTTGCTGAGCTGCATTTTGGTTTTGTGAACACTTGCTGCAGTTGTTTCTGCATCTCCAGCAGTCAAGTCAACATAATTCCTTCTGTAGCTCAGGAACTAGTTCAGTGTGCTCATGCTGAATTCTCACAACTGTGAGTTTTGTCCCCTGGATGACATGGAGGGAAAGAAAACACTATGGAATAGAAGCTCATTTCTTCTAAAGACGGTTGAATTTTTGCTGTGGGCATCCTTTTGAAAACTAATAATCTTGCTAAGGATTATAGCTTTATAGCTATATGAAAAAGAAATTGTTCACACTTGTAAAAATGACAGTTTCAGTTTTCAAAAGTCCTTGCTGAGTGGTGCATGTGAGCCCTTCTTTCACAGGAACTGCACGGCAGCTCTGTTGTTCTGAAGTCTGCACTATCTGTCAGGTGTGACTGGTCTGGAGACCTGCTCACAAAGGCCTTGTATCACCTGTCTCCTCCAGTGGTCTGACAGACCACGTGTCCCTTGTTCATCTTCACAGCAAACCCTGCTGCTGTCTAAAAACACCTTAGTCCTCCTGTCGTGTTCTCTTGAACTTTCCTGTGGAGCATCTGGTGTCAGGACAAGGATGCAGCCCACAGGGATGTGCTTGTGTCTCTCACTGAGGCAGGAGCTGGAAGTTGCAAAGTGGGGAAAATGATCCCATTCTCACTTAATACCTGTAAATAGCTTTGTAATGCAAGTCAGGAGATCCTGAGCAATAGAGCTTGTAAGTTCAGTGTTAGGGAACCTGACACTCAGAGGTAAGCCTTCTTTAAGTGTAGTTAAGCAGTTGTGATAGTAAACATGCCTTTGAAAGAGATAGTGGGAATAATGGAAGTGCTGTGAGCATTCACCATATGAGAAGTTTGAGAGGCACAGATTCGTTTGTACTGAGGAATGGCACTTATGAGAAGAACAGCTGTTTGAGTCCTAATGTTTTTTCCAGCATACTTGACAAAACCTTTCATAATCATGACCAAAAAATACTGTAGTTGTCATCCTTAAGATGAGTCATTTTTTTTCTCGTATTTTTAATCCCTCTGAGACTTTGGTCCCTTCTGAAGCAGGAAGTTATAATTCAGTCCAGTCTTTAACCATGACATTTTGGACAGCTGGAATAATTACACAGGGAGGGGGGTATAATACACCATGCAATTAATGTTCAAGTGAGGTCTTGATGTGAAAAGTGAGATCCTCGCATGGCTTGTCTCTTTGTTGTTTTCCAAATCACCCTTGAATTTACATCAGTAGACTTCAGGACATTACTGTAAGACTGCTGGTCGTTCTGCCTTTTGCCATGTCTATGTGGGAAATCTGGGGTAAATTGCAAGGCACTTTGATCAGGAGTCCTGCTTCAATGACTAATTCCTAATGTTGCCCATATCTGCGTCTCTATGGGTTTACTCTCAATAACAGCTCCCTGGTATTCTTATTTTCAGTTGTAACTTCTTTGGGGCAAGAATAAATGTTTTGCTTTTTTATACAGTTATTCTTGCATCAGTTTGGCTGCTAAAAATCATAAGAGCATCCACTCTGTGCTGAAAACAGAATTAGACACAACAGGATTTTGAGTCTAGGGTTAATGGTGGCATGCCTGGGAACTAGATACTGTGTACAACAGCTTTTGCTGTGATTCTTCTTAATGCTACATGATTCATTGCTGTAGCTATCATAATATTAATAACTAGGTGTCCAAGTCTGGATTAGATCACTGTTGTGTTAGATGCTGCGTGCTCAAACAGCAGAGTTGTTCCAGACCCCAAGGAGCTTACAGTCAAATCTCCACAGAGGCATGGAGCTGCAAGCAGCCAGAAATGACACACTGGTGAGACCATATTTGCCAGTGTAATTAGTACCTTAGAGACTCCATGTTCATGCTGGGAAATTGTATCCTCATAGGATATGCAGCCTACAAAGGATCAAATCCCATTTTACTTGGGAGGTGTTTCAATTTAAAATCCAGTGTATAGTGAGTTGTAAAATACAGGAGGGCAGCTTCACCTCTTGTTTGTCTCTGCTCTTTTAGTATCTTTTCCATTGGAAATGTTGTTTTCCCTAATACAGCAAAAGTCTAGTTAGTAATGCAGCTCTATTTCTGCATATTTTTCTGTAGCAACATAAATGGATGAAATAGTTCAGCTCCATTTAAAACTAATGTAAATGTTGGCCTTAGAACAGAACTGGACCACCCTACTGCCCCTTTTTTCCCCTAGGTTCTGAATATTCACGTAACTGGCTTCCAGCTATCTAAACCCATCAAGTAAAGATGAGAAAACCTGTTTCTTTCTAGCCTGAGTGAGGAAGATTTGTAAAGTCATGCAAGTGCCTTCTCTTCTCATCTGAAATGTATCTAGACCTTCCAGACTAAATCTGTACTTTGAAATGCCTGAAGTCAGGACTTTATCTTTATTTGACTTCGGCTCAGTGCTGGAAATGGTATTGCCAATTGAACTGTTTTTAAAATAAAAATAATGGGTATTATTTGTCAGTGTGGGGTGGCATCCAGTGTTTGCTCTCTTCTTAGAGCTTGTGATGTTTATCACTACTCTACATCCAATCTCTACCCTGCCTCTCCAGGCCCTGTATTCCCTTCCTGTGGTATCATGTACAGCAAGTTTTCTCATTTTCTGGGTTCCCTGTGGAAGATTCCCACACTCTACTGTGATCTTTTGGATTCCCAGCACCTGATTATTCCTTTCATACCTACTTTGCCTTACCTGTGTTGTTTTTCCTCGTTCTTCACTGAATTATCTCCATTTACGGCTTGGACCTTTGGGATGTCTTGACTTTCTTTGCATTTTCTCAGCAAGTTTCCCTGTTCTCTCTGCAGTGGCTTCTCTCTCTCTGTAGGTTAACCAGCACCTGTTTCATCCTTAACCTGTCTGTGCTTAGACAGTTAGTTTGGCCAGAAAGAGTATATGCTGTGGCTGCATGTGAGCTCCACATCTACTGAGCAGACCACCAGGATACTGCCAGACAGAAGAAATACAATCTGAGCTCTTTTCCTTGTTTTTTTCCTTTGTAGAGGCATTTATCCTCTCTTTTATCCACCTGTGGATTTCCTAAGGTGGTAGGTAGGCGCTTAGAATCTTCTGTCAAACGTGGTAGAAATTGGCCATTGTGATTGACAATTACGAGTGTGGTCAGACACAGCAGGCAGGCAGAGAGAGGAGACAGGAGCACAAGTAGTGTAAGAGAATTAAGGAATTTGTGGGTTGCTTGTGTGTTCACGTTTCTTCAGCTAAGGTGACTGGCAGAATGAACCAGACAGTTTACAGTACTGGTTTAACATCAGGGAGAAATCTGGAGGACCTGTTATGTGTATAAGGAGGCAGACTTGAATCAGGGACTTGATGTCCCTTGTGCTTTATGTTTTCTTAAATGAATTCTGGCATTATATTGTGTCATACTTTTAATTCCTACCAAAGACAGTTCTTTGTACAAGTATTTTTAGAAATGAGCATCCATCAGAAGAAGAAATGCAGCAAGCTTTATATAGATTCCTGGAGGAAAGATGTGGGAAGTGCTGTGGAGTATCTGTGAGAGAAGTCACTTAGAGACAAGCTACGTGGTCAGGCCAGCAGCCCTATGGAGTTGAAATAAGAATCTGCATTTTTGTTTGTTTTTGTGATAATACCAACAGCAGGGACTCCTTAATGTAGTTTGTAGGCTGCAACCTTCATCAGAGATTTCACATCCAAATTTTAAACTGTGGCTACTCTATCAGTCCTGGCTGATGATGGAGAGTTTTAAGGGATCAATTTCCCTTTCAGCAGCATGGGAAGCCTGAGCTAAGCTTTGAGGCACCCAGGGACTGGAGCTGTTTGACAGCCAGAGTTCAGGGCAGCCTCTGTCCCCAGAGCTGTCAAGCAGGCACACAGTGCCTCAGATCCCTCTGTTTCCTGTGTGCTCTGGATGACTCTCAGGCTCTGGTGTCAGTGGCCAGTGTTGCTGTCCCTCCTTTTTGTGGCTTCAAGTTTGTCATGCTGCCTTCAGGCAGATGCTGTGTCTGATAAATGTCCTTGCTTGAGCAAAACTTTCTGAAACCTGGATCCCAAGGCTTTGATTGGGAGACAGAGCATCCTTGCCACATGTGGAAGAGACAGCCCTTGCCCTGAAGGGTTTGCAGCATAAATAGGCAAGTTACACACCATGTGAATGTTGTAATATGTATTTTACAGATGGGAGAACTGAGGCATGGGCTTATTTATTCATAAGTTCAAGGTAATAGTGCCAGGTGAGCAGCAGACTCCTGAACTAATTCTAATCTTGGATCTCAGTGCCTTAACCATAAAACTGCTCTGCCTTTCTAAAAGTACTTGTGACTGTAGGAATATCTGTATTATACCACAATTGTACAAGGAAGAAAACCTCTTTTTGAGTGAAGTAATCTTGAAGACACTTCCATTGGTGCATGAAATTCTTCATCCCTTGATCAACTTTAGCAAATTCTATGCTGGTAATGCCTAATGGAACAAGACAAATTACCAGAAAATAATAAATTAACAATAATCCATAGAAGATGTGAAACAATCATGGTCCTAGCAGTCTATAGATAATAAGAGGGAAATATATTTTTTAAAAATTTCTAATGTTACTAATCTCCTGCTAAATCCATGCCTATGAAGGATAAGTCAAGCTTTTTCTTAAATACAGAGTTTTTTTGTCAGTGGGAGGTTTGGATGATCATAAACATTATTCTCCTATTTGCAACTCTATGGGGGCATGATCCCAGAGTCACTGCAACTAGCAGAAAGAAAAAGAGAAGGAGAGGAGGAAAAGCAGTAGAAAATTATGCCATCTAGCCAAGGGGCTGTCTGAGCTGGTCCTGCTGGCCTAAACTGGCACAGACACTGTGGGTCATCAGTGTGAAAGTGGGTTGCAGAGAGCTCAGCCATGGCTAATGTCATTCTGAGTGTTCTGTCATCAGCTCAGCCCTCCTCTCATATCTCTCAGCACCATGTCTCACCCTCTGGTATGAGATGCCCATGCACTTCTGAGTATACAGGGTCAAGCTTTGCTCGTGTTTTGCCCATGTGGTGTACAACCCATGGAAGCTGGTGGGAGTCAGTTCTGGACGTGTGCAGGAGCAGGAAGTCAGTGGGTACAGATCTGGAGGTGGGGTAAGTCAAGGTAGTTCTCTTGACCTCAGTGAAATTACCTGTGATAGATGCTCCTTAGAATTCTTCCCCAAAGTATGACTGACAGTGATCTCAAAAGTCTCTTTTAGGATCTTGCCTGGTGGGGGTTATAACATCTAATGTTCTAAGTTCTAGCAAATACACTTATGGTTTTTTGCATGGCTGAGAGCCTGTGGTGTCACTGGAAGATGTTTGTGCCTCCCCCAGCCTAGGTGGTACAATCTTGCCATGCAGCCTGTGTGATTGGGATAGGGTATCTCTGTCTTTTAGGGTATCCCCTGCTGCCGGTGCAGGGGTTTGTTCCCTCCCCCAGTGGAACCCTGCAACACTTAACTCATGGCAGGTGAAAGTACAGCTGCCAAGTGCACACATAACATTCAAAATGTTGTGTAAAGATGCAAGTGCAGGACTGGGAGACCTGCCTGCTCCACTGAAGCTATATCAAAGGTCTATTTCATCGCCCTTGTTTCAACTCAGTTTGCATTTTCCTTTTGAGAAGGTGGTATCCAGGGTTTCTGGCATAGTTTGTGTTCATGCCATCTCTGTCTCGCTGGCTGATAGATTTTTCCTCATGGAGCTGCTGCTTTTGAAGCCCAAAGGATGCCTGATGCTCCAATATGGACAATGTTGTGGAGAGGGTGATTGATCTTTCACAGAGAAATTAATTCTCTTCTCACCTTCAATAAAGATACAGTTTAGCTGGTCTCTTAATTACAGTAGCAATCGTTTCCCTCCTGTGGAGGAGTAGATCTGTCTTTTAAGAGAGAGCTCTGTGACATGACTCCTTTGAGTAAGTGCTTAGTAAGTTGTTCTGGTCAGAGGTGGGAAACTCTTCCCTCTTTCTTGCCCACCACTGCCTGCGGGCCTTTTCCTACAGTCTGCATCAGTTGTGGCATTTAACACACACACTGCTGACCAAGCTGCTTGGTGTGGTTTGTTGCTGGATTTTCTTTTGGCCACAGTCTAATTATCTGATTTGACATGGCTGAAGGCGTGGGGTGCAAACTCTGGCTCCTAGTCAGACTGCAGGAATGCAGTGTCCATGTCCATTAATCCAAATGTAAGGCTGTAAATTAAAAAGAAAAAAAACCAAACAAGAAGCCTAGAAGATACAGTGCTATCGCTTGAGTTTCTAGAAGTAAATATTCATAAAAATCAGCAAAAATTTATAAAGCTAACAAATTGGTAGGATGATGGGGAAAGCAGAGAGTTTCATAGCTTTGATTTATCTCAGATATCAACAGAAAACCTTTTTGCCCTGGGTGGCTGTCAGAGTTGCCCTCACATTTAACATACATGTAATTGTCTGGTTTTCAAATCAAACCTTGTATCATGGTGCAGAACATGTATGTGTGCTTTATCTTCCTTGAATGGAATATTGTATAAAAGTACTGGACAGCAACCGAGCTGTCAGCTAAATTTTTTTCTTGAATAAAGTATTCAGCAAAATATATATCTCCCTGGGTGTCTCTGCTGCCTTACTGCAGAAGGCTGGGGAGCTTGTGAGAATGCTGCAATGCAGCAAGTGTACTACCACTGATTAAAAGTAGATTTTTTTGTTTTGTTTTGTTGTTGTTTTTACCCCCTTTCTGCAAGCTTGTAGGTGGCATTTTAATCGAGTTCTCATGGTAACAAACATAATTTAAAAGCACCAAAGCCTACAAAATTAGGCTTTTTTCTGTATGTGATTGAGGTGGGTGTTTAAGTCATTACAACTGCAGTGATGCTGGTTATTTCAG
Source organism: Promerops cafer (assembly GCA_013398275.1). Taxonomy (NCBI): domain Eukaryota; kingdom Metazoa; phylum Chordata; class Aves; order Passeriformes; family Nectariniidae; genus Promerops; species Promerops cafer. Next base: position 743,421 of record VZSE01014914.1, on the reverse strand, counting down.
GGTTTCTGGTGCAGAGATGACAAGGGAAGTAAAATGGAAGCAGTTGTTGCTAAATGCAGAAAACATTCATCATCTTTTTACCAGGTTCCATTGTTGCCCATTCTGTAAAGAGGGTGCAATTAAAGCAGTGTGTAACGTACTCCTTACATTGCTATTTCATTCTTTTAGACGTGTTCCGGCATCACAGTTATGCCATATTTGTAATTCCTGAGGGAGGCAGTGTAATTGACTGATGGTTTGATTCACTATTACAGACATGAGCCCCTATCAAAGCACACATGAAAATGCTTGAGAAACTGTGGAATTCTGTATGCAGTTATCATGTATTTCTGCATGTCGGAAAAGATGCAGAGAAAAGCATCAAGAAGGGGTTAAAATGAAATCATGAAGGATCTGATTTGAATGCCTAACCTCCTGTTAATGAATTGATCTTGAGATGACTACATAGCTAAAACATGCTAACTCACGAAATTCAGTTGGTTGTGTCTAGTGCTTTGCCATGTGTGATGTAAATGTGTTGTGTTTGATGCTGTATTGCACCCAGTAATTTTACAGTGCCATGTATTTGCAGTCCTGCAAGTAGGCAGTGACCAAGGTAATGCAGGTCAGTAATCCTGTGGGGGTGTTAGAAAATTTAAGATACAGCTCACTCTTAGCTGCTGAGGAAAAGACTTGATTTACAATGAGAAAATGTACTGAGTATTTCCAACTCTTAAATACATGAAGTTCCATGTTTTTGTGGTGTGGTTTTGTTGTTTCTTTTTTGTTTTATTTTGTTATTTCAGCCTGCTTACCGGACATGAACAGTGAAGGATTGAAGGATTTAACAGTGTAACACCCCAAATATCCTTGCTTAGCTTACTTGCAGAAGAATTACATCCTCGTCTCAGGAGCTCTGTGTCAGGGATTGTTGATGCATGTTGGTGATTTCCCAGCAGACATGCCTGGCTCTGTTGGTAGGACCGAGCCCACACCTTCAGAAAAGTGTTGGAAGTAGAATTTTCAGAAGCACGAGGATTGCCAGTAAGACAGAACGCTGCACTTAAGGGTTGGGTAAGGATAGAGACATCTTGGCTATGGAGCAGAAAGCTCTCCTTGTCTCCCTGGCTTTCCACACAGGTATTGATCTGTTTTGCCGCAGGGCTGGACTGCTCGGCTCTTCCTCCAGCTCAAGAACATGTTGAGTGCTTAGACTTCTTCCTGCCGAAGGACTGGCTATTCATTTTATTGTAAAAAAACTCCAGTTCTGCCCTTTCGTACCTGATTTGGCTTTGCATTAACACTTCACAATGATTTGCAGAGATGGGGTGTCCAGGGGCCTTAATGTATATTCTACACCATGGCTACAGCACTGGGCTCTGCTGCTGTCCCTGTTCTTGTGATCAGGCGTCTTGTTTGGGAGTTGCTGAAATGGAAAAACAAATGCTGGGAGTTAAATTGCATTGAATTTTTTAATCTAGATTTTTAGAAGAGATGGAGTGAGAAGTGTTCTTTAGAGTGTTTTCCCTGACTGTTTTTTATACCATTGACTGAGAACTAGTCTGGGAATTTGAGCTGAAGACTATGAATGCTGCACTGATCACCCCTCATGTCAGCTCTTTCTGTACCTTTCTGGCTGCAGAAGGTTGTTCTGGTGTGATAAGGAGAGCTTTGGACAGTGTTCATAAATCTTCCTGTTGCCTTTGGGAATCTTCCACATTAAAGCCTCCTGGGGTTTTGGACAGGTAAATCAGTAGAAAAAGCTGTAAAAGGTCAAGAGCCAAAGAAAATAGAGCCATGTTGGGTGTCATGCTAGGGAACAAAGAGAGCAATGAAATACTAACTGTATGGAGAGAAGTGATTATACAGTAACTTCCTGTCACCTTTGTGTTCATTTAGTATTGATAGAAACCTTCTGTTTAAAAGCATACCTTAGTAGTTCCTTGCTGTGGCTAAAGGAAGAATACCACCTACATTTCAGAAGCTGCAGGTGGTTATGAGCAATGCTCCTTGGAAGTGGTACAACAAAGTGAAGTGCACTGCATTCTTCAAAGCAGCATATCATTTGAATGTTTGATGTCTGAAACATCAGCTGTATTTTTTAAATGGTCATTTTTTTTTCGCTGATGATGGGCTTTATGTCAAATATAATGAAGTGGATATTGTAGTCTTTATTAGCCTGATGTTAACAATATGCACGTCACAAGTAAAGCCCTCTAAACTGATCAGAAATTTGAAGAAAATTGAAATGTCTTGAGGACTACAAAAATTTGCTTCAAGAAAAAGCTCCTGACTTTTTTTAATATTCACAGAGGAACACTGACAAAGCACCAGAGTAAATCCTCTCTGAAAATCTTTCCTAACTGGCATGCTCACAGTAGGGTTTGATCCTAGCAGTGCTTCAGGAAAAGGAGCTTTTAGGATTTCATTATTCTAGTTTGTGCTGCAGTCCCACTCATGTAACAGTAACAGCTAAAAGGACAGCAGCAAAGTCATTCTTTTTATAATATGTAAGTATTCTGTCAAAAAGAAGAGTGATTTTCATAATTTCTAGGTCTTTGACAGTGCATATGTAGGGTACCCAGTGATGCTGGAAAATACTTCAATCCTCCACCCTGGAAAAATGCCTCCAAATGCCACATCAGCCTAATAAAGTGCAGACATCAGGTGTGGGGTGGGAGGGAGCTATGACAATCTGTGAAGTGGTCAGGAAGTCTCTATCCCTGAACCTGTGTCTTCATCTGCATTTTCATGGCTGTAGGGGATTTCAGAGATTGATGCAGGGCTGGACATGGGCTGTATGCTGAGGCACATCTTGTGTGCCCAGAGAGGGGCTAAGAGGAGTGAGACTGAGGAGGGACACATTGGCATCTTACTGAATTTACTGTTTATTCATAGGCGCATTCTCACAGTTTTGAAGGGGTATCCAACGTTTGATTGGGGGGTGTCTTTTGTTTTGCATGGTGCAAGTCTAGATGCAGAGAAAGCCATGGTGGTTTATTGCTTCAGATAATTTTTGGAGGTGGAGGGTGTCTCTGGACTTCAGAAAAAGGTGTCCTGATGTTCTGCATGGGGTCTGTTGCACGGGCTGTTAGGAGCCTCAGTATGACTTTTTGTGCTACAGTCTGGGCACTGCCCAGGACAAACCTTGTCTCAGGGTTCAGGCTGAGTAAATTCAGGTAATTTTGTACCTTTGAGACTGGATCTGGGACAAGTATCTTGCTGCCTGTTACTCAGCACTGGCTCGCTGAGAGATGAGGGGGAGGCCTTGGCGTGTTGTGCCCTGGGGGGCAGCTCTGGCTCAGACACTGTGTGGTGGCACTGCCAGAGGAAAAGACCAGAGATTATGGAATCCACAACAGGAGAAACAAACACTGCATTACTCTCAGCAAGAGGGGCCCAGAGAGCCCAAAACCGTTCCCTCTGAACTTCCAGAATTCAAGCTGACTCTTCCTGAAAGCCATTCCAGCAGCACCAGGAGTTTGAACAGGAATAGAGCCCAGATCTGAGTGGCAGGCAGTACTTTGCTGATGAAGAGTATATAGCAAAGCCTTTGAGATGCCTGTGTTGGGAGTTCTTAGCTTTCCCATGACTGAATCTGTACTTTCTTTCATAGCCAAGAACTTGTGGAAGCAGGGAGTGAAGGGCAGAAGAGACTTTCTATTCCTAAACAAATAAAGTTAAGCACTACCCATATGTGTATATTCAAGTGGCTGCCATGGCTAGATTTTGTTGCTGCCTGATAGATAGTGATTTATTCTGTAAGTTTTGTGCCCTGAGCTTTCAGAAATACACCGCTTTTCATGGTGAAGCCCTGCAGAAGTCTAGCAGTAATAATTAGCAAGCCATAAAAATCGACCTGATTTGTGGGAACCACTGAAGAATGCAAGGAGACATTTCTGTTCAAGGAGCTAGGAACAAAAGCGCATGGTTACTGACCCAGTCATGTCAGACCTAAATTTTGAGGGAATCCCAAGTGATAAGTGTTCTGCAGTCTGAATACTGCCTATTCATTCAGCCCTTCTAGCAGAGTGAATGAATCATCTTTTCAACCAGAGACAGCCCCTCTGGGTCAGAGTCGAGGTCATTGGTGGGACAAGTGTTCCAGACTGCTTGCCCTACATGAAAAAGAAAACGTACAAGACTTCGCTTGCGCTGCTGGAGCTTTGAGCCTCTCAGCTATAAAACATTTATGCACACTATCTCATCAGACCTCTTACAAGCCGTGGCTCTGGGTACATAAACAGATCCTTCTAGAAGGGCTGTTCTATCTTCCTTGTTGCCCATGTGCTGTTCCTCTTCAGCAGCACCCCTGACGCAGAACATTTTTCTCAGCTGATCTTCCTGGTGATGTCCCCCACCTGATAATGACCTCTGTGTCACTGTAGTCACCTCAGTGCTGCCTCTATGTTTTTAACATGGGGTGATCAAGTTGATTCCACAGAATGAGTCGAAAATGGGCACCCCCTTTCTTCATGTAGTGAAGCAGCTCCATGCAAGTAGCAAGACATGGTCTGCAGAGCCTCTTTTCCTGCATCAGCAGAGGGATATCTGGGATTAATGTTGTGTTTCAGTTAGAAATTTACCAGACCAACAAAGCTGTTCATTTGCTAGAGCCTGCCTGATCAATAGGTGCTTTTCATTTGCAGAGCAACAGTCTGTGTCATACAGTGTTTTTCCATTAAAAGTTGTTAAGTATTGTGATGCTCAGAGAGGGGATGTGACATTTCCTCACACTTAATGTCCTTTAAAAATGAATGGCAAGAAACCACACAATTATTTAAAGTCAATATTAAAATAGCAAACAAAGCTGCTAATCCAGATTAGAGCAACATGTTATTTATGTGGTAAGAACATTGCTTTCCCCAGAAAGACTCTCAGATTGAGAAACCATGGGAAAAATAATGAAAGGAAAATTCAGCAGTTTGCTTTTGAACCTATGTAAAATTCCATCATGCACCACCTGCTACCCAGTGTAATTCCACACAGTGGGAAGAAGCACTGCTGTATTTTTTTGCAGGGAGCCCATCACCAGTGAGTTTTGTTTGATGCTCTTTGTGGTGAGAGGATTGTTTGTTTTCTCTTCTCTGCTTATCTTCTCCCTGCACACTTGTGTACATTTTTGTAAACATTTATCTCATTCCCTTCTTTCCCAGGATGAAGAGTTAGCATTTTGTCTTATCATCTTCATCTTATCCCAGAAGTATGCCACTGATTTAACATTCATCAGCTCCCTGGCACGGGGTGGCAAGAAGAGGAGTGGCAGCAGAACAAGGTTAAACTCACCCTGTAGCAAGAATCAGGTAGTTGCACACACCCACAGGAGCTTAGGGAGGAAACGAGTCTCTGGAACAGGTCTTTGCTGTGACAAAAAATCCTACAATTAAGATTTCAGAAAGGCTGAGTGACTCAGTGACTTGGTTCCTGTTCATGCTTTAGATACCTTAACTTTCTAAGTTCAAAACCACAAGGAATTAAAAATTAAACTTCTAAAATATCACTGTAGTTAAAGTACAGGCTGAAGCATATAAACTCCTCTTTCAATTTCAGCGCACAGTCCAAGAGCTTAATTTAAATACTTTTGAAGGAAAAACTTCCTCTGAAAGCAAGAGCTGAAAAATCAGCTCCTGTGGCTCCAAGATCCTTCAATACTGTCTCTGTCCTCCCTGCCCTCCTGTCTCTTTGCCTGAACAAGCTGGAGTGTGACTGCCTGCTTTCTTTTCTTTTGTTGGTTGGTTGAGTAAAGATTTGGCAGGGTAAACCTACCACATGATGAAACTATATCCCAAATATTGTGATTTTACTATCTAGAGCATTTCGAGCACAGATTTCTGGGTATTCTCATTTTGAGATAGGGAGAGATTATTTTATTTGCCAGGGTATACAGTCATTGGTCATACAAGTGGGTGGCTGAGTGTGGGTGGACAGCATATTTTTAAGTCATACAAGTATAAGGGTATATTTAATTTAAAAGAAGTTCTTTATTTGTAACATCATTAGTTAGAAAATAGTGTGAAGGGATGAAAGAATCTTACCACTTCTGACCAAGGTTCTGCAGTACAACAAACACTACTCAGGTGTTCCCTAGGAAAGAAAATTCTAGCACTAACTAATGCGTGCCAGGTTTGTTGTGAATATAGAAACAAGCTGAGTTTGTGAATAACCTCTTTCTCCATCAGTTTTCCAAAGCTTTGTCTCCTTATTTCTATCTATTTATTTACAGTTAGAAGCTTTTTGCCACAGCTAAAAGCTTTGATTCCTGTTGGCTATAATGGGTTCCTGGGCCCTCTAAGGTTTCCTGGCCATGAAACTGAGAATCAAAGCTGCTTAAGTGAGTCTGGGTGGAGGGACCTGGGCACCAGCTTTCCTTTGCCTGATGCCCTTTTTCAGCATGAATAAACAATGTCTCTGGTAGACAATGCAATGCTTTTACTGTGTGCCTGCTATGATTGCCTGGTGTGTGTGAGTGTTAGGAAGAGAAGCTCAAAGCACTGTCAGCAAAAGAATAATCTGCTGCTCTTGACTTAGGGAGGAAACTTCTTTCACACAAGCAAGAATTTTTACCCAAACAAGCTGGAGCAGCTTGAAGATCCCTTCCTGTTATCCCCTTCATGCTTTATCTTAGCATCATTGTCTTTGTGGTGCTTGTTCAGTTACAGAACAATTGACCATATTCCTTTAATTCAGCATATGGAAGGACAGAATTAAGTTAGGATGGCAGCTGGATCAGGAGCTCCATCCGTGGATCCCCTTTTGGGTTCATGGCCTTGGAGAGGGTGCAGAGAGCTGTGTTTCAGAATTCTACTGTAGGCTGGTTCCCCTGCACGTATTTAGAGGGAAGAATCTGCCAGAAATTAGCCCAGGACATATGTTTTACCATTTTTAGTAGCTGACATGATGATGTTCCCAAAGATAGCATCTGCGTTTTTTCAAAGATTGTGTTGTAGCAGGCGTAGAATTAGTTTCAAAGGTAGGTAAGATCTTTGAAAAATCAAAATGTGCAGACACATTTATAGAGGCAGCATTTATTTTTTTTTTTTAATAATTAAAAGCTCACTGAATGAAGTCAAGATCATGTGTATATGTGTCATGCTTGATGAGATCTTGGTGAAACCAGAAGAAATGAAGGTTATGTCAATAAGTTATGTTTGCAGAGAAGGCAAAGACATACCAGTGTAGTTAAAGTGCTTTATTTTGGATAAATGAGGTTTTGTTGTGTGTGTTTTTGCTTAGCAGACAAGTTTGTATCACTTCTGCTGAATGGTCCAGTTTGCCTCACCTGCATGAAGAGCAGCTCACCTGCAGTTGGCAAGAGCACNTGTGTGTTTTTGCTTAGCAGACAAGTTTGTATCACTTCTGCTGAATGGTCCAGTTTGCCTCACCTGCAGTTGGCAAGAGCATAGACCTGTCCTATGTGGAGAATATGCAAGTAATATGTTAGCATAATTAATTAATTCCTCAGTGCCTAATGTGAGCTGTCATCCATCCTGGAATCTCTTGAGAGAAGAGATGCAACATCAAATCAATGTGTCTTAGTAAGGTCAGCGTGGGGAAAACAACAACCTGAGGATTTTCACTCCAGTCTTTTTGTGGGTTACCTTTACCAGCCCCTGTCCAAACACAAGTGCTGATCAACTGTAACTTGAGAGCAAAGGAAGCACATAGCTATGCAGCCTGTTTGCAGGGTCTGTGGCAAATACCCAATTTGGATGACACTTCTTCAAAAAACAGGTTTGGCAATGTGAGGGTGAGAATTAGATGATTGTACTGTGTAGTGTTTCTGTACCTGTGCAATAAATAAGATGATGATGGCTTTGTCTCAGCTGTTTATAAGCACTGAAAGTTATAATGGAAATGGCAGTGGGGAGGGGAAGCAAACATTCCATATTCATCTCTATTAGCCAGCCAAGTTTTTAGCTGGCCGAACCTGTGGAATACTGGCAGCACTGACAGTGCTTTTAGTGTGATGTCTTTATGAGTATTTCTTGTAGTTCTACCTTGTTTTCCCTAGCCTGCAATGGCTGTGTCACATTGTACACTTCTTCCCTGACTGATGAAGAATTTTCCCCCTTAAGTAGTATTTTGAATACTCTTGTCTTATATAGCCTATCCTCCAGCTGAGCTAGGGTGTTGTCATGGATCTTCAACTATCTTATTACTGAGGTTTGAAGTGACTGTGGTAAGAGGGAAATATGAAAAAAAATTTTCTTCTTTGGGAGTCAGATTTCCTGGGCGCAATCTGAATCATCTTTTGCCTTCAAAATCACCTCTATAAAGTAAAGGTTTCCTCTGTTCTTCTTAGCTTTTTGAAGATTTGTTTGTAATAAATGGGGCAAATATTTTATAATTATTTTGGCAGGAAGAAACAGATTCTAAAAGTACAAATAAGGACTGAGCTGTTGACTGTTTATTTCATTAAGCCTTCAGTATAGACCTGAAAATCTCTGAAGCGTACCACGAAGAAAGATTTCTTTTCCAGTTAGATTATTGCAGTGTTTTAAAGAACAAGGGGGTTAGAAGATGAAAGCTGGGCAGAGTGACAACATATTTGAACTGGAAAAGGACCCACTGCTTGGTGTGCCTACCCTGAGCAATGCTGTGTATCAAACCAGTGAGCTGAATTCCCTGTGGAAAGCCCTGAGAGGGCCATGTCTTTGAATATTTCTCTGTCTGATCACACCCCAAATGACTTCAGCTGCCACAGCCCTTGGAGCGAGTGCTGTTTGTTTGTGGTGGGTTTTAATGCGCCTTCTGCACTGAGGGTGACAAAGCTGATGTAGCCACAAATGTTGGTGAATCTTTTTCTCTGCCAGAATTGAAGTCAGAGCCTTGGCACAGGTTGTTTAGATGGCTGCTGGCTAAGGGCTGCAGAGCCTCCTGTTTCAGACAAGCCTGCCAACTGCAATGCTTTCTGTGAAGTGCACGGTGCCCATTTGAAATTGTGCTTGGTGGAAAAGTCAATGCAGTGTGTCTGACTCAGAGATGCTCCCCTGAGGGGAGCCCTGTTCTTGTTCAGGCCTTGTTTCAATGACTCTCGTGGAAACAAAAAGCTTCACTGAGAAATTTGGGAGCTGCCAGGAAACTTCCTGGCTTCCCAGAAGCACTCCTTCCATCCTTCAGTCCCTCCTGCTCCCTTAAGACAGGAGAGGTCTCAGGTAGGATTGAGCCTTTTCTGTTTCCTGATCAGAAGACAGTGCTGTCGTGGTGCCTCATTTTAAGATGTGCAGGACTGTATGCAGTTTAATCCAGGGACACTTGTGTTTCTTGTGTTGGCACCTGCACTAACTGCTACGGCTTCTTGGTGCTTTTCCCATCCTCATTGTGGATCAAATTTATTGGTAATAAGTTCTTGCTGTATTTCATGTTTCAGATATCACTTGTAGTTGTCATGGTGCTGTTGTTATGGTTACCATCTCCTTCACCAGCTAAAATGCCTTTCCTGTATCCTGCAGGAAGCAGTTATGATAGATAGGAGTGCAAGGATTTGTTGAAAAGGGTTGGTGTTGAAGCAAGAAGGGGTGTACAGGGATTCTTTTTATCTAGAAGTGAGCTCTAGTAGGTTTTTTATGGGGGTTTTTTTCAGTCACAAGCTGCTAATACCATGATGTCACCATTTCAAGAGAGAAGGGCATGCAGTTTTACATTTCTGTAGTTTGAGTAAATTGATATATGGTCCCTGAGCATGGGAGTGAGGTCAGCCCTCCAAGCTGGGCAACAATGTCTCAGAGGAGAGCATCCAAGAGGAGTCAGCTGAGGTGCTTTTCAGCAGCCCAGAGAAAGGAGCATCTTCCTAAGGGAGGAAGGAATAACAACTGAATGGCTCATTCTGTGTTCTGCCTTGGGACAGACCTGCTTCCTACCAGTGGAAATGCAGCATGCTGCATCTCATCCCTTCTGTACAGCACCACCTGGCCGAGCAGGGCTTGGTCACATAAACATTTCTCAAAGTGAAAGCCTTCCCCTTTCTTTAGGACCTGGGTAATTTCTGCAGTGGGATGACACACCCTTCCTGCCTACCTGGCTCCGCTGGTGACCAGCTCAGCTGCTGGGAGCTCTGAGAAGGGTTTAAATCTCTGCTGTCACAGGCCTGGGCACTGTGCAGGAAGGGTCAGAGGACTCATCTGTGCTGTGCCAGTGCTGCAGGTCTGATCCACTGCTTTTGAGGCTGCAGCCATCCCCCATTCTCGGCTCTGGCAGGCGTGCAAACTGTGGTTTGTTTTCTTCCATCTTCCCACAGTAAGATCCCTTTGTTCACGCTCTGGTCCAGGCATCATCATTATTTTTCATCTGTTTTGTAATCCAAGGTACAATCAAAAGGAATGTCTACAAAGAATATGTGGCTATTGACTAACTGTTTGCAGTGTGGAAATGGAAAAGCCTTTAAAACCCACCAAATGCTAGTACAAGTGCAAGGAGATGAACACTGCCTGCATTTTTAAGGGATGCAAGCTGGTGTTTAAGGGGATAGTCCTGCTCCTGTTGTTGAGAAAGAGGGATCTAGCTGAAAGCTAATAACTCAAGCAGTGGACGAGGAAGAAATAAATCATATTTGTTCTGAAATAGCAGAGAAATTTTCATCGTTTATTTGGCTAGAGAGATAAAGTGGCTCCCTTGGAGAGAATGTATAATTCTCTCAAATAATATTCCGAATTACTGCAATTACAGCACTTTGACATTTAGCATCAAGTGTAGCTTTGGTTAATTGTTTTGTGGCTTCTGGACCATGACTGCATGTTCCTCTTAGAAAGCTGACGTGGTCCCCATCAGACACCATGAGACTTTCTCCCTATCCCTGCTGTGTTCTGTCATTCTGTTTAAGCAGTGTGAAGCACACCACTCACATCTGAAAATAATCCCATTAATTTGAGAGATATATGCTAGCTGAAATGCAGGAGTGAAATGGCATCCAAGACTGGCCTTCTTGTTTTGTGGATATGTGGAGAGTCCATGAAGACAACAGCGTTGGTAAGGTTTGTGTACTGTATACTACAGCCTGAGCTTTTGATGGTGGCAGGAGGTTATTGGAACTTGTCCCTCTAAATTTCCCACCTTCTGCCTCTTCTTTCTATTCCAGCCTCCTGATACCTCCCTGCTTTCCTTGGCTCTTCTAGATGTAAGTTGTTAGTAAGTTAAATTTACTGGCAAATTCCACTGGGACCTTTTAAATCACTGTGCCTAGTATTTAATATTTAGATCCATCATCCCTGTTGGACAGTTGGTGTGTGGTCATGAAATTACTTTTGTTGTGTTATTTACTAGTGTAACTTCGATTGTACCTATTTGTGTATAGTGTAACTCATTTTGAAGATACCTTCATTTCTTCTTTAATTGTTGGTGCCCTTCTTTCTGCAAAATATTAGGAACATGTCACCTCGTTAATTTCTTTTCTTTGAAAGAAATTCTCTGAATTCCTTAAATTTCTTAAAAAAAAATCTCTTCTAGGCAGTCTAGTTGAGGAGTTTTGGAAGCCCTGGGTACCTGAGGTCATTAGCCATATCTGTGCACTCCAGACTGCATCTGTGGAGCAATCCCCTCCCTCTCCTGCCTCTGGGCTTGGAAGCAGCTGCAACTCAGGGCAACTGAGTCAGTGCTCTGGTGCATCTGAGTTAAACTGCCCTCTGGGAAGCAGGATTTGGTCCTGGAGCCATACACAGGGCACATCCCCTCTTCTTCCTGCTCTGTTCAGGATCTGGCCGTACACCCTGCCAGGGTTTGCTTTTCTTTTTCTAAAGAGTGTATTGTCTCTCCCTTCAGGAACCTCCAGTGATAAGTTTTGCCTGAACTAGAATTGTAGCTCTTCCTCCATGTATCCAGATGGATATTTCTCTTAGTTGATGAATTACCTTCTCTGGAATTAATTATCTTCATTTCTCTCTGAAGGGGCTCATAGATACAAAAGCAGGTAGAAACATGGCTTGAAACAGGAAGGCAGTCTATTTGAAAAAGTCTTCCGTATTGGCCTAATTCTGTTGTCTTAAAAAGTAAGAAATTTGTAGAAAATTCATCTGTTTATATGCAAAGGCAGTGTTAATATAACACTAAGATGATTCTGGACAGTTAGCATGACAGGGAATTTAAATCAGCATTATCTGGGTTTTGCATATCATGGCCTCATGCTGTATTACTGTGAGTGATTTGCTATGCATGGAGTTCAAAGCGTTCAGGCTTGGTTCAACCCAGCCATGGCAGCAGGAGCTGGTGTCACATGGAAGAGCATATGGATTAATAAATACGTGTGGAGTGCCTTCAAAAGGAGGAGGTAACTGCAGCATCACACCACATATCCCCCACGAGATTTGTCCCTCTGTGTTTAAGTACTTTCTGTCTCTGTACAGTTCCCAAATGGTTGAAAAAGCTGGGAGGGTTCATTTTTATTATCATTTCTCCTCCAGGTTATTAGTTCAGAAGACAAGATGTCCAGTTCAGATCCATAATGCTGTCCCCTCAGTGCACTGCCTGAGGTACGACGACATGAACTTAAGGTCTGTGGAGTATCTCTTCACTGCTGCATCACTGCTGCTGCCAGTGGAGCATGATCTCTCCAGACAAGCAATGGCTTCAGTAGCATCCTCCATGTCACTGTGGACTGGGAAAGCCTTTTTGGGAGGGCTGTGCATGGCCCATGGGCGTGGGTCAGTATCACTGATGTGATCTGTGGTGCTCAACAGCACCTGCTTGATCCCTCTGGAAGGAGAGGACATTTCCCACCCCAGTCCTATTCTGTGATTTGCATGGGTGACTTTGATCAGACTTCAATGAGAGGAACATCCTGAGGGAGGAGTGTTACCACAGTCCTGTGCTGTGTGGCTAACACAGCCTGCCCCGTGGCTTGTGGGCATAGTGTGGGTCAGAATGGCTTTGGAGGAAGGGGCTGTGCTGGTGGGTTGGTGCAGCCAAGGCTGGTACTGTCTGTGAGTTCCACTGCCCTTTCTGCTGTGGTCAAGCACCTGCCTTGGTCACCCCCTCACTACCCCTAACCTTAGACAAAGAGTGAGAACATGCTGTGAGATTGCTGCTGGGTATTCCCTGATAAAGCAGTGCTGTTGTAATGGTTAGCAAAGAAAGGGTCATTAAGATCCAAATCAGTTTTAACTAAAGGAACATGACATTTTAGAGGACTGGATGTGCCTTCTTATCTATGTTTTTTTGAAAGCCTTCATTGCAGCTTATGCAAAGAATAAGAAACTCGTGGTAAAAAGAAGGACTGTTTGCTTCCCTGAAGTACAGTGTTTCCCTAGGTTGTCCAAATTATTCCAGGTTTTTTCTTGTTACATAGCTATCACTGTTTAAATTCTGCTATATTGTCTGGCCATTTTGGTATTTCTGTCAATATTTACATTACCTGATTAATTTAATTCCATTGTATGCTAGTGAAATGAAAGAAAAACAACTGACTTGATGGTGCAAAGCACACCTGTGTATTCTGCATTTTAACCCAAGCTGTGGATGAATCACAGCACACAGCAGATAGTCATTGCTAAATTGCTGAGTACAAAGATGCATTGTGTGACTCACTTGCTGTTTCTCTCCTACCATTATAAACCCTGAGAGCACTTGATGAATAACAGAGAGGCAAGAATGAATTCATCCATGCTTTACTCTGTAACCATCTTTTATAAATACTGAGCCAAATTCTGCCTCCAGATACACGCAGCTCGCATTGAAGTCTGCCCACTGTATTTATTTTTAAAGATAAAAGCACTTTTGTTACTTTCACTGGGGACTTCTGTGACACAGTCCATTGTGAGGATGTGAATGTCCTTCCTCAAGAGCTTCAAGTGAAGCAGGGAGTGTCTGCCTGGAACCAGGAAGGATACTTCAGGGATAATAGCTACCACCATGCAGTGGTGGAATATAACCATTGCATTTGTCCCAGTGATTTTCAGAGCCACATTCTCTGCACTTGGCTCTTTCATAACCCTCCCTGTCCTGTTGTGGCTCTGGGTTCCTCTCATGGGTGACCCAGGGGCTGAACTGGTGAAGTTGGTGGGCAGGTTCATCGTGTTCCTGGGTCTTGCTCTCAGCTTCAAAGCACACTGGGTTGGTGAGGGAAACCTTGAGTTAGGGCTTGGGCTTTTTCTTTCGATTGTATTTCTGGTTTTTTTGTGTTTTTTTCCTGAGCTTCCCCAAGGGACATAAATGAGAATTGTCTCCTTTTTTTTCCCCCAGAACAGGATTTGTTCTGTCCTCATATCCCAAATGTTGGTGGCTTTGAATATGTGCTGCCCATTGCTGTAAAAAGGGAGACATTTGTCCCATGGCCTCATGTTTTGGAAACGCTCTGATCAGAAAACGTTCTCTAGAATCATGCAGTAAACAGATCTAGAGGCAGAGGTATATATTTTTTTTGTTTGTAGGAGGGGGTTTTTGCCCATCTTGGGCTGGTATGATGTGAGATGGCTGCTTTAAAGCTCTGTCTGTAGGTGCAGCATGTCTCCCTGCTGAGTCTCCCATTAGGGAAAGCAAAGGGATGTGGAGCGTGTTTACTCTTTTCTTACCTCTGGTTGACTGAGGCATGTCTCCTCCCTTTGTGATACTGCTCACCCCATCATTTTCATTACAGCTCAGAGGAAAACCTGGCCTGCAAGTTTCACTGGCTTCTTCAGTCTTTATGCAGCTAGTTACCTCCAGGGAATGATGCTGGGTCAGGGTGAGAGCGGGCAGAGCACTTGCTAAAGCAACATGATTTCACCATGAGGCGAAAGAGCTTAGTCCTTTTTGATATGGAACTCCACTTTGAGTCACATACTGTGATGCACCATGGTTTTTTAAAAATCTAAAGCAGCTCCGAAAGCCATTATTATCAAATTATAATGTCTGATCAGAAAGAGGTCAAGTTATCAATTATGAATGATTATCTGGCAAATAGCCTTTTCTCATGTTTAGAGATTTTCTTCAAACCAACCTGATGTTATGGAAACTAGTTTCTTTTGCTGGTTTATTTTTTGTTAAATGTCTGCAGAATATATGCACTATCCACTTTGTGCTGCCTTTTCTAGACTGCTCAGCCTCTGTGATATGTGGCTGGTTGACTGTATTCAACTCACTGCTTTTATGTTTTTTTTTTTCTCCCTGGTGAAAAAAGAGGTGGCAAGTGCTTTTGGAAAAGGCCTGCTGGTTTCCACTTTGAAGTAGCTAACTCAGGGCAGGTCGCCTTCTCCTCTCCAGAGGCTACTGTATCATCAAAACATGATTATGATTTATTGCCTTCCTAGGTTTACATATCGAGGAGCTGCTGCAGCATTTGTCTGTGACAAATAGCCAAGTGCTATGGCTTATTCAGTGGCTTCTTTCCTTGGCTTGGATAAATGAGAGCTAACTAACAGGAGTGTGAAGTAGCAAATAATGATTAGTTTTATTTCTGTACAAATACTGATAGTTAAAAGAGAATGCGAATGCTTGTGTGAGAAACAAACTGTTCCCCATGGACTGCTTTGGACAAAAGAGTTGGACAGATATATGTGAATGTTCACATACCAGCAAGTAAGAGGGGATTTAACTGGGGTCAGACAGCATGGATGTTCAAGAACCCAGTGCACATTCCCAGGCTTGGCTTCTGTCATGACAAGTAGCAGGTTCCATGTGCTGGAGAGGCCACATCACCTTGTGCTTCTGTGCCTGACAAGCACCCCCTCGGTGCCACTGCAGCAGCAGCTTCACTTGTAGCAGTTGTGGCATTCTTCCTTCATTGCCCTGAGAACAGGTTGTGCACTGTGATGACAGATTCACTTCTTGTTAATTGGGTTGATATTTTGACTGTAATTAATGCGTTAAAATCAGATGAATGAATGGGCAGCCATCAAGAAAATGGTGCTAATAATTGCAAGGCATGTGAGAGTCAGGGAGGACTTGACCCGTAATTTTTACTGCTGGAGGTTTGTTTTGGGTTTTAATCAGTTCACCCACTGCTAGGACAAACACACTGAGATACTTCTTTCCTCTGCTGGACTTGAATTTACCAGCAACACTGCTGGTGACGTGCTTGTGCTGACGGTCAGGGACACAGTCACCCATCTGGAGCTGATCTCTCCTGCTCATGTCGTTTCAGGCCAAGCGGTGAAGGCAAGGAGCCATGGCTGAGGATAGGAAAGACGAAGCCAAGGCACCACACTGGACTTCAGGCCAGCTAACAGAGGCTTCTTCACACCCACATTCACCTGAAATTAAGGATCAGGGTGGTGCAAGTGCTGGACTGGTCAGAAGTGCCAATGGATTTCCGTACCGAGAGGACGAGGAGCTGAGGCTGGGCAGCCGAGAGCAGCCAGGGTCATATGCTCAGACCAAAGAGAATGGGATCAACGGAGAGTTGTCATCAGGGAACAGGGAGACTCCAGGTAATGCACCTCGATGCCTGCTGCAGAACACAGGGCTCTGCAGACCCCTGGGTATTTCTCCAACAGGAAATGTTAGGTGGAGTCAAGCATGCCGTGGGGGAGCTGACGTGAGGGTGTGTGTGCTTCGGAAGGGCACTAGCTCTTCACTGCAAGAGCTGCATCTTCACCCAGGCTTACACAGATGATACATACTCAGGATTCTGGGCAGTGCTCTGAGAAGGCTTCAGGAAAGGCCTTCTTTGTAAATGAGACAGGGTTATCCCTCAAGGGATGTGGCAACAGACTGATACAGAGCAGCTGCTCAGGTCCTCTGGGCTACGAGGGAGTAGGAGACTGCCCAACTGTGTGCATGGATGTGCTTGTGTGTGCAAGAAGGATGGATTCTCATGTTACTGCTCACAAGTAACAAGACCTTCTTGAAACCATGTACTGTTTGCAAAATAATGCATTGCTCATTCTGGCTGGGAACACCACAGTGCAGTATCAGCATTTGTTCATCCTTGCCCAGCCGTATTTCACTGCATGCTCACTGGGACTTAGTCTATTTGTAAACTATGTAAAGTTTTTAGAATTCAGCTTGTTATTTGCAGAAAAAAAAAAAGAAGAGTGTGACTGTGTCAAAATGAAATATGCAAAGCAAGTTTCCTGTTTTAGAAGTAAATGCTAATTATCTTTGTGCAGAGTTCCCACTCCAAACCCCAAAAGCACAGTTCAAGAAGAATTTCTCTTGTATAGACACAACTGCCCTTGATGCATCCATTCATGCATGCTAAAGAGATCTTTCTAGCAATGTTTTTTTGGCTGTTGACAGCATTTGGAGATGCTATCCATAATTTCTCAGAGGCCTGAGAATTTTAAGGGACCTGGACCATACAGTCATTCATAAGCAATTGTGCTGGAAATGGAGATATCTGCTAAAAGTAAATGTGTTTATCTTTTAAGTCTCTTCTTGCAGATTGGCTTTCAAATTTTTGCCAAGGTAAAAGAAATCATGTGTGAGCATTCAGGTGACCACAGTGTTGATCATTGGGGAGATGATAATGAGGTCTTGTCTCTTTGCTGCTGTAGCTCTTAGCAGTGAGGAGACTGAATGCGTTTCTCATCTTTGCCACAGATTTGTCACCCCATTTTGGACAAGTCCCTCCATACATATGGAAAAGTGGGGATAACTTTACTGGATGAAGAGGAATTTCCTATCCTTAGAAAGGGAGGAGAGAAATGCTTTTCTCAGGCTCTCTCAAGCTCAGGTTCTGAGTGCTGGTCAGAGAGAATTAAATCCAAACATTTAATTGAGTTTGCAGCTAATGGGTGACAGGAGGAAGGAAACCACTGCTGGCCATCAGCAGGCATTATAGTAGTGCCTTTTCATGTTGCTTTTCAAGGCAAGTGGTTAAAAGCAGAACAAGACAAAATGAGGAAGCATGTTCTAGGGCATGCAGTAGTGCTGGGGGGACACATTTGCTGGGGGAGCAAGATTACTCTTGATCCAGGTGAAGTTTGCTTCAGTCACCACTTTGTGGCCTCGTTTCCTCCTTCCCTGCAGTTTTCTCACTGTCTGCTCAGACTCTTGTGATCTCTGGTGTGGAGACTTACTGTCAATATGTACAGCTTTTGTTTGAGAGTCTTAATATAGCTTATCTCATGACATCTTTGTCCTTGAGCACTGGAAAAGTCCCCATAACGGCTTGCCTTCATGCCTGAATTCCTAGCTCTCTTGAAAATTGTGCACTGCACACTCAGGCACTGGCTAAGCCCACGTTTAATCAGTACAGTGTAAACCTTCATAGGATACTCAAGACAAATTTCTTTCAATATTTTTTTCTCTTTTTCTCTTACTGTAGTGATAGAAAGGGACCAGAGTGTGTATTGCCACTTCAAACTAGTACTTACTAGCTGGATGTGCTAAATGCAGTGTGGGGCAGTACTTCTAGATTTTTGGTGTTCAATTCAGAATTTGACCTTGAAATCAGGATTGTTATTCGCAACAAAATTTAGTCATCTTTGCTGTGTTTGTCTGCTTGCAAATTGTAACTTCAGTTGCAACTTCAATTGGAGTATTGCATCAGGTAGGGTTTTTAAATGCCACTCTGATACACATAATTGTCAATAATGTGAATCATTGAATCATTTGTAGTAGCTTACTGACTCCAAACATCTGAGGAGAAAATGCAGAGGAAGCCATGGTCGATGGAGATAATTAAACCAAGCTGTGGGTTTGAGTAGATTTACAGGGATTTTATTTTCTCTGGTACAAGTCCAGCACTGTAACCTAGGAAAATCTTTGGCTTCTCAGCCTTCATGCTGGAGTCTGTAAATCCCCAGCAACTGCAACAACCTTATGCGCAGCAGAGCACGAGTTTAAACAGGAATTTCCCAGGCAGCTGTCCATCACCCAGTCCCTGGTGCTTTTTGAGGTGCTTCCCCTAAGGAAGGGCTGCTGCATCTGACTGACCCAGGAGCTGGGATTTAGCCACAAAATAGCCCTCTCCTGGGGAGAGGTGTTCTGTAGCAGGGCAGTTGACCCTTCAAGGCTCGGCAAAGCAGCAGGACACCCATTTGCAGGGCTTGTGCTGTAAAATCAGAGGGCTGTGTGTTAAGGGAAAAGTTAGAATAAGGCCACCAGGACAAAGACACCTTATGCCCACACTGATGCAGAGGCAAGGGATGGTAATGGGGGAGGAAGTGACAGTTCTTCCCAAAACACATACAGTCCGTCACTACAAGTGACATTTTTAGATTTGCACAGTTAAAATTTGCCTTTGTGTATCTCTCTCTCTCTCTGTCTAAGAGTTACTGAGTCTGACCTCAGTTTTTGGAATCCTCTGAATCTGGCTGTTGTATTGCCTTTGATTGATCTGTCTCAGCATCATGCTGGTAATGGCTGCATGATGGAGACACATCAATGCCCTCCTTTCACAGGGACCGATAGGAACGTGGGAGACTGCACAGAGCTGTGGACAGGGCAGCCTCAGGGCCTGATCCAGCAGACACCCAAGTCAGAGGCAGATACGTGCAAGAGAATAGGCTGGGTTTTTTGGGACAGCCCACAGGAAGCTATTAGGGGTGTGATATAAGTGTGGGTGGTAAAGCACCTATTTCTTTTTGTATGCATTTTGTGGATGTAAATTCACATCTGTACTTGGGCTACCTCTGGCAGACCACCTGAGCCCTGTGCTTCTGCCAGACACAAATCCCACTCTGTCCTGGAGGTGCTCCTGAAGACACCTTGCCTTTGGTGCAGTCTGCAGCATCCCACAGCCTGAGACCACCGAGTTTTGTGTTCTCCCTGATTCATGCCTGTCCATGTCCCTTCTCACTTGCAGACACAGAGCATCTTCGGTGAACACCATGGAATTATTAAGAGTAGAGAATGAGACCTGTAGGTTTTGTCAAGCCAAACATATTCATGTCATGTGAAATATATGATGCAAAGGGACATGACAGCATAATCCTCAGAAACTCACTCTGACGTGGGCTGACAAGGAAAGCTTTGGATTGGATCCAGTGGTAGAGAACAGGATGTGCCTGACTTGCAGTCAGTCATGGGAGTGGCAGCATTTTCTTTGCTCCATGGAAAGTTGTGGTCAGGTGGCTGGGAGGAAGCTGTGAGGAGGACTACAGATACACTGCAGCATTCTCAGTGAACCAGCATTTCAATATAATCCATTTTATTTGAATTGCAAGAACATCAAGCTACAAAGATTTGGCTTTTTGCACTTTAAATGCATCTGTTTTTTTAGTAATGCAGTAACTAACCAGTAAAATTTATATAATTAGGGATAATACTGCCGAACATTGTGAAGCATCTTCTACAATATGTCTTTATATACAGTGACTCAACTGATTAAGTGCTTTTTTCATTATATGCCAAATTGAGATTTGTAATTGGAGGGGTTTTGGATTACCCACAGTTATTTGATGAATTATTTTTTTGACAGATGAAGAGAAAGCATTTCCTGAAATCCTATTACCAGAGCCTCAGGACAGTGTCTGTGTCCTGGTGTCAGACAGTGTTAAGGACAGTAACATGTCACACCAGGGTGACAAAATGCAGCCCTTCATTAATGGACAGGGAACCCAAACCATGTGGGATGCAAAGGGACTGTGGTGAACTGTAGCAAGTTCCCTGACGTGGCACAGCAGTCCCACCACAGGCTGGGCACTTCTGGCTCTGGAGTCAGGAGGAAGGTGGGTGAGAGGCAGCCTGTGGCAGATCCCTGAGAGGGGCTGGGGGAATGCAGACATGGCTGTTAGTCTGTAAGGGAACCAGAAAGAGGGAGCCCTAGACCTGAGAAGAGGAATGAAGAAGTGGCAGTATTGATCTGAGGGAGAAGTAAGGGGCTGAGGAATGGAGGGAAGCAGACTCAGCAGCAGCAGAGCTGGTGAGGTGGATGCCATGAGGGAGCAAAGCAGGGGTGGGAAGAGGCAGGGGAAAAAGGAAAATTGTAAGATAAGCTAAGGACAATAGAAAAAGGTCCAGTTTTATCTGCTGATCCAGAGACAAACCAGCTTTTGTGTGATGGCAGATACTACCCCAGAAAGGAGGGGATTCAGACAGCAGGAGACGACTGAAGAGAAAACTGGGAAGGGAAAACCACATTACAACTTGGAATGTAATTTATCCTAATTCAGCCCTTTGTTTCAGGCTTTGTAAAGCTGGACTAAATGGGTATCTGGAACAGACTTATTCCTCTGACCATCTACTCTTTTAAACAAGCATGTTTCTATGAGGTGCAGGGAATGTGAGCCTGAAAGACTGCCATGTCATAGCAAGTAGTGCTTGAGCAGAGTCCCTTTAGCTTAGCTATGCAAAAAAACCCCAAAAACGTGTTGAAGGCAGGAATAGTGCTTGTTTCAGCCTCCTGCTGTGTGTCAAGGAAACAGTCTGTATCCCATTGTCTTCCATAACCTTGCCTTGTAGCAGCCAGTCTCCAGGTAAAGAGGACCTTGTTCACAGCCCTCATGAGCACAGCACTGTTAGAAAATCACCATGGTGCTTTGTTGTGCAGGCTGAGGGCTCTTGACTGGGCCTGGAGCTGCCATGGAGCAGAATGGCAGCTCCGTGTTTGGGGGCACTGAATGCAACAGCCTTTCCATGCTGAAATGCACTGAGAGTCACAGCTTGGTCCCATGGTGTGCTAGTGGTTTGTTCCCTCCTCTAGAGACATCTCATTTAATCTCCTTTTCCTTCCCCTCTCTCTTGTCAGACAAGTGGTAATGTTCTGATGGCACTGGCAGTAGCCATACAAACAGGCCTTCTTTGTATGGAGGCTTTTTCGGTCTTTCCAACAGGACTGCTTTTGTCAGAGCTTTCCTTTTCCTTTGGCTGTTTGCACTGGCTGTCCTGCTGCTGCCCAAGTCCTTGTGGAGCTAGTGAGCCCCCCAGATAAGCTCCCTGAATTCCTGATTCCCAAAGGAGCTACCCAGCCTTGTTGTCAGATGGGCGTTTTCAGCAAGCAGCATGTCTTGAGCAAAGCAGACAAAATGCACAGAAGGATGTAAAATCAATGACATTCAGAGCCAAATGTGACTGCTGGGTTTGTCCCATTTCTGTTATTTATTTTACAGAGCTGGAAGAAGGTATCTTACTGTGTCATTGATGGCCCCCATGGGAAAGAAGCTGTTAATTAGGCATTTTGATCTCCCTCCCTTTGCCCAGGAAATGTGACAGTAATTACTGTACACCTTCATCTCTGCCAGCTTAGATACAGGCAAACATACCAGGCATCTGAAACTTTTCTTCTCTGTGTTGTGTAGTACAAGTGTCATTTTTCTGGGACACGTTACTGGAATATTACAGACATATTCAGATTATGTTGCTGAAGACTGTGTAGGTGAGGGCAACAGAATCCCTCTGGGGCACTTGTAGAAAATGCTGGGGGTTTTACTATTCTCTTAACCTTACTATAAAGGTCCTTCTCAGTTGTTCTCCTGCAGAGGACTAGGAATAAAGGCACAGAAATTCCATCTTTTCACATTCCCTACCCACAGCTATCTTCTCCCTACTGCTCTACTGTATAGACCAGTCTGTGTGGGTTTTTCTGTGGCTGGCCCTATCAGTCAATCCAGTAAGACATAATTTTTTGTCCAGTCGTAACCTGTCTAAAGGGCTGTCTCTGCCCTCCCACCTCCTCTTAGGGCTTCAGAAATCAGTCAGTGATTGACATGTATTGGTAGGAGCTGGAGGGTCTGGCACAGCTGTGGGCAAAAAGCAAACATTACTGTCTGAAAGGGAGCAGGGTGAGATAACCTGGAGTCAGACACGTCGAGAACATCAGCCATCAGTCTTTTTTAACCCTTAGCTCCTCTGGGAGTGTGTGGTTCAGATTTGCTTTTGAAAACTGTATCTCAAACCAGGTGCAGTAACACCATCAGAGCCAACTGCTGCATCGTACCACATCGGTGCTGCATTTGGCCAAGAGAAGGCATCAACCAGCCATTTCCTTTGGGCTCCCTGTTGGTGTTTCAGTTTGCTGTGGTGTTTCCTTGGTACAATACAAGCAAGGCAAAAGCAGCTGTGCTTCCTTAAGAAGTGAGAGCAGAGTGCCTGTGAGCGTGTTGGCTTGGCAACCAGCACGCACTTGATGCTGTCAGTGCTCCCAGAAAACATAATCTATAACCTCGGAGATGTAACAAGGAACAACAAGGCTGGGATATGGAAGAAGCATCTTTCATAACATGTTCCAGCCACACCATGGTTTAGACTGTATGCCGTGAGCTCTGTCTGTCAAAGTTGCCTTTTGGAAACATCTGCAGCCCTTCTTGGGGGACTGCTGTGGCCAGGAGAGTTATTGCTGCTGCAAATGTCAAATACCGAATGTATTCTGGGAGTTTCATTTTTGCCTTGTCTCTGCTTCTTATGTTTGCCTCTGCCCTCCCTCCCCACCAGCCCTGCTGAAGTACCTGTTCTAATGAGGGCTGTAAATGCAGACTTTCTTGTTTCTGTTGGTCAGCTCTCCACCATCCAGCAGTGGCATTAGCTGAGTGACTGGTGGGGCAGTTGTGCCCAGAAGACACATTCTAATTTGTGGCCTGTTCTGCTGGAGTCCTTTTCAGTTTATAAATTGTGTGGTAGGAGACAGCTTGTGCATTTGTGAATTACATAAATTATACAGGACTTGTAAAAGCCAGGAGAAAAGGCACAAGGGTGGAGAGAGTACCCCAGGTCAGCCAGGAGGTCTGTGCAGAGCTGTGGACAGGTGACCCAGCACTGTGCAGGACTCTGCCACCTCCCCACAGGCTTCTGCCCTCTGGGCTGGGCTCAGCTCTGCCCCTTGATTGGGTGCTGCAAAGGCTCATTACTGTTGTGTTTAAAGGGTCTATCATGGTCTCCATCACCATGAAGGCATCGTAAAGGACATTCAGAAACACTGGGCAGTACTTGGCACTGAGCAGCTGCAATACACTATTGCTGGGGACTGTGCCAGCATATAATCTTTCATTCCAGTTTTGGTCTGAGGGCAGACAGATTTGGAAGAAGGTTGATTACTAAACAACAGAGCCTTGTTTTGCAGGCACACAGCTACTCTTGTTTTGGGCAGAGCTGAAATGGCATCTTCTTCTCCAAAGTCACCTTGAAGGGGCAGCAGCAGGTTCTTAGGTGACGGCATGGGATGTGCTGGTGAGCACTGCTGGCCCCATTTCCAGGTGCCTTGCCCTGTGTCATGAAGGCAGTCATTAACCTGCTCAGCCCCACACTTCACAAATCCTTCCCTCCCATTTTTCCACGGTGGGGGCTCTGGTGTTAGGTTGATGCACTTTCCAGCCCAGGACACAAGGAAAGCCCAGGACAAGGCGTCCCCGGGTATGTCTGATGGGGGCAGCTCCTGCCAGCACACAGGGTGGACATCAGCTCTTCCTTACCCACTGGGCACAGGTTCAACTTTTGGTGGAGAGGAGGTAGGTACCATCACATCTCTCACAAAGATGAGAGTCACACAAAGTCTGCTGCTCCTGGCAAGGAGTGCCAGGCTTGCTGATTGCTTTTTTCTCCCGTTGCCATGCCAACATGGCCCTGCTCAAAGTGAGATCTCTTTTTAAGCTCCGCTGAGAGAAAGTATGTAGCCTAGGAGATTATTTAGCATTCAGGAGTGCACAGGCTCCCTGTGACGTCTGTGAGCCACAGTCAGGCTGGCTGGCAAAGGAAAGGAGGATTTAGGTTCTTTCCTCTTCTCCTCTAGCATTTGCTTCTCAAGGTTAAGGGAGATAAGGAAGAGACTGCAAGCACTTTGTGATTGGGACCTCACTCTGTAGTCCTCACTGAGGCACCACCTTCATGGAAATGAAAAGAAAATATTACTTTGGGGTATATTTTCTGTACAAAGTACAAGTATGAGAGAGATATATATGCAAATTCCTTGATTTAACTAACCACGATTAGCTACTCTATTAAAATTGGAAAGCAAAGGCAATCTGGGTTTTAATTTGACTGAGAAACTCAAAGAAAACAGTAGAAGGAAGCAAGGGACAGCCCCCTGTCTTTGTCTTTCATGCTGTTTTAATCTGTAAGGTTAAGTACAGAGAAGAAACCATGTCTTCTCTTGCTGTATTCATATCCTGGGTGAGGACAGCAAAACTTAGTGTGTACTAGTATTTTGGTTAGGGTTTTTTGTTCTGTGGAGTTGCTACTGGTAGATTAACTGCTCTCTTTCAATTCAGTCCTTATAATGATAGTACAGATTTGCTTGCCTTTGCCAGCTGAAGGGAATCAGCACAAAACAGCTGGCATTAGCTGGCAGCTGAGCACTGATGATCCAGTGCCTGTCCCTACCAATGGCTGATCTGGAAATTCAAAGACACTCAGAGTGAGATGTCTGTGTGATGTTTACGCTGTCGTTTGTTCTTTGGGAGATTCTGAGCAAAACATTTACATTTTCTCTGCTATTTCACAGACTGACTACAGAGCACAGTAAGTGGTGCTTAGAAAAAAGCCTCTTCTGAAGTGATGATTTAGAAATGCAGTTTTGGTTGTTTCTTGGGGTTTTGTTAGTATTGAGGCATTCCTCATGACATGCAAAAAGTGCAGGAAACTCAAGGCACCCCAGCTGTGTACATTAGATCATGGGAGTGAGCCCTTCTCCTGTGTGTGGAAAATAACTGTTCAAAACTTTCATTTTAGTTGCATGCAGTATATGGAAAATAACTGAGAGATATCTTTAGCTCCAGGGCAGGAAAACCTCTTAGCTGCTTCCCAGAGTCATTTCACTCAGGACTGAGTAGATTGAATAGTCTGTGGAAATCAGTTTCACTGGGAGGTACTGTGTATTTTGGGAGGGGAAAATAAACCCCTGGTGTACTTTGCTTTTTGTTTGTATTTCTTTCCTTGAGACTAATTCATAATGATAAATGATGAGTTTGGTAGAGCTTCCAGCAACCTATATAGCCTATGGCAGTTAGTATAAAACTGATTTACAGTCTGGTTCTCTGCCCGTGCATCTGGCCAGACAGATACTTCTGCTCCTCTTTATGAATTTATCAGCTGCCAGTGCTGTGTAGATGTGGCAGTCTTGCTGATGTACTGAAACTGTTTTCATCCACAGCCTTGCACCACATCTGAGAAGAGGGAATAGGATGACTGTTCCTTTTTTACCCCAAATTCAGAGTATGTGCTTACATCTAGGGTAACGCAGCCTGCAGAGGTTGTTGGTGAGCTGAAACTAATTCCTAGCTGTTCCTGTGAGTTGCTTGCTTTTTCCTTTCCCTGTCATCCTTTCTCTCTATTTAAGAATATGTCATCCTTCTCAACAATTGCTCTGTCAGCTCTTCCTTCTCTTTCTCCTTTCTCACTTAGGTTGTCTCTTTTTAAAATTTTGTTCTCCATATGTGCTTCCAGCTTTATCCCAGCCATCCTACGACCTGGCATTTCCACAACTGCTCCTCATTTGCAGTACATGAAGGAGCTCAGCCTCTGGATGCAGCTCTCTTGTAGGCTGCAGTGCCCCCAGGCCTGGTCTCAGCTCTCCCCTCAGCAGCTGGACATGTCTAGCACTATGGCTGCAGAAGCTTGCAGGTATTTAGGTGCCCAGAGGACAGCTTTGGCAAAAGTGGAAGAATTCAGAAGGTCTCTGAGCCATAGAATGGTTTGGGTGGGAAGGGACCTTAAAGCTCATCTCATTCCAATCCCAGGTTGCTCCAAGCCCCGTCCAGCCTGACCTTGGACACTTCCAGGGATCCAGGGGCAGCCACAGCTGCTCTGGGCAGCCTGTGCCAGGGCACTGATAGGCACTGAAGATGCACTGAGGGCTTTGATGTGCATCTCTCACATTTTCCTTCTTCAAGAGTAGGTGCACATTTCTCTTTCCTAATCACATTGCACACATAGAGGTGTCTCCAAGAGTGGGCAGGCAGTGGACTGGAGCAGGATTCAGGGATGAGTCCTGGTCAGAAGCAAGGCTCCCTTCAACTGGGGCAGTGCCAGAAAAGAGGGGGAGAGATGGGAGAAGTGCTGACCTTGGCTGAGAGCTGCTCTGGAAGTGCATCCACAGCACAGCCTCTGTGGGACTGGGTTCATCTGTGCAGGACACAGGCCACGTTCAGTCTGCCTGTCTGTGGGGACACTTGCACATGCTCCTTTGGAAGGATGCAGCACCATTCCTCTGCTGGCAGGAGAAACACACCTGCCTTGGTACAGGTGTGGGCTGGACTGGGAGGCAGGGCTGGGGAGAGATCAGCCATGCAGCTGCTGCTGCACTGCAGAGCTGGGCTGGACCAACAGTGTGAGCACTAAGGTGAGCAGGGCATGGCTTTGCTGCATTTTATATGTTAAATATCCCCTGATGGGTTAAACCAGCATTCTGTTGGCATTGACAGATTGATCTTCAGTCCTCCTGACCAGGCACGAGTAAATTCCTGCCAGTATGTCCACAGGTTAATGTTAATTTTAAACTTAAATCCAGGGAAGTTTCTACAACATACTGTGAATCCTTTTTAAAAAAGATCAGAGAAAGCACTGTAAAAAGTGTTTAAAATCATCCCAAAAGGAGCTAAAAATGAACCTTAAGGGATGCATCACCTCCTTCTGTAGGTGGCTGATGCTTCATTGACTTCTGTAGAGGTTCTTAAAAGTCAGTTTGTTTAAAATGTTAACTTGTACTGAAGTCCAAAACTAATATTGATTTAAAAGTGAGCTACCCATTATGTGTATTTACTCACACTCAAAGGATTAAGTGTCTCGTTCTTTGTTTTGAAGCCAAAGTGGTTTCTTCTGTGTGAGTCCTAGGGAATTAATACTTTTGGGGAAAGATAAATAAAGCTGCTTTGTACGTGCAGGTGTTGTTTTGAGCTGATACCAAGTCTCAGGAAAGGTAGTGGGACGTCACTGCATTGCCCTGGCTGAGGGTTTGGTGTTGTCAGCTTCAATATTGCTCTAAATTGTGTTGCCCATGCATCAGACAAAACACAACTGATAGCTTTTCCCACCTCTGATTTGTCTGGGAAATGCTGGCAGCAAATATTTTGTTCCAGGCAGTAGACTTAAGAAGATGGACTCAGGGGATGCACAGGAAACAAGTATTGCTGTAATGAGGGCTCATTTTTAAAGCCTGGCATTATTATACTGACATTGGTATGACTCCTTTTTAGCAGACTTACATATTTCAAGGGGGACTGAGGAGGGGACTGGTCCCTTGGTGTTTTGTTCTACAGCTGCTTGACAGTGTGGCAGAGGCCTCTGTCTAATAAATGTGCTAGGGATCCAGAGGAGGGGGCTCACTGGAGCTTTCAGAATGGCTCCTGGCTCCTTTCATGAGTCACTTTAGCTTTTGCACTGTGTGCCTTGGAGATTTGGACTCTGTGTCCAACTCTCTCACTGAAGAAAGTGATCAGGGAAATTCAGTCAGAGCAGGGGAACTGAAACACACACAGAACATGTGGAAGCAATCCAAGGACAGGCAGCCTGAGCTTCCCTGCTGCTTCCTTGAGTGCTGCAGAGCAGCTGAGGGTGCCCAGGAAAGCCACCCTCCAGCCTTGTGTTTGTACCAGAGCACAGCCAGGCCAGCACTGCTCAGCTGCAGCCAGGACTCCAACTGTGCACATGATTTACTCTGATGTAAAGCAGGTAGCACAAGAATCACAGAATCACTAAGGTTGGAAAAGACCTCCAAGATCATCAGGTTCAAAAGTGTTAAGGAGCTGGGTAGTGGTAGTTCAGATTAACAATGTAGAGTTTAAGGACAGCATAGGAGGGGCTGTTGAATACCCCAAAACACAGAGGTGAAACACTTTTGCAGTGGGGCTCACCAGGGTATGAAGCTGCTGTACTCAGCTGTACTCACTTGTTCCTGCCCTTCTCACACAGTGACTGCAATACATCTTTCCCCAACAGTAATCTGAATGTTCATACCTTGGGAATCCAGTGCATTAAACCATCAAAGCCCTTTCTTTCCCAAAACACAGACCTTTTCTGGCCTGTTCTATTGGTTAGCTGGTGAATCCTGGTGATTAAATTAATCTGTCACTATCCTCATAGATGCTGCAGTAGCTTAAAGTCAACGAGTTTATTAGGGAAATGATACTTGTCAGTTGTGTTGTGGCTGCATTTAATTTCAAAGATGATGTTCATATTATTTGCCTTCATACCTCCTGCCAATTATTGTTAATATTGCCAACATGCAGATCATGGACCTACTTACAGTAAAATATTTACACTCACAAAAGCCATTTGAAAGCCAATATTTGAATTCTGTAAAGCTATGCTATGGCTTTTTTCTTCAATCTCGAGCACTAATCTGTTGTCACTTTTTGGGGTTTATATAACTTATTCATAATACTTTGATTGCTGCTATGCATTTGTCTTTTAATCTGCATGCAGAAAGGCAGTATTTAGAGCTGTCGTGGTCCCAGAGATCAAGTCCAGGATGCATCTTTGGTTTTTCCACCCCAAATGTCACTGGGTGATGCCTCTGTCTTTTTTTCCTCCAACATTTCAGTAGTCTTGACTGAAACAAGTCATCCACCAGCTTCCAGGAGAGCTGTGCATGAATTCAGGACCTGACCTTAGGGGACTGGCTAATGCCTCTAAACAAATCGAATAGCTATTTGGTTTATAGCCCAGCTGCACTCAGAATTGCAGTACCCAGGGGGAAAAAATCCATAGGTACTGTTCTGCTTTTCAAATCATCAAAGATAGCAAATAGCCATTTTTTATCTTTTCTTTCTGCAGGAATATGAGGGGTGTTTTGCCTCACAAGACAGTGCAGGTTGCTTTGTGCTTTTGTTGTTGACTCGATTCCACTGTGCCAACAATTAGTGCTGGTTACCTTGGAAACTGCTCTGAATCCACTGAGGATTTTGACAGGCACATCTTGACTGAAATTGCTTTGTTTTCACAGTTCTGCAAGTATACATGTAGCTAATCCTTTTGCTGTGCTCTGCCTGTGCTCCTTCCCTAAAATGTAGCAAAATTAATGAAACATATTATTTTATCCTTTCCATCTCATTGCAGCTTTCTATAATCCCTTCTTCTGCCTCAGTGCTCCAGGAGCATTAATTACCCTTTACTTTAACTGAGCTCACTGTTTTTTCTTGGCAGGTGTTTGACAGGTGACCCTGTGAATGTGTGTGAAGTTTTGACACAATTTGCAGTCTCCTTCTTTCTGTCCCTCCTTCCTGTCATCCCTTTTCTTTGGTTTTCTCCTGGAGCGTTTCTTGTGCCAAGCAGTTCAAGCATGTTAAACTTTGTTTATGCCTTAAACAAGTTACGCTTTACAGAGACCGGGTGGCATCTTCTGTGGCCACAGGAAATTCAAGGTCTTGCTGCCACCCTAGTGGCATTGGGTAGAGCTGCTGCCAGAAAGGGGAAGGGGTGGTGCTGCTCTAGTCTGGGAAGTCTATCCTGATGAAATTGTGGTGATGTGATATGCGTTTTCATATTAGGAAGCTCTGTCCCTGTTGCTGTGAAATGGGTTCTCAAGGTGGGAGGAAGCAATAGATAAGTGGGCTGAGTGATCTTGCTGAATGGCAGTCATGAAACACAGGTGACTGCAGGCAGGAAAGGAGAAGAGCTGAGGAGACAAACTCTGATCTGACTGGAGCAACTCTGGCCTGAGAAATCACTGACACTGTTACATGAGTAGACGAGTGAGCTGTTCTCAGGGCAAGCTGTACCAGCTCCCAGTTCACTGCCAGCAGGATCCTTGCATCAGTGCCAGTCACATACCTGTGAGACAGGGAGAGGCTGAGCCCTGCCCATAGGCAGTGTCTCCTGTCAAAACTAGTCCTCAGAAGAATCATACAGCATTGCACAGAGGGCTAGGGGAGAGAAGATAAAGGGCACGGCTGGATGAGGGCTGTCAGAAAATAGCAGCTGAACAGTTTCACCTAGGAAGTGGTGTTCATAGCAAACTCAGCTTCTCCATGACTGGACTCTGAGGTTGTGGTAGGTTGGAAGAGAAAGAGGAAGAAGTGCTAGAGGCTGAAGGACAACCATTAAAAGGGCATGTAAAGAACAGACATCACACATCACTGTGGAGATGTCTCACATCTGATTTCTGTTCTTGCCTTTATAGTTGTAGATTTTTTTAAAGAACTATTTTTTAAAACTACTTTGTGGAAATGTTTATGTCAGGACCTGAAGGCTCAGACACTTATTTTAAAAGACTCTTGCCGCCGTCTGTATATCTGTCTCTGGGGCTGGTAAACCTGTCTGCTATAGAAGTTAATGGAATGGAAAGCTGTCATGGGAAATAAAAGTATTGTAGGTAGTGTGCCAGTGGAGACATCTGCAGTCCATGGACAAATGCAGCAGGATCAATAAGGAATGAAGGAGAGCTTGGAAATTACATCTTGGCATTGTACAGGATCTGATCCCAGATACTGGATCATGCTGTAGCCAGTTTTGGGCATGTAACGCTATTTACCAGCCCCTGTCTGAGTCTCTGGGCCTCAGGTAGCAGGAAGGAGTGTTGGAATGATGCCTGCTTTGGTGTAATTCTCAGTGCTGGAGTGGGGATTGGGCAGCTCTCGTGCCCTTGGGTGCACTTGTGAGGAGGGCAGCAGCCTTTGGAGGCAGCAGGCCTTCTAAACACAGCCAAGAGAGAAGGCTGTGGCTGCCCATCAGCAGCTGGTTCAGCATCCTCTGTGCATCTTAGTCCTCTGGAAAGGGTTTGTGTCCCTGAGTCATCTCTGGAATGCTGGGGTTTGTAGAAGATTTGGGCTGACTTTCAAAACCAGGAGCACAGAGTGCTTAATTCATTTGAGTTTTAACTTTGGTTTAAATTAGTGTAGTGCCCCAGACAGGGCTCTGTCCTCTCAGCAGGGCAGAGTCCTCTGTTCCTGCCACAGAACAGCCGTGGCATTGGCAGCAGCTGGGCAGAGCTGACCTGGCAGCCCTGCTGGAGTGTGGTCTGAAGTGACCTTTGAGAGAGCAGCAGAACTACTGTCCTGGTATGCCAGCCCCTGGCCTCTCACCTCAGCCTGCTCCCTGCCAGGGCTTTGGAGAGTTCATGCTGAGGGTTTTCACTATGTTTTCTCTCTGTTATGGACATCCCATTCAAGGACTGCCTATACTTTAGGGAAAGTATCAAGCTGGGAAGTTCCATCTGTGTCCTGTATCATGAACAGCTGACATCTTGGTAAAAAGGAGCAGCATTTTACTCTCTACAAAATGCAAAGGAAAGGCATATTGCTGTTCTTTGTTCTGCTGGAGTCTAAGGTAAAGCCATGCTCCTTATTGCTTTTAAGAAATAAATATATTTGTTGTAACTTGTTGTATGTTAGTGCCATTTCTGTGGCATGAAGTAGTCAGAGAGAGTCCACCTGTTTAAAGAGAGGGAAAATAAATGTCTACAAGCAAAACCACGTCTAATGAATACATAGCCCAGCATCCACAGCATCCAAGCTGCCTGATTTTCCTTTTTTTTTGTTTTGTTTCGATTTTTTGTTTGTTTGTTCTTTATCATTAGGCTGCCTTGAACTTTAACTGAACCATAAGAAAACTATGAAAAGTCTCAATAGCAGCCCTGTGAGGATTTGACTTACCCACTGGATCTTCTATTTATAGTGTCCATTAGTAGAGAAATGTCTGTCCTTTTGCAGCACTCATGTATGGCAAAAGCACTGTTCTTCTGATGAACTGCCTGTGCCTCCTGTGTCACCCAAAATATCCATCAGCAGAGTGTTCAGAAGTAAGCTGTTCTTGATTAAACAACACTGCCAAACAAAACAAACTGAACAAAAAGTACAAGCCCAGAGGTCATTTGTATTTTTATTTACTTATTTTGAGTAGCCTGAAATAGAAATTTCTATTTATCAGGAGACAACCTTTCACCCTGCCACATAGCTCCCTGCGGAACATTATCTTTGTCCCAAGCAAATTAGATCAGGAAGAGAGCTGAGAGGGTGAGAACTGTCTTCCGAGCTTGGAGAGCCCTTTTGTACTAGAGAACCAGGCTGGATGGGAACAAGTATAAATTCTGTTAAAGGAAGCAGTTTTTAATGATTTGTCTTAACCCTGCTGGGAGGAGGGTTGCAGTAGTTTCGCTGATGGAAAGCAGTTGACCAAAGGGATTTCCTTTGGATATGCTCCAGCGTACTAAACTTGATACATGTTTGCATATTCTATATCAGAAATTAATTGGAGCCTTTCATTAAAATTTTCATGTGAACGTAAGTTTCAAAAACGGATTCTTTTAATAGTCTTCCTCATTGAGTCTTGATTTGTTCATCTGAGCTAATAGTATATCCTTGCTGATGTTGCTTTTGTCTGTGGTGTTGTGATGAGTAGCTTGGTGGAAATTTTGACAGGAGGGCCCTGTGTCACATCCTTCAGGTGTGAAGTGGTGTCAGGAATTGGTGCGGGGTCTTCTGTAGCCGTGGCACTCAGTGAAGCTCTGTGCTGTCCTCCACGCTCACCAGAGCTGTCAGAGCGATGCTCTGTCCTGCTCTGAAAGAATCTGACCAAGGATGTTCCAGCTCTCAAAGGATGCTTTCTGGAAGAGCAGTTTGTCTCTCTCCAGCACATGGCAGGTGCTGCAGCACACCGAGGTGTGGGGAGGGCCCGTGTGCCTGCAGGAGGACGGGCCAAGCCGCACGTTCCTTCTCCCAGGTTCTCCCAGCTTGTGCTTTGCAGGCTGCGTGTGCCTCACAACACACAGAGCTGTCAGGACCTGTAAGGATTCCAGATTTGTGTCCAGTCCACTGGTCTGCAGCAGCAGCACCATGTAAAAGTCTGGGAGGGTCTGGGAAGTGTCTGTTCTGTGTTTCTCACGAGAGGAAGGAACCAAGAGGTACCAAGAAGCACCCCCAGCATCCAGCAGGTGTGGAAGCAGCCCATAATGAGGTGCAAAGCCCCAAAATGATGTGCAGGTCCCTGAAAGGCAGCTGGGAAGATTGCTGGGCTTTAAATCAATATCCCTGTTCTTTGATCTATAGGACTGGCCACATGCGTGACTTGATTGATGGGGTTATGGTGCTCAATTTGATCTACTTAACCACAAAGGGGAATTTCATCTCAAACTAGGGATATGTTGTTGAATAGAAGAACAGAACTAGGGCTGCTGTTCATAGTCTCCTCCTCCTACAAGCACCTATATCATAGGTAGCCTCATCTCAAAAAACAGTTGATTTGTTTCCTCCAAGGAAGGCTGCCAGAACTTCTCACCCCTGACAGTAGGAATGCAGCATCTTTAGATTTCTAATCTGTATTTATCCTCAAGTTTATATTTATGTATTTCAAATGTTTTTTCAATATCATGTTTTTCAAAGCAGCTTGTTTTTTTCATTGCTTGGTAGTTGTTCTGGTGTATTCATCCATCTACTTTTGCTGTTGGCATCAGCCAATGGAACTGTTGCAGTCACTGCCTTCCAGGTGACCAGCCAGGAGTGCAGTGAATTGTAAGGTATAAACACCAACAATTAGGAATGTTCTGTGCCAGTGGGTGGGGATTTTTAATATCTCGTTAAATAGTTTGTGTAAAAGAAAGATTAACCTAGCACTTTGGTTTTAGACAAACGTGGCTGTGATAATTCACATCTGTGTTTTTTGGGAAAAACAACTGGCTTTTCTAAAGGACAAATGAAGAGGAATAGCTTCACATTAAAAGTACAAGGGAATTCTGTAAGAGTAACTGAAAATAAATCATTACTAATCTAATGGACAGTCCCTTGTCAGAGTGGTTGCTGTGAAGTTACATGTAGGGCATTGATTTAAACATACTTGCCCTTCCCAGCCAGTTCTTGCCTGAAGGACGTGGTAATGGGTGAGCAGAGCTTTTATTCCTGCCCTCAGGATGGTGATTAATGGGGGCTCTGGCAGGAGCAGGGTGTATCGACATCTGCCATTCCAAACCTCTGTCTCCACACAAGGGCTGGAGAAGCAGTGAAGTTTTGCTCTGTTCCCAGGTGTGCCCAGCTGTGCAGCTGGTGGGTTGTGACTGTGCAGCTTGTGGCCTTCCCTAGGGGTCAGCTCCATCTGTATTGGAAACAGTTCTCAGACAGCACTTGGATACAGCTGGAGAGGGAAGGGGTTTATTTCCACTGAGTTCAGCTGAGAGAGAGAAATATACTGATTAATGACTAAGGGAGAGCAGACTCATATACAGATAAGAACCCTTTGCTCTCTGAATTCTGCTGGACCAGCCCTTAAGATCTTGATTTGTTACACCAAAGGTACCTGAACTTGCAGAGGGGAGGAAACTTCTCTGGTTGCTTCCACACGCAGCTCTGTGCCTGATGATGTTTCACTGCACCTTTGAGTGGGACTGCAGTTGAGCTGAGACGGTTTCTCAGTTTGGAAGAATTCACTCCTTGAATGGTCCTACTACTACTTTCTGCTCACCGGGGCAGCCAGTTCCTCAGCCCTTCTCAGGTGTGCTACACCTTGTGGAGAGAGCACCTTGTGAGCAAAGCGTGGGTTCTCTGGCACCCAGCTCTGTCAAGTGTGCAGTGCCTGAGTTGGCTCCATGCACAGGGCCAGCAGCAAGGAGCCCATTCCACCAGAAAAAGTCATCCTCTGCAATCCCTCTGCACGGTACTCAGACCTATTGTTTAAACAGAGCTTTGTGTGGCAGCCTTAAAAGAGGTGAGGAAGATGAAGTATTGATTTTAATCATGCAGGAATGTTATTTGGCCCTTCAAGTCCCTCATCAGCGTAGATGGCTGTCTGGGAAGTGCCTTTAATGCATGCTGTGTGCTGCTGAGGAGGAATTAGCATCCAAAGGGCACACTGGAATGCAGCTAACTTCGTATATTAAATGTCAAGAAATTACATAACTCAGCTGCCCATTCTACCCCAGTTTGCAAAACAATACCTACAGAAATTTTTCTAGACATTTAATAGATGATTGTCTTAAAATACTCCAGTTGCTGCACATTGTCCCTAATAGAAAGAACATTTAATAATGATGCTTTGTGCATCTTGTTTAGAGCAAGCTCCTGATTTTTATAAATACTTGGCATTTTCCACCGAAACCTTTGGAATATCTGGTCCTTCTCTTTTATTTTTAATTATTTCCTTATATTTTAGGTTAAAAGATTACCTTTTAAAAATGGATTAAGTCAGCCTCTGGTTTTTTTATTGTTTAAGCTAATCTTCCTGATTTTAAAACATCATTCTGATTAGCATGCTTTTCTTTCTTTTTTTTCTGACTTTGCTACTGCCACAGAAGAAGTGTCTGCGAGGATAGTACAAGTAGTAACAGCTGAAGCTGTAGCGGTCCTGAAAGGTGAACAGGAAAAAGAAGCCCAGCACAAAGATCAGCCTGGATCACTACCTTTAGGTAAAATGAGACAAAGAATGTTCCAGGTATCCTCGTGTCTGCAAATGTCTGTATGTATATTAAAAAATGGAGTTCCAGCTGTGTATTCACGTTGGTTATGGTGGTGAGTAAACCACAGCCACCACTGGATAAATGCAGGAACCACAGGATTATGGCAGGATCCTTGAATTCTCGGTTCTTCATGGCCCTGTGACTGCCTCATGCCCTGTCTGCTCTAACAGCAGTTCTCCACCTTGTTTTTGACTCATGGTTAAGTAGCTCAGCCATGAGTGTGTTTGGTGTTAAGGTTTTGTCATCATGTTGGTTGGGACTATTTGTGTTCAGCTGTGTACAGCATGAGGGATTAATGTCTGAAGAGGCAAAATAGAGTGACATATAAAAAGAAAGTGAGGCTTTGCTGGTCGGGTGGTAGCTGCTCAAATAGATGGAGGGGGAGCACCTCCAGAGGAAGCAAAAAGGAATGGGGCACACCAGGTTGAGAGCACCAGGCAGAGTGAGGGCAGATTGTAGGAGTCACATGGTAAAAGCAAATTCCAGCAGTCTATACTGGAAAGGATAACAATGCCACTGGTCCATGCTATTTCTCCATCCTCCTGTTGCCTCCTTTGTTTAATATCTCTGAAATATACGTGTGTGTGTATCTATCTGTCTATCTATCTATCTATAAAAGAAGGTAGGTATACAGCCATTTGTACCTAAAGTGCTTGCTCCTTGCCAGAAAACTTCTGCAGTAGCTCAAAACATGTACACCAAAGGCCAGAGAAAGGACATACTCCATCTTGAGGTAAGGAAGTCTTGCAAGCCTGTCCTAGGATAGATTCTGCTGAGTGCATGTTCTTTGTGATTAAATCAAAACAATGCCCTGTGGTGTTTTCCCCACAGGCAGTCTGCCTGCTTTGATGCAGTGCTTGGCCCTTGCCTAGGAATGAATTAAAGTCAATGAGTAATTTAGAATATTTGTTGGAAATCTGGTTCCCACGGTTTTTTGCTTCATTGAACTAACTTAGAACTGCAGCAAGGAGATGTGTTGCTTGGTAATTCCCTTCTTTGCAGAGACTCAGTTTTACATGGAAGACCCCAATTCTCCAAATCACTTCACTCTGGCCTGGGAGAGGCAAAATGGATATTCAGTTCCATCTAGCCAGATAAGTAATTTAAAAGACATTGTGAGAAGTATGTCTTCAGTTAACAACTGTTGGTGTTACAGTTCCTGTGGTCAGATGCATTGTGATGAGTTTATAAATACTCTGTCCCTGGACAGCACATCTTAAGGACAAGTCACATACGGTCTTTTCCAAATCACACTGAAATCCATAGGAGGAAGCCTGGAAAATTCTGTTGGGACTTTGATAGTGGCCTGTCTGTGCTTGGAAAGAAGCCCTGAACAGTAAACTGAAATCTGCCTTTTGAAAGGTGCTGTTGATAAGACAGATCTGTTCAAACAGATTTGTTTGGTTTTCTTTTTTAAACATTGGTTAAGCCCCAGGAGTGGATCTGTTTTTAAAGAAAAAAAATTCTCAAAGTGCTTGGTATGAGATCAAATGCAGAGGTTATGCTGAGTTCATTTAAGAAGCTTGTTTAGGATTTCATCATACTTGAATTGAAGTAATTGAAAAAAAAATTTCTTTTCAGCATCTAGTCTCATGACTGGGAATGAGTATAAATCCCAGTCCAAGTGCATCTAAGTTTTCACTGCGCCTTGCTCAGCTGAATCACTGTTATGTCACAGCTGATATACATTCCCTGGGCTGATGTCTTTTGCATTTAGACAAGCAATATTTGCATGTGTTCTGTGATTAATCCTGAACTCAGCAGAAGAAAAAAAAGTGTGCAGAATGGAGTTTTTTCATGTACTCAAGGTGGATTAAAGAGATTGGGTGCCAGTTTCTGCTAGTTGGTGTGAATTTATAATACCTCTGTGCTCATATGCTTTTTTGTTGTTGCCTTGGGTGGGGCAATACTGATTTAAAAGAGTATCATATTTGATTTTTATATTGTGCTCTGTAACCAGAATTTTGAAAATAATTCATACCATTAGAAAATGAATCAACAACAGAAGAATAAATTCTTTTATTGTAATTTCAAAAGTCCATGTATTCTGCAAGTGTCTGTCTAAAAATCCAGCAGGCACGAATCCCCATGAGATAATTCCTCAGCTGGGCAGAACAGGCTGACTGCAGCTTGTATCATGTATTGGTCTTCCTGGAATTAATGACTGTATCTCATTTTCACTGTTTGATTTCTAGCAGTTGAAGAGTCAGCCAACCTGCCTCCTTCCCCACCACCATCACCAGCTTCTGAGCAGACTGGAGTTCTGGAGGAAGGTAAGGGTCTCCTGGACATTGCAGTGCAGGGCTGTCAGCAGAGGGGTGAGACATTAATCTGAAGGATGGGGGAATCAGAAAATGGAGATAATTTCTGCAGTGGAGGTACTTCTCATGTGGAAAGATAAGGCATTCTCAACAGTGACTCCCCATCTGCAAACCAGCTGCAGTGCATGGATGAGGTAGACACATGCACAGGGGTAGCTGAGGGAAATGCTAAGTACATCCATGCTAAAGAACAAGAGATAGTGTTGCTCACTTTTTTGTCTCTTGTATGCAATATGAGCCAAGGTGTCTGCTGTCCCAGTGTGGTCACCAAAACCACGATTAACCACGATTATAGGTCATCTTTTGTTTCTTGAGATGTGTTTGGCTGCATTTTTGAAATTACTATTGCCTTTTGGTTTGGAATCCTAAATGCATGAAAGCAAGGAGATTCAGAGTTGGATCATTTCTTTGGCCCTTGACCTGTAATTCATGCTCCAGTGCCTGCATGTATTGGAAGTGCTGTACACAAAGTGCAGCGGTCACATCCTAGTCTTACAAAGCAAATTTCTATTCTGTTCTGCAAGTGTTCAGTTTCAGTAGCCCGTGATCACTGCATTTTCCTCCTGCTGCAGTCTCCTCCAGCAAAGAACTGAAGTGTTGGCTTAGTGTTGAGCAGAGGCCTGAATCCCAGCGAGGCTGCCGCAGTGTAGGCGTGTGCGTGAGTGCTTTGTTCACCAGCAGACTGCTGCATCAAGGCCAGCAGTGCAGGGAGACAGCAGTGGGTTAAAACTGAGCTGTGGCATGGGGATAAGAAGGAAGGATTTGGGTTCAGAATCTCCAGGGGACTGTCAGTTGAACTCTGTCACGTCAGTAACATTTTTATGTGTCCACTTACTTCCTTCTTGGATTTTCTTTCAGCGTTTTCTCTTTCTTTTTGTTACGTAAGTGCATGAAAATGATTTCCTATCATCTGCTGAACAAACTTTGTTGGTATTTTAACACAGAGCCTCTGTGAATTTTGCAAGTGGATGGTTGCTATTTCACATGCTAGCATACTCTGACTCAGTTTATGAGGACAATTAGGCAGGTTCCATCACGCAGTCATTTTTGACACAATGAAATTACAGGCTGTGTTAACAACAACATTTGTCAGTCCACTCCACTGGAAGGGCTTACTGGGTGTGGTTGGTAACAGTTATAAAGAACTTGAATAATTGATTGTTGTTGTTTTTAAAAAATCACCTGCCTGTTGTGTGTTTAAAAGACAATGCAACAGTTCCTAGACTCATCACACAGAGGTAATGGCAGTCAAAACTATTAACTGAAAAGAGAACTGGTAAGGCATTAGCAAAGATTTTTAGAATTGTTACCAGGGCTTTATCACTATTTTTAAATATATAATTCACTTGGCTTGTCCTGTGTATGCAATTTGATTTTTCATATCACGATAAAGGGCTTGTTCTTCTGCTTCAGGCCAATGACAAGGTTCTTCCATTAGCCTCAGGTTTAGGTTTGGCTTTGTGTGCTGTTTATATCATCTGTATATTTGCATGTATTTTAGGATTTTATAAAGTACTTATACTGTTTATTGACAGTAGGTTGTAGATTGGCCCCACAGCAAATGGAAGGCATTTTTCTAGTTGTACTAACACAGGCAGGTGGCAAAACACTCTACAACTTGAGGTTATTATCTACTGCCAGACTGCAGTTCCCAGCTGTGCAAATGACTCAGCAAGTCACTTAACATTGTTGGTTTTCTCTTTCCTTGCATGTAGAATTGGATTAATATAATAGCACTTACCCTGCAGAGGTGTTTACAAAGACTGAAAGGACAGTGTTTGGGAGATGTTTCAGTGATTTACACAATGTAATGGTTTTTAATAACTTTCAAATTATTTTCTTTATCATTAGTCAAAAGAGACTTTTCCACAACATGGAAGATTTTGATTCAGTGCTTCATTTTTAAGAGCAGGTGGCTGGTTTGTAAGGGAAGTATGGATAGAAGTGATGTCCTGAGTCTTTAATGAACTGTGCTGGAAGCTTCTTGTTTATGTCTGGCTCTCAAACAGGAACTCACAGTAGAGTTGTCTGAAGCAACAGAAAGAAATAATTCCACCAGAAATTTATTATGTTGCTTTTTACCAAAATATCAGTGTTGTCAGTTCAGTGTAGTAAAAATGGTAGTAGAAATTTTGTGCTCTGCTCTGTATTAGAAGATATAGTCCTTATTTTCTGTGGGTAAGTTCAGTTTTTGCTGGCCTGAGTGAGCCAGTCCTGTCAATTTTATTCAGGCAAAGTTCCCATTCAGAAGAGTTTGCCTCAGTAGGGTTTGACCCAGTTTTACTGTACTTGTTTAAACGTCCTGTTCCCTATACCATCTGTCTATCCATCCTCATGCATCTTTACATTGTCTGTCTTCCTGCTTAGTGAAATGCAGTTTATTAATTTATTGAACAAAAAAGGTGAGCACTTGGTGTATCTGCCTCAGACCATTTTTTTCCCTTCTCCTAGAAGCTTTTCCTAATGCACTTGTCAGTGTGTGTCGCATTGCTTTGAATCCAAGAGACCTCTCCAGTCAATGTAGGAAGGAAATCACTGTTGTAGACTGACAAAGGTGGATGTGGCCAGCCATGCAGCAAACACAAATTAAAAGAAAAAAAAAGAAGGTAGGAGAGACAGAGAGGTTTGTGGGTCAAGTTTATTTCATGAGAGAAGGGAGTCAGTTGGATGTAGGTTTCTTTAATTTGGCTGCAGGAAAACATTCAAATGAACCTGTCCCTTTTTACTGCTGCAGAAGGTAAGAGAACTGTTTTGCCTTATTGAAATTATTATATTTATTTCAACTATAATAACATAATTTTGTTCAGGAAATTAAATTCTTCCTGGAACCCTCTAATCCTTTTATCAGTTGTATCTGGTCTTGCAGGACTGACGTAATATTCTAATTTCTTCGCATTTCTTTTGTGCTCTGTGCCTTTTGATGATGGTCATCAATGTCTTTATGTAAAAAAATTTTACACATTACAGAATAGAAGGGTGCCTCTGAGGGACTGTCTTCCACTTTGAAATAGGCAGGTTAGCCTTTTTATACCAAATAAGAATGTTTTGTAAACTGAGAAGAATCAAATATTGTATGAAAATGGATCTGTTGATGGTGAAAAACTACTTCTTGAAAGGCATTCTTAAAATATACAAGGAAAGTAAAGCAGAATTAGCCTTTGTGAGAAGTGATTTTAATCTTGGACTTTAAAGTGCGTTAGGGATTTTCCCATGCTTTGAGATGGAAAAGATTAGAAGGGACTATAATAACAAAGGATTTTTCTTGTTGCTGAAATAAAAGCATAGCCTGCTTAGAAGACATCATTATCCTGTTAATGAAATTATCTGCATTAATTCTGAAAATATCTTTCTCCAAACTGATAAAAAACCAATGTAAATCTGTAAAATAGCCACAGATGTAACAGCCCCAAACGGTACCAGGCTTTGCACTCCTCGTGGTTTTGGACCATCACAATAGCATGTATTAAGCATTTTTACTGCTGTCAGTTCCTGCAGTTTTAAGGAACAGAGTCAAGACCTCCATTTTCTTGCCTACAATCTGTTCAGAGCCTATAAAGAGGGGATTTTAAGCCTTGTTTGCAACAGTATAGAGAAGTGCTGGGATTTCACCTTCACTCTTGTTGCTGCATTTTGCTTTTGAAGGGCCCCTGGATAAATAAACCCACAGCTGGAAGGAGAACCTCCCCTTCTGCACATCTTCCTTCTCTGTGTTCAGCTTCTTGACCTTATCAACCTTCCCTTCTTTTCTTCATGTGGTCCCAGTTCCAGCTGAAGAGGTGGCAAGTGCTTCTGCTCATTCAGCTCTTGTCTTCAGTAATTCATGGGCTGGTGTGAGGGCACCCTGCAGAGAAGAGGGAGTTGAAGTTTTGAACCTTCTTGGATTTAGGAGGGATCTGATTCCTGGTCTCTCGTGCCCTGAATTGTGGGCCCACCCCCCCTTATTTGCCTTTTGCAAACTCTGAGCCCCTTCAAATCTCTTACGGAATTTTGTAGATGTTTCTGTGGAGAAGAAATCCACAGGTTCTGCACTGCAGGTAGATTGAGATGGTTCTCTGCCACCTTGCTTGTGGCTGTTAAGTACTAGGGAAAAATGGGAAGCTTGGGCACAGCTCTGTGCTAATTAGCATGTCCTATTGCAGTGCTCTGCAGTGCTCCCTGCCTGGCTGAAGTGGGTTGCCAGGTTATCTTTCCACACCTGCCTCTTTTAATATTGCATAAACCCCTGAACATGGGGGTTGGATTCCACTACAGAAGAGAAGCAGCCAAGCTAGTTCCCTGAAAGAATCTGTGAGTACAGTTCTCCTAGCTGAGTTCCCTGTGTGCTCTTTGTGCACACGGCATACCTTCGGTCCCAGCCAGCATCAGCACTGGCACCAGTCTTAAACATGGACCATACTTCTTTTGCACGACTGTGATACACATAGAAGCTGCTAATATTGACATTCATTGCTACTTTTTCTTCCTTTTGGGAAGTGATTGAGCCTGAATGGGTTTCTCCTACAGCAATCCTTTCCCAGGCAGAAGAAATCCATGCCATGACATTACAGGACACTTGCTGCCAGTAACTTTAGAAAGCAGAGGAGCTTTTTGTAAAGACACACACGTTTTGTCATGCTGTGCTATAGAAATAAACTTAAAACTTAGTGTTGTTTGCCAGGAAGAACCTTAGAGCTCTTAAAAATTTTTGGATCAAAATTGTTTCCAAGGCTTGGATAATCACAGTTAGGGTATTCCTGAGCCATCTTGTTTTGGTGTCCCACAGAGAGATCTGTTACATGCTGCCTGTGTTAAAGCCTCGCTTTCTGACACTGTTTTGGATCTAAGAGTGACAGTTTTGGGGGCTCAGGGGCAAATCCTGTAAGTTATAATTGCCTTTAGAAAGACCAGGGACACAAAGTATGGACTTGTACTTGAAGCTGGTAGGAAATCCAGTGGAACAGCTGCAGCTGCTTAAGGCACCCTGTGAACCAGTGTTCATCAAACTAGCAGTTGTCATACACTGATAATGGACTTAAACATCTTTTCTCTAGCATTAGGTTAATTTTTCATTGCTTTATTTGTGATGAGAGGACTCCTCAGCCTACAGGAGGTCCCAAGTCTCCCCTCTAGGCTTGTATGGATGAGGTTGTAGGCCAGTCATTTTCATTGGGTGGTGTTATTTTTCTTTGTCTTGCAAAAACAACTCAAACTGCCCCTCCCTGTACTTGTCAGTAGCTGGTGTAGTCCCACTAATGTGATTTTCTGCAAGGCTACAGTGATGGGAATAAACCTGTCATTCCAAAGTGTTAGCAAACACTGAGGTGGGAGCTAGTTCACCCATAGAAACATGACACAACAGCATAAAATACAGGACTAACAGAGACTGCTGTGAGCAGCATTTTGTGGCCTTTATCAGGAAAAATAAAATAGCTGGCTATTTGGGGAACGGGTTTTTTTTGTTGTTGTTGTTTAGATGCTGCTTATTTATAGGAAAAAGAAAAGTGAGGAATTTTGAAATAGATACAACAAAAAATAAAGCCACCACTGGTCAAAATGTAAGCTGGTTTTCTTTTTAATTAAAGAACTTTTAAGATTTTACACTTCTAAGTGCTAAATCTGATGACTCTGAGGAGTACAACTGTGTCAGGACACTTCAGAGGTTTTTGGTACAGTCAGTCAGGTGTATAATACATATGGGTATAGTGTGAGTTGCGAGATGTGGTTTGTGCACAGCACGTGTTCTTCTAAGTAATTAGTGAGTAGTTTTGAAATTCACTTACTCCTAGGATTGGTTTCTGATGTTGGCAAACCCAGTAGAAAGGGCCAGGTACATGCTCCATGTGTTAAAATGCACAACTGCCTCATTCCTCTATCCTGCATTAACTGATGGCCTGGCTGGTGTCATCCACTCCAGCATGACCTAGTGGCTGGTGCTGCTAGAGCATGTGTCCATCCTGTTTTGGTTTTCCTGTGTGTGTGTGTCTGTCCTGCAGCCTTTGTCTGTGTGTGTCTGTAAATGCAGGGGTGGAGGATAAGGTGGGGCTGCTACAGCACTGCCCTGGCTGTGGGCCTGCTGCCAGCAGACACCTGGCCCCCTCCATTTCAGTGTCTGTGCCCAAGGAGGAGCCCCACAATTCAGGTGAGGAGTACTATGAGCACCCTTTGTTCAGCTCAGAGTGGACTGGCTCTAGTACACACCCCAGTGCCACAGTGAAGAGCACAGAGGTCTTGTTGGGCCATGATGAAGGTGAACCGAGCACGGTGCCATTTGGTTCCTCTTCTCCTCTACTCACCTGCCATCCATTCCATTCTTATGTGCCTGGCCTTGCTGCCTTCTGGGGAGGGAAACCTGTTGTATTTCCTCCCCAGATGGAAGTGATGCCCCTCCGAGAGTCTCTCCATGTCTAGGTAAAGCTGCAGCACAAGCAGCTTTGGGGTCAGTGTAACTGTGGTTCCCA
Organism: Promerops cafer; assembly: GCA_013398275.1. NCBI lineage: Eukaryota > Metazoa > Chordata > Aves > Passeriformes > Nectariniidae > Promerops > Promerops cafer. Next base: position 698,587 of record VZSE01014914.1, on the reverse strand, counting down.
CTTAAATCATGGCTTTTGTTCTTCAGGCCTGGCTTATAGCAGAAGCAAAAGGAGCAGCTAGTTAAAAGAACTGGAAGCTAATTTGTTCTTTGTGCCAGAGAAATACTGCCAAGAACAGTATGCAGAGTAGGCCAAAATATTATTACTGAAAGTAAGTCAGTTGTTTACACTATGTGGAAAAAATATGTCTATACTGAAGATAGCCCTGGAAAGACTTAAATTCTCCAGCAGGTGAAGTAAGTTAGTTTTGCCCCAGTGTACACAGGTAATTTCAGGCCATACTGGGTCATGTTTGATTTCCAGTTATTTTGTGGACACACTCCATTTGCATTGTGCCAGCTGACTGCAAACACGGAGGGAAAAAAAGCCACTCTGTACCTCCTGTTTCTATGACCTGAGCACATCAGGAAGTAGTATTTTATCAGTAGGGGTTATCTAAACTTAAAATCAAGGGAGAATCTTTTTCAGTGATTAACAGAACAGCTGACTTCTCAAAGGTGAAATAGTTGATGTTTCATTTTACAGCACTCAGTCTTGGGAGCTGAACTTAAAAATAGTACTGGATCCTCTAAAGGTCTGTGTTTCAGGAGGATGGAGCTGTCTCCCTGAAACTGATCACTGGCTCATTTTAAGAAAACCAGAGTTGTTCAGAATGGACAGGACAATTACAGAATGAACAGCCTAATACTGTAACAGCATCAATAAGAGATCAGCACTAATAACTGAAAATTGTTCATGTCAGCATATCTAACCAAAGGTAGGGAGATAGAAAAATCACAGGGGTAGGGTAGCCTTACTTTAGCTGTGTGCCTGTAGCTGTACATAACAGCCTGATTAGTTGTGGGCAGCTTCCTTTTCAGTCATGTCATCTGCCTCTGGTGAAAGTATAAGATCTCAGAACATCTATGTGGGGGAGAAAAAAGGCAAATAAGCTGTATCATGAGTGGAAAGATAGGCATTATGAGACCCTGAGATCCTCTGAGCTGGTGAGAGCACGGTGCTGAAGTGCCAAGATTCAATCCCTGTATGGGTCAGTCACTTGAGAGTTGGGCTTGATGATCCTTCTGGGTCCCTCCCAGCTGAGAGTATTGTGTGAAACAGCTGTCCTTGCTGGCCAGCAGTCTGTTTGGCATGAGACTCTGCTGCACAAGGAGAGGCTGTATGGTTCTTTCGTTAATTCAGGGATAACTTTCTAGTTGGAGTAATTATTTTTATTCATTGTGTGAAGTGTTTCAGGAAATGAAGGAGTATTGCTCAGAGTAAAATAAGAGGCTTTCCTTAGCATTTTTTAATTGAGAGGGATGCACATACAAAAGTACATAAAATCAGAAAAAGTAAAGCAAGTTATTCAAGTCAGGGTCTCTTGTAGCTGGAGACGTGTTGTCCTGAAAGGCTGCTTTTACAATCTGCCCTCATGCAAGTATTTCTGCAATGCTCAGGCATTGGTCTGGGTCTGATTCTGAATCTTCTGGCTTTTGTTCATTTAAGATACAGTATCTAACCTTAATTATTTTATGTAATTAATAATGTGTTGTTCTTTACGTAGTGATATTTTCTCAGCCTCACATAGTGTTTATGTTCCTTAAATCACTTTTTTAAGGCCATAGCTGAAACGGATAATTCATTGTCTGGTTTTCACTGGGCCAGTCTCAGGGGTAAAATGAAGCCCTTGTAATTCCAAGAGGCTGGATACAGCCACTTCCAGATTTGAAACTACTTTGTTCTAGGCCTGATTCAGCAAAGTACTTCATCGTGAGACACATTTTATACTCAGGGATGTCATCAGGTCACCTGCAGCATAGCTGCTGGTCAGCTCCTCGAGTATGTTGCTGAATCAAAGGATTCACACTTAATCCTTACTTCTTACAAGGGGGAATACTAATAGTGCACAGTAATTTTTGTCTGAGTAGCAGTGGCAGGAGTACAGTCCTGGAATAGAGATTTTTCTAATGATTCTTCTGCCATGGCACAAGCAAAGACTGTTCTTGATTCTACTATACTGATCCTAGCAGCCTATAGGCTGAGTGGTATGTTTTAGAAATTTGAATGAACAAATAGTTATATTGCATTCATTGGTTTCTTTGACTTAATTGATGATGAGGAGCCCGGGGATAAGTGGGGAAACAGCAAAGAATATGAAAAGTCCTTGTGTTAAAATAGTGATTTTCACATACAGATTTCAGATGTCAGACAGAGTAAGGGAGAAATCATTTATAAACCCATTCAGTGTAGGAATCTTGGCAGAAATCTTGCAAACACCATTAATTGATAGCCATGCATAAGGCCTGTTATGACTATGAGAGTTCTCAGTATTTTGCCAAATCCAGGATTCATACCATAGATTGACTTGCTGGCATTCAGCAGTCTGTATTACCAAGGTCAGTGGAAAGAAATCAATGCCTCATACCTTCCTCCACTTCAGTTGAATGTCTTGTACTGGACTAAACAGCACATTCATTAGAAAAATGTCAGTGTACTTTGATCTCATTGATGCATTAGTGTTGTCAGAGCCATCCATCATTCCATTCCATCTCCATTTCCAATGACTATTTGACCCACTGTCATCCTTGGGAGAGGTATGCCTGTAAAACACTTTCAACTCTGATCTTGTGGCACAAACATTCTTGTCTGGGGGGAGGCAGGCTTTTGGTTTGGTTTTTTCCCTAAGGAAAATTCGGTTCCATGGTGACTAAAATGAACTGGGTACTGGCAGTCCTTTACAGACTTAAATCGAAACTATTGAGCTGAAAGGGTTATGTAAATGCAGTCCTGAAAGGGTTATGTAAAAGCAATCCTGTTCAGCTGTGTGCTTGGTGTTTACTGTTGGTGTTGATATTGCCTGTTTCTTCCATCCCCAAGAAGAAGAACCAGTAAAGAGTCCGATGGCTGTGGAAGTGAAACCTGCTGCTCTTCCTGGGAAGGAAGTGGGGAAAGAGCACAGGCCCCTTAAGCCTTCGGACCAGGCAAAGTCCCTCTGCGAGGGTCAGTGGGATTCTGGTTCAGTGTATCATGAAAACAAAGTGCCAAGTGTGGCATCCAGCAGGGAGAGTGTGACCTTTGTGGTGGGAGCACTCCTGAAAGACACACCCCCTTCCTTGGCTGAGGAAGGTGTGTCCTCCTTAGGTTTGCATGTGTTTGCTGCCAGCAAATCCTTCTCCAGCTTTCTCCAGTGCTTTCCAAGCCTGCTTCATTTTCTGTTTTTCCCATTTATTAGTATGACTGCTCTTGTTATTATGCTTGAAGAGTGTGTAGTGGACAATATGATCGTGTAGGTGCTGTATGACAACATGGTTTCCCACCGCTGCGGCTGATCCCTGAGTTTTTTACTTTGCCATGATAAAATATGCTTTGCAGCTAAGCTTATTCCTCTGTGTAAGCCTTTTTTCCCCATCTCAGATGTGTTTGCCAGTCACATTGCTAATCTGTGTATTTTTTTTCTTTTTGGTGCAGAGGTTCATCTGCCTTTCTTTCAAACAGCAGATTTACCGCCTTTGACTATGACATAAAGATGCTTAAACTGTAGAAATGTTTTCATTTGCAGTGTGCAGGATTTTTGTTTGGTTGGTTTGGTTTTTTCGTGTGTGCTTCTGTGCATTCTGGTTTAGCTTCCTTAAAGCTATTGCTTCTTATATCATACCCTTGTCATCCATTGCAATCCACCCTCCTCTCCTCAGTCATTGCCAGAACTCTTATTTTTTTTTGTGTGTCACGTTATTACAAATGTTTAACCCTGCTGGAGTGCCCTTCTTAGGCATACTTCATGGGGATTGCAAGTCAGTTACTAAATGTAAAAATTTAAAGGAGCAAAATTACTGTAGGTGTAGATTTCTAGTTTGATTACCTGTAGATTTTAGAATGCCAGTTGCTTTTTTGACTCAGTATTAACATATGCAGATATTTAAAGAATGAGCAATACTTCAATACTAATTTTTCTAAAAACAGTCAGATTCATCAGAGCAAAAAGATGGCTCCGTGGACTTCAGATCTGAGGAAATTCAGATTTGGCTCAATGCTAGTTGTAACAAGCTTTAGAAAAAACTCATAAAACCTATTTTGCAGATTAGTGCAGAAAGATATGCCACATTCTGCAGTCTTTCTTGTCATATTTTCCATTATAGGAAGATTTCAATGAGATAGGAATCATTATCTTCCACAGGACATTAAAAAAAGATCAAGCTATTAATGATTAACAGAGTGGGAATTAAAAAAAACTTAACTGGGTATTATTCTCTGAAAATAAAGTGGCGGCATATAAGAGTAGCCTTTTTAGTTTCAAATTAATTTAATTAGGACCTGATCCAGAGTCACGGAAACATGCCAGGTGTTCTTTGACTTCAGCTACAGCTGTAGGTGACTGGCCATTTTGAAGACCAGGCCTTCAAGATCTGGGAGTATTAATAGGTCTGTTGCTGATTTCCACCTGCTGTTTTGGTGACAGCAGTGAGATTTTGGTCATTTGACAAAGAGCGAGTGTTATAAGTTGGTACAGTTAAGACAACAGCTTCTTCTGAAACTTGCAAAACCCTTTGCAGGCATTATCTCTAGTTAAGGAAGCACATAGAAGAAAAATGTATAAAAATACATAGATATGTGTAACTATGTATGTTTTAAATATCAGCAACACACAAAGGTACTGTTGATTCCTTTAAAGTTGCAGACTTAACTAACATAAAACTAATATAAGCTACAGAGTCCAGCAAAGCTTCTAATGAAGTGAGGTTATTTGTGGTTTTGCTGTTGAATACAAATCATGAAGACAAAGAATTTACATGAAATCATCTCATTTCAGTGCTCACATTTATGGGTACAACTCACATTTTCCTTATAAAACCTTAGATATTGAAAGGAAACTAATATTTAACACTTTAAAGCAGATTTCTAGGTGGGTGCCTTGCTGCATGTTCACATCTTTCTCCCTTTCCATTCCATCATTCATATCAAAATGTTGTAAGCCACATGACTGCCTGCCTGTAAGTGCTTTAAATAATTTTGCTATAAAACCCAAACAAACTACTTCAGATTTACTTGCAGCCACGAAGATGGAATTCCGTGTCCAGGAGGGCACATGCCCTTTTGCAGCAGAACCATTAGACACAAAGCAACGTGAATCTGGGAAAGACAGTAAGACTGTTGAGCAACCTAAATATGATGCCTTAGTTCCACAGTCAGCAAAAACAGAGGCGGCAGATAAAAAGGATTCAGAGAGCAAAGACAAAGAAAAAATGCTTTCACCGCCATCAGAATGGATCTTGAAAACTGATTCACAGAAGAAAGGGGAAGCCAGTGTTGCAGAACCTGCTGCTAAGCCTCCTGCTCCTCAAGAACAAGAGCACTTGTCATCTCAACTGCCTGAAGAGAGCAGGGTGGAAGAAAGGACTGCAGTTGTGCCCTCATCAACCAACCAAGTTATGGATATCAAATTTCAAGACAACCTCAAAGATATCCAAGGTGGTGCCATCAGCCATGGTGAAAGTTCTCTATTGCTACCAGAACCCAAGGCAGAAGCAGCCAAAAGTGAACTTCCTTCAGGCCCATGTCCTGCTCTTCCCCAGGAGCTTTCACTCAAAGACGGTTTCAAAACACATCAGGAACCTCCTGACCAACTGTTTGCCAAAGATCTCAGTAAAGATGAACAGATCCTCAGAGACAGGACATTTTCTCTACAAGAAGTCTCAGCAGTAACTGTAGATGGATTGAAAACTCCAAGCACCCCAAAAATCCCTCCATGGGGAGAGGAAAAGGACATGACTAAGGATGAGAGTGATGAGGAAGAAAGGTATGACTTCTATGATAAAGGGGAGGCTCAAATATTAGATGACAGTAAAATTACCACAAAATCAGAAGTTAAGACGCTTTCCCTGGACAAAACAGACTTTCAAAAGAATGGTGAAGCTAAAAAGTCACCTGATACTCTCAAAGCAGAAAAAGAAACAGACCAAAGTGGGCTCTCAGCAGCAGCAGATGTGAGAAGGGAGGCGCAGCAAAGCACACAGGTACCCCCAGCTAAGTTAAGCCATGAACTTGAGAAAACAACAGAGCACCCTGATACCACCCAGTTATCCAGAGTAACAGAGAAAGCCCCTGAGGCACCAGGTTTAACCACTGAGAAGACTTCTACTCTTGAAGCTTCTCAAGAGAAGGACGTTAAAAAAGATACTGAGGAGGATAAGACAAGTGTTTCATCTCCTCGTCAAACGAAAGAAGAGGAGGATCAGTCAGGAATGTCGAAATATTTTGAAACCTCTGCTCTGAAAGAGGAAGCCTTCAAAGCAGATGGTCTGAAACAAAGCAGTGATTACTATGAGCTAAGTGACACTAAAGAGAGTAAATATGAGCCTTATCAGAGAGGTCGTCTAATACCTGAAGATCAAGAGGAGGAGGAAGAGGAAGAATTACAGGCAGAATTGAATCAGCAGCAGAATGTGCATACTCGTGAAATGGGCTACAGTACCCTGGCTCAGAGCTATACACCAGACACATCTGAAGAACCCAGTTCTCCAACAGAAAGAATGTTCACTATTGACCCCAAAGTCTATGGGGATAAGAGAGAACTTCACAGTAAAAATAAAGATGACCTAACTCTGAGCAGGAGTTTGGGACTTGGGGGGAGATCTGCAATTGAACAGAGAAGTATGTCTATTAACTTGCCCATGTCCTGTCTGGATTCAATAGCCCTAGGATTTAGTTTTGGTCGTGCACATGATCTTTCTCCCCTTGCTTCAGATATTCTAACTAACACTAGTGGAAGTATGGATGAAGGTGATGACTACTTGCCAGCAACCACACCAGCTTTGGAGAAGGCCCCCTGCTTCCCCATTGAAAGCAGAGAGGAAGATGAGCACATAGAAGAAGAAAAATTAATGGTAGAAGAAAAAGTGCAGCCTGAGACCCTGGCTGAACCATCTTTCCAGGCCAAAGATTACTACAAAAATGGGGCTGTCCTGGCTCCTGATCTGCCTGAAATGTTAGACTTGGCAGGGACAAGATCTAGATTAGCCTCTGTGAGTGCAGATGCTGAGGTGGCACAGAAGAAGCCAGTTCCTTCTGACACTGTTGTGGAAGACAGCAGCACAGCCCTGCCACCTGTGACAAATGAAAACCATGTAATTCTAAAAGCTGAAAGTCAGCTGGAAGACTTGGGCTACTGTGTTTTCAATAAGTACACAGTACCACTGCCTTCTCCAGTTCAGGACAGTGAGAATTTAACGAGTGAAACCTGTCCCTTCTACGAAGGCACAGATGAAAAACTGAGACGTGGCCTCGCTCCCGACTTGTCTTTAATAGAAGTGAAGCTGGCAGCTGCTGAAAAATCAAAAGAAGACTTCCTCAGTGAAAAAGACTTAGGTCACCATGGTGAGTCCATTCTGGTGAGGGACTTTGAGGAGGAGAAAAAAGAGAAACTGGATACTGTGCTAGAAAAAAGTGAAGAGCAAGTTGACTCTAAAGAGGTCTGTCCAATTAAAGGAGCAGAACCAGAGAAGACAAGAGCTGAGGCAATGTTAGAAAGGAAAGAAGAAAGTGTGGCTAGTAAAGTTCATTTACCTGCCGACACAATGTATGACAGAATTTCTGCTTCAGAGATAGCAATAGAAAAGGATTCTGTTTGCTTGTTGATGGAGAAGGAGAAGACTCTTAGTGTTGTTCCTGAAATAGCTGAGATAGAAGCTCCAGTTAAACCAGATTACAATGCTATTAAGCACGATATGGAGGTGGCTGCAAGGAGAGCTGACCAAGAATATCAGAGTAAGTTAGACACTAAGATCAGTGAGATTGTTTCTCTTCCTTTAGGGCAGGACAAAGCCTCTCTTAAAAGAGCAGAGCCTGAACCCAAAGACACTCAGCAGAAAGAGGAGACTGTCTTCTCCAGAGAAGCAAAGGATGCAGATGTACTTTCCAAGATTGAGCCTAGTTATGTGAAGGACAGCACCAAACTGTCAGAAACAGAAATTAAGGAAAAAGTAACTAAGCCAGATCTGGTACATCAAGAGGCAGTTGATAAGGAGGAATCTTACGAATCTAGTGGAGAGCATGATCAAGCCCAAGAAAGTTTGAATGGAGAATCTGTGAAACCAGAGGATATCAAAGCAGAACATCCAAAACCTCCCGTGTCTGGGGAAGAGATGCCTACACAGTTAGAAGCTAAGGGGACTTCTGTGGAGCTCCTCTTTCCAAAAGCAGAGCCTCTCCGGGAGGAGCCTGCTGAGATTCAGATGGAGAGCATACCACAACTGGTAGAAGGAGCTGAAAAGACTCTTGATGGAGCTGTGAAACCAATGGAAAGCCAAAAGCTGCTGCCATGTGAACTGGCAGGTGGGGCCCTGAAAGGGGAAGAATATGAGGAAGAAGAGGTGGAAACAGGGCAAGAAGCAAAAGAAGAGGATAAACAGCATCTTGTATCAGAAATGCCCCCAGACTTTGGCAAGCCTGCTGCAGAAGAAGTGGGAGCCAAGGGTAGCCCAGAAGCACTGCCTGAACTGAAAGGCATCATTGAGTCAGTGGTAACAGTGGAGGATGACTTTATCACAGTGGTGCAGACAACAGTTGATGAGGGTGAATCTGCTTCTCACAGTGTGCGCTTTGCTGCTACTCAGCAGGAAGACATTGAAACAGGGGACTCCCAGGCTGAAGAGGAGCTGGATGTTGAAGAAGTGGAAGTTGAGCCCAAGGAAGGCTCCCGAGAGGCTCCTGCTTCACCCGAGAGAGAAGAAATCCTGCTCACTAACTACAAAACAGAGACGTGTGATGATTACAAAGATGAAACAACAATTGATGACTCCATCATGGACACAGACAGTCTCTGGGCAGACACTCAAGGTGTGCATTATCCTTTCTGTTTTGTCTGTTGAATATTTTTGCTTCCAAATCATAATGATTGAAAAGCAAAATTATTACAGTTATAATAGTAATCTCAGCATGTTTCAGAAAAATGGTAAAAATAGTTTGCTTTTTTAAAATTAATCGTCTGCTCTGTCTTCAACTATTTTTTCCCTGCTCCTCTGAAGTATTGTTAACATTTGTTACTAATCTTTTGTTTGTTGTTGTAATTTGCTCTGATCCTACAGATGATGATAGGAGCATCATGACTGAACAGTTAGAGACTGTTCCTAAAGAGGAGAAAGCAGAGAGAGAATTGCGAAGATCATCTCTCGATAAGCATAAAAAAGAGAAACCTTTTAAAACTGGGAGAGGCAGGATTTCTACTCCTGAAAGGAAAATAGCTAAAAAGGAACCTAGCACACTCTCCAGAGATGAAGTGAGAAGGAAAAAAGGTTCATTTCACACTCCTATTACAATTTTTTTTATTATTTTCTTACTATTTTACAGTACTATCTGGTTACTCCGTTGCAAATTACATGCACCGTGACATTATTAACGGTGGTGTTTTATAATGAGATATTGTACGATTATGTGAGAAGCCATGTCCAAGGCTCACTGCTCCACTGGTCCTATTTCATTGTAGACATCCCCATTGGTTACTGGCAATGCATCTGAGCCAATGCACCAGTGCACCCCCTCTTCCAGCATAGGATTTGTTCCCCTCAGAAGAAGCAACGCGTTGGGTTGGAGCTGTGGGGCAGTGGGCCTGACACTTGACATACTGTTCGTATGAAATGGTTTGCTGGGGTTTTTTTCTGATTCTATGTTTTTGTGTTCTTTTTGTCCGTAGCAGTGTATAAGAAAGCTGAACTTGCTAAAAAAACTGAAGTTCAGGCCCACTCTCCTTCCAGGAAAATAATTTTAAAACCTGCTATCAAATATACTAGACCAACTCATCTCTCCTGTGTTAAACGGAAGCAGACAGGTGACTGCATTCTGTTCAGTTATGCAATGTGGCTGGCAAACATAGACATTTTCTTTTGTAAACCTCATAGCTCTAGCAGCTTCTCTGTTTTTTTTTTTTCTCCAAGAGTATCAATCTTCACAAATAGTATTGCTTTTTTAGTGTTTTGTACCATTTTTTCTTTTATTCTTTCTTTCCCAGTATTTGTTTGTTTGTTTGATGGAGGCCATGATCATGTGTGCTTGTCATTGCTTGGGCCTCCAAGTGCTGTGGTTGTAACTTGGCATCGTGCTTAGAGTGTGGTGTTCTAGGAATCTCTACTCATCTCTTTTTTTGTTGGTTTTTTTTTTTTTTCTTTTTAATTTTTTTTTTTAATTACACTTAATTTTTTTTTTTCTGGTGGGAAAATGTTGGCAACTTAAACCATGGTATGCATTTCCATTATTCTGCTTTTTTACTCTCATGCATAATAAGAAGTGTTTCAGACTTATATTATGTTTATTGATGTTATCTGCATTGACAATTCCCAATCTGTCACTGATGTTTATGCTGTACAGTCAAAATCCACAGGGAGAATCCAGCCACATGCAGCATGGAGCTGAGAGAGAAGAAATCTGGGCTCACACTGCGAAATGCATTCCAAGCAAAAATCTTAATATTTGGTAGAGGAAGATGAAAGGAAGAAAGAAATGATTCCTGTTACGACTTCATAGGTGTATCATTATTTAGAGGACCAAAATAACTCTTCCAGCATTTTCACATGTTATTTATGGTTCCTTTGAGTTCCGTCCTCCTCAGTTTGCAGTCTCTGGGCTGTCCTAACTTGTACTCTGAACCAGAACTACCCAAAAGGGAGGACATTTAAAAAAGAGTTAAAACATTTCTCCTTGCTATCTCTAGCTGCTTGCTGAAGCACAGCTTGATAGCTCAGGAGTTACAACCCATGATTTAGATGTTCTTTCAAAAGCCCCCAGCGGGTTCAATAAGCTGTGGACATGGCTGGGGGGAAGGCATTGGCTTTCTACACTTCTACAGCTGTGTGGTCAGTGCTGTCATGCCCTCAGGTTCTCTACCACTACCTCCTCTGAACTGTTCTGACCTGTAGGATCCCAAAGAGAGCTGAGTCATACCAGTGGACTTGGATGAGGAAATCTGCCCTGTGCCTGAAACATGTGCTGCCTTGGCAAATGTCGGAGGTTTTTCTCTTTCACTGCAATGCACAGTGAAGCACATGTATTAGTCAAAGTGAGAAATAAGCCACAAAAACTCCCTCCCTTACTTAAGTCCTCCCTTATTTAAGTCCTGAGGTGGAGAGCAACCAAAATGATGGACTCAGATTGATCATAAAACTTCCAGAAATGGGGCTTGAACTTTTGAGCTCTAAAGCAGAGGAGCCGAAACCATGCCAGAAAGTAATCAAAAATATTTCTTAGAATGTTTCAGCACACTCATTGTTGCTGGAAAAATTACAGTATGCCTTATTTTCTTCTACCTCCCATTTTTATACTTCCTGATGGGAACTGGGGGGAGACCATGAGGAAGACTGCAATGCTGTGTGATAGATTCTAAGAGTGCAGGTGGTCATATGTTATCTTACATATCCCTGAGCTCAATTGTGTCATCCAGGTCTCTCCAGGATCTGGAATCTAGAGGGACATTGTCTCTTTCCCATTTTCTTTTTATGTGAAATATAGCACCATTTCTTGAAGCCAGTTTTGAGTGTCAGTGCGTCCTGTTTGGAGTGGTCTTGTCAGCTTTAGTGATACCTGGGTAATGAAGCCCCCCTAAAGTTCTTGGCAGTGTAGCCTACAGAGCTTTGAGTGTGTTGCAGTCAGTTAAAATCTCCACACGGCATTTACCATGACTTCAGAATGAAACATGTCCAGTCATAAGATACAGATATCTACCAGAAGAAGCTAATACTTGCTTTTATGTTTTGGGCACAACAGCCTAGAAAAGTGTATCTTTCCCCTAATGCCCCTCAATACCTGAAAAAAGAATTCCCACGTCACTGGTAAGCACTGGCAAATACCAGTAACTTACAGCACCATGTCCATGAGGCAGGGCCATTTTTTGAGAGGCTTGTCCTTGCCATTTGAACAAGAAATTGCATGGCCAACCCTGACGAGAGAGTTGGGAAGTCTTTGCCTTGACTAGTGTAGCTCCACGAGTGAAACCCCCAGCCTGGCCTGTGTTTTGTTGGTGGCTGAGAGGCTGCTGCAGGTGTGTTATCAGAGGAGTGTTTTTGGAGGCAAGGCCAGGACAGTGACCTGGCCATGATACACTTCTGCTTCTTGTTTTCAATTCTGGGGTCGCCCCCTGAGCTGAAACGTGTTTGTTATGTATTTATGCCAACAGCAGGGCCTGTAGAAACCTTGTGTTCAGATGGAGGAGTTGTGGTTGTTACCAGGCACACTGGCACAAGTGACACAGCTTTTTTCCCACCTCACAGTGGTGACTGGTTAGGGTTGAATGCCAAGGGAAGGAGGAAAGAAGCTGTTTGTGGTTATCTAGAAGAGATGGAAACCAGACCCAAACCAGCAGTAAAGCTGTGGTAAAGTGTGGCACGGGAAGGCTCTGCTGTACTTACCTCTCTTAAAAATTCAGAAGAACTGAATTATGCAGTTAAATATTCTTTTCTTCCTCACAAGTTCTCTCTCCTACACCTTGGACTAGAGTGGGTAGTGTGACAGAAAACCAGGAATAACCTCACCACGCCTGGGAGCTGCATTAGAAAAGGGAAAAATTAACCTGACCTTTCCTGTATGAGGAATTAGAGTTGGTTTTAGAGTTGGAAAACAATTGGATTTCTAGCAGAAGGTTGTAATTTGTGGTTGCTGTCCTACTTCTGCTTTTACCAAGGGCATCCTGGCACCAGTGCCAGAAGATTTCATGTCTGCTTGTTAAGTGGCACATCACTTCCTAAGCAGCAGCGTTGGGGTGAAGCTAATAACCTGCTTTCCAAAAAGCTGCCCCATTCAAAAAGCAGTGTGGATGGATTCGTAGTCCAAGAGAAAGATCTTGGCTCAAACCATGTTGTATTGTATAAATGAAATACTGAATTAATATTCTTCATGTCCCAGATAAACCTTGAATTTCTAAATTCTTGAGAGCTTAGTTGACCATGACACACTGACCCTGTTGACACAACTAGGATGATAATTCAACAATGAATCTCTCTCTGTCCATTATGAATGTTGGCTAATATTTTGAATGTGGTGACTATAGAGGCCTCTCTTAAAATTTTAATTTGTGGATGATTTAAAGGAGGTTGGTTTTTAGAGGACAGTCCTGAAAATCAGGATGCTAAGTTGTCTGAGGATTGACCAGAAACTCTTATATTTGTCAGCTATTTCTGGAACTTTTTTCTTTTAGTCTGTAGACTTCTAGGAACATGAATGCAAAATTTTGTTTTGTTCAAAACACACAGAATACCATTTTACCTCAAGTAAGATGAATACAGGAAATTTTTAAGGCAAGTAAATGTCTGCAAACAGTTCACTGAGGGTAATTCACAAAGTACTTGCTTTGCATAGTAGTTTCAAGGCATTTAATTGGTCTAACAAGTGTACTGAATGGAAATGCTTATTATTACTGTCTTTAACTATCAAGTCTTTCTTTGGATTTCTCAGCAGCAGGTGGTGAAACAAACCAGGCTCCTGCTGTATTTAAACAAGCAAAGGAAAAACTCTCAGTGAGTAAAATCATCTTATTGTTCATCTTTATAATTTCCTTTTGCCCTTATTTCACATCTCTTTGTCTTAATTCAGTAAGTAATTGCGTGTTCCATTTAAAATTTGTTTGCCATATTCATTATTCATTTAAAAGGATAATTAAAACCACCTTTCCTGACTAACCTTTGAAGTCTAGTCTCAAGTGGTAGATGGTGACAGTTTGCAGATCCATAGAGGGCACACAGACTCCAAACTGCAGGACTTGAAGTCTGGTCAGTATTCTGAGCCAGGCCATTCTGTGGGGTAAGCTGCATATCTTGGCCCTTCCTGCAGCACCCAGCCTGCATTGGCACCTTGCTGGACTGCTGTGTAGGCAGAAGCCCTCCCCCAGGACTGCTGGATTTCTCCTGGTGCACCATTCCATAGCCCAGCGTTCTGCAGGGGCCGTGCCTGTCTAGAAGTTACTGGCCAGTAGAATTTACATGTGACTCAGTGCTTTCAGTATGGCCACTCCCTGGGCCACTGTCTGTGTTATAATCTGTCAGATTACAACCTTGCCTTGCCTTGCCTTCAGCTGCTCTACAGCCTTTTCTGCTTCCTGTGTCTGGCTCTCTTAAGGAAAGACTCCCCTGCTCCTTGCTGACCCTGCACTGTTTCTGTCCCATCCCTCCAAAATCCCCTGGAAAACAACCTCCATTCACTCTCCCCTATGCAATTATTTTTTCCGTGACAGTGACACGTGCTAACTCACATCTGCACCACGACACTTTGTCATTGTTATCAAAGAGTCATAAATATGTTGAGTTGGAAGGGGCCCATCAGGACCATCAAGTCCAACTCCTGGCCCTGAGCAGGACCATCCCTTGTCATTAAGAATTTTTTTAGAATTTCTCTAAATTTCCTAATATATTTCCTAGTATATTCCATGGGTGTTTTCTTTTATTTATTAAGCCAGACTCTCAATTCTTTGGGGAGCATCAAAACTATGTCACATGAAGTGCTACACATTGTTTATGAATCATAAGAAACTGGTAGTGCTGGGAGCTGTATAACCAATTGGAGGCTTTGGAGGAACCGTGGTTTTTCAGGTCTGACCCATTCCCATAACTGGGACACTATCTGGGCAGGTTTCTGGGCTGAGTCTGAGCATGTTTTATTACTGTCTTTTCTTGACACACCATCAACACTTGCACAAGAGAAGCCAATACTTGCTCATTTTTAGTGTTTATGGAGTGCTCTAGTACAAGCACTGCAAAACCATTCTGTGAAATTATCTTTCTGTATGCCTTTCCTATTCCTGCCCCTTATGTTACAGCACAGATCAGAAAGCTGTCCTCTGCTTACTTTCTCTCCCTGTTGCCTTGCCTCTCTGGTTGCCACACTCAAACACCTCTTGGACATTTTCTCTTCTGTGCCTTGCCTTTGCCTCTGCTTTTGTAAAGATCTCTCCCTATTTTTGTTGTTCTGTTTCTTTGTGGTTTTCAGCTTTTATGTCCTTCAAGTGCAGCCTTTTCCTCTCCACTGGTAATGTTAGATCATCCAGCCTGGTCAGTTTTGTTGTTCATGTTCAGACTGCAGTTTACACAGGACAAGTTCAGGAAAAGCTAAACAGTTCCATCTGCTGGAATCATCTGTGTACCTGCAGTTCACAGTGAGGTGATGAAAAGCTGTGCCATGTGTTAGGAACACCTTGAAATAAAATGAGGGTTCTGCATCCCCACTTCAGCAATCCCTGAGTTTCAGTGAGAGTTACATAGATCTTTGTCCTCTGGACAGCTGACCCTTCCAGCAACATAAATTAAAACAGAGGTCAGAGGTAATGCATTGCTAACAGAGACTGAGTTTTCCTGCAGGGACTGGGACATAGTTTCTTTGCTTGCTCAGCCAGCTTTGGGCAGATTTTGCTGCTATTACTGATGCTAAAAAGTGCCTTGTTACCTAAATAACATGGAGGGACTCTAGACTGTGATAACCAGAGCTGTGCAGTAGCTCAAGGTCATGCCTTTTCCCCATCTATTCCATTGACAGATCTCAGTGTTGTCCATCTTTAGCATCCACATCAGATTCATGTATTCACAGAGCACACTGAGCAATATGAGTGAAAAGTCTTTGCACTGTAACTAGAACCTTAATCTATGAGAGTTTTTCAGTCTCATTATAGGGGTAATTTCTTGCATGCAAGTTGCAAATGGTGAAAACCACAGAATGAAGATTTGGGCCTCAAACAATGTGTGCTTAGTTCTGTCTCTAGTTCAGAAAGCCAGGTGAAAGGTGCTTGCAGAATGTCTGATTCTTGGGGCCACCCAACATTGATACCCTGCTTCCACAGAGTTTCAGCATCAATAAATACCTTCATGGATTTCTAAACAGGATCCAAAGTTTCACCAATGGATGAGACTCATCAATTGAACTATGACAAACCAGTCAAAGTCTGGAAAAGCCTTTGATTTGACAGAAACACATATTCTGTAGTTTCTGTGTAAAATAATTATTCACTGGTTTTCTGTTTGTTCTCAGACAGTAAAATAAGTATTTTTAAAAAAAAGAGGTGTAAATATGTTGCAAAACTCATTATGGGAATATGTTCTTGCTAGTAAAGCACTTCCATCCCAATTTCTTGGCTGCTACTTGGTCTGGAGGATGACATCCAATAGAACTCCTCTCAGCTGGAATTGCTTGTTACAGTTCTGCAGCTCTTCATCATGTGGGTGATGTCATGGATGACATTCAGCACAGCAGCCTCAGTTTTCCATAGGCTGAGTTTTATAGCCTAAGCCAGAGGCCTGTCAGAGCTGGACAGCCCATTCTTTTCTCATCTTCTAACAAGACAACTTAAAAGCAGCTCATGTACCTTTTCTGAACATTGGGAAAGTCTATGGGATTGATTGAGATCAAATACCAAGTTCAGTGCTAAAGTTCAGTGCAAGTCCCAGGATGACAGGCCCATTGGGATTGTTGCTCTGTGTAATTTCATGCTAGTATGGCTACAGAGGGGATCAGGACTACCTAGGTAACACCTTTGCAATTGCTCTTTGTAATATCAGTCAGACCTATGGAAGGAAAGGAGTGTTTCTAAAGCAAGTAGCCCTATTCTGTTTCAAGGAGATTCCTTTTTGTAAAGCAGTAAGGTGCTCCTAAGTATTAACACAGATTTTCTGTCTGTCCTGTTGGTGTTTAATTGTTCTTTCAATGGGATATTGTCATTATTTGGTATCAAACAAGTGTTTGTTCACAATAACATGCCATGTCAGCCTTTCAACCGTTTATGGCTTTCCTCATCCCAGGACTCCATATTGCCAGTATAAATTTATCAATTTCTATGGAGTGACACCAAATGCACAGAACACTATCTGGGGTGTGTTAGGGATTTTGTCTGTACACAGTGGCAAAAGAAGGAATACTCTTGTCCTCCTGCTGTTGTGGGAATACTGGTGTAACTTTGCTTCTGAGATTCCCACTGTTTTATTCTTGATTTCAGCCTGTAGGGATATATTTCAACTTTAAAGGGTCTCTTTAAAGGATCTCTTGGTGCTCCTGTAGCTTTGCACTTTTTTCTGATGCAGCCAACCAGCAGTTGCACCAGTTAAATGCCACACCTGGCACCAGTTTTTTCCTAGTAACACAAGACCAAAATAGCATCTGCAGGAAAAGGCAGATTCCTAGAATCAGTTATTCTGTCCAGACCAAGGTGGTTTCAGTCAAACAACACAAAACTGAAACTTCCGTGATTGTCAGATCTGCATAGACCATTACCAGACACAGGAAAAGTATTAATTCATAGCTTGGCGTATTTTTTTTTTGCTCCATGTTGCATGTATTTTCGTTTTGTCCAGCTTCATGTTGTGTTCTGTTTGTTTTCTCATGACTAGACTGCCTCTTTGTCAAAGATTCCTGCCTCAAAGTCTAGAGCAAAGTCATTGCTTCCTCCAAGACCCAGCTCAGCTTGCTCATTAACCACTAAAAGGGCCACATTTCTCGATACAGACACTTATTTTGTTCGGCCCTCCTCTGCAGGCCCAAGAGACTCAAAATCAGATGCTAAGGTAAGGTAGCAGAGTTGGTAAAGAGAGCTAGAGATGCACAGGTGAACTCTATGAAACACATTATCTACCCACTGAATTTGAGTAATCCTCTGCGAAGCTCCTGTGGGATTACTTACATCCAGTGGCAGGAAAACTGATGAGCAGGCTCCAAGATCTCTGCTACAAAATGGATAAAAATGGAGATACTCCAGAGGAAACGTAAGTGAAATAAGTTGTAACTAGAAAGACACATCTTCTTTCTGTTGATCGTATGGATGCTACTTCATTAGCTGCCAAGAAGTTACAGCCATTTGCAAGTGGGTAGATGGTAAAGAGCAGCAGGACTAATTTGCCACCCAAGTTTAAAAAAATGTAATTTTTGACCTGTTAATATTCTTTGAAATCAAATTCAGTCTCCAGCGTAGGGGGGTACAATTCTAATTACCAGCAGTAGGTGATAGAATAGGGCAGAATCCAAATGGTCAGGGAACCAAATTTAGTCAATGCATAGGACTTTGTAAAGAAGTTGCAGTATAAATTTAAAAAGATGTTTGGCAGTCTATTCCAGCTTCTCCATGTTTACATTTAACTTGTGTTTCATATCTACATTATGGTGAGTTAACTATCCCCATTTAAAAATTGGTTTTGCCATTGACTTATATTTTTTGTTTAATGCCATACTTGGTGTGTCTTTTACTGGTTGGGACCATCATTATTTGTCTTTAGGAAGAATGTCTGTTTATGCTGGTCTGTCTTTGCTGCACATCCCATAAGCTCAAAAGTATTCTAATATACATGTCCCTTGCCTTAGTGGTAAAGAGGGGTTTACTTTACCCTGGTAAAGAGAAGGTATGCACTGATTTCAAAAAGTAAATGTTTTATTACAGAAGGAATTAAAACAACAGGATTTATAATCCCACACTCAGGGGAAAAAAAAAAAACAAACCCAGAAAAAACTAACAAAACCTGTAGCTAAAAATTTATCTCCATAAGAAATTTGCAAGTTAGTGTTTGAATACGCAAAAATCACACAACACCTACGAATCTAGTGTATGGTGTATTCTGGACACCAGTAGTGTAGTTATTTGCAGGTAAATTCACACAGGAATTTCACACTTAAGCTCTAGAGAGTTATTTTACTTTTAGCTTGCACTTAAAAACCCCACCTTTTTCCTTGGTAAGAGCCAATTGTGGGATCCATCCATATTTAGATCCAAGAATATCTCTATATGTCTTGGGATAGTCATCAGAAGATGTTTTGATGCAGTAAAGAAGCACCAGGAAGCAAAAGCAGAGCATGGAGGGTGACTGATCCCCTCAGGTTCCTGTGTGAGGAGCAAACTGGGCCCATAGGAGTAGGTTTCCCCCTCTGTGTATAGATACAGCAAATCATAGCCCAAAGAGTGAGTTTTGAAAACTAAACCTTCCTTTGTTATTGTGCTGCTATTAGGATGGAGTAAGCAAGAGCCCTGAGAAGCGTTCATCTCTACCAAGGCCTTCCTCAATCCTTCCTCCTCGGCGAGGTGTGTCAGGAGACCGGGACAGAGAGGAGAACTCCCTCTCCCTCACAGCTTCTCTTTCCTCTTCAGTACGACGGACTACCCGTATGTTGTCTCTTTTTCTTGCATATTAACCTTCTCCTGCTTCTGTGGTTGTCTCCATGCTCATTAGATTTGTCACGTTGCATAGCACCGCGTGTCCCTACCTTTGACACAGAGGAGTGGGCCTGGGGTGTGCTGTTGGAAATTAGAGCCCACAGACTGGTTTTGTTCATATGCCAAGTGCCTGAAACCAGGGACAGGATGCACCTGCTGCCCAGACTGATTGCTGATACTAGAAAATGCCTTTGCAGGCAGCTCAGAGCTGGGTGAGGTATTTAACACAGAGCACTTAAAAATAGCAGCAAATGAGTCAAAACTGAAGCAGACAACCTGAAATATTCTGATGGATCTTGGAAAAGTGAACCTGATAGTTACAGTCATTAATTTGCTGTTTCCCAGTAATTATCTCCCTATTCTCTACTCCTTGGGTAAAATCTCTGGTGAGAATTGAGATGTTAACAAGCAGAATGACTCACTGGGGGCAGTTAAGATAGTGAACTAGCTAGGCTGCCTTGATGAGGACCAAAGTTGTCAAATCATGGGACAAAGACAATTTACTAAATAACCCCAGAACTTTTAGCCAGATCTTAGAACCCACATGTGGCTTCCTGCTTTCCAATAGGAGTTCCTCTGTTTTCTCTCTTTAGAAACCAGTCTCAGCCCTTTTTAAGACAGCTTAAGGGAAGTAGATGATTAAATTCTGAAAAAAAAAGTTCTTTGAAATTCATAAGTGATGCTCCAGAGGTAAAGCAAAGACCCTTTGAAAGCAGAGTGACCTCCAGCTGCCACAGCAGCCAGCCCATTCTCCTGACCAGGAGCAAGAGGCCATTAAGCATTTGGCAGTGTGGTGAAGGGCTGAGGAATGAAAAATAAATATACCAGACCTGCAAGGAGATGGGGAAAAAATAATTCCCTTTCTGTCGCAGATGGTATAGTGAGAAGCTTTAGGGCTGGTTTGGAAAGAAAGAAACCTCTTCAGGGAAATGGGAGGTGAGTGGAGTATGTTCAGTCTGCCTAATGAATCATGTAGAGCAAAGAGAGTCTCCTGGGCCCCAAGGGCAGGAGTGCATTGAGTTTGGGCCACCATCATTGCATAAAAGGAATGATTAGCAAATACTTTAAATGAGTTCAGTCTCACTGGATGCTTTTGAGAGGCCCATTGGATTTATGATTTCTGAACATTTGAAGAGTGAAAACATACATGCACCCATTTGGCATGGGGCTTTCTCTCCATAAGTATTCTCGGCAAAATTTTACTTTGGAGATATCTCAGCTTCTGTTTATTTATGTTTGAGAGTTAGGAGCACAGCTAAACTGATCCTTGTGCCCAGTGGAAAGGACTGCCAATGCCATAAACACTGAATGGAGCTGCTACAAAATTATATAGTTGAGGTTTTTTTTACTTGCATGCATATGTAAATAGAATGTGACTTTTTATCAAGGTTGCCTCTGTTAATGGCTTTCTTTCACGGCACTAATGAAAAATAGCAATTGAGTGTGAGGAGATCTACCCATCCACACAACAGAGCTATAGCTTGTGCACCAGCTGAATGCCCACCTGGGGTTCATCTGCAGTTTACCAGCAGTGGTATGAGAAACAGCCCCAGCCAGGCACTCACAACTTTTCATTTCAGGAATATCATCAGAACTTTTACTGCTTTCTAGTTTATTGCCCAGATCCACTGAAATTGGTTGGATGAAGTCCCAAAGGTTGGATTCCAAGGATGCTTCTCGTCCTTTCCCCAAAATGGCAATAAATGTGATGATGTGCCTTGTTTAGGCAGCTTTGCAGGAAGCACTTCTGTGTTACAGAATGTGCTCAGTCACTCTGGGGGCATTATTAGCTCAACCTCTCATGGCAAGGTAATTCCTGGCAGGTTGATTAGCAAAGTAAGACACACAGAGACCCATTCAAGCTGCTGTTCCAGCAGTAGCACTGCCATCTTAAGAGCTGTGTCTCACTTGGCACGTAGGGATGCAGTTTTGGGAGTCCAAAGGGGAGAACTGTACTTCTGTGGCTCTAAAGCTGGTTTTTTCTTTCTCTTGAATGTAGGATCAGAGCCAATTCGTAGCAGAACGGGAAAAAGCGGAACTTCTACCCCCACTACTCCTGGCTCCACTGCCATCACTCCAGGGACACCACCAAGCTATGCCTCCCGTACCCCAGGCACTCCAGGGACACCCAGTTACTCCAGAACTCCCCACACTCCTGGGACCCCCAAATCTGCAATACTGGTACCTACTGAGAAAAAAGTTGCCATAATTCGCACTCCTCCTAAATCTCCAGCCACTCCAAAGCAGCTACGAGTTATTAATCAGCCTCTACCTGACCTCAAGAATGTCAGGTCCAAAATTGGGTCAACAGATAATATCAAATACCAGCCTAAAGGAGGGCAGGTAAGGATTCCACTCTTAATGTTCATCCATATGTTATTTACTCTCTTGTAAGCACCTTTTTTTTGATAGTCATGGTATAGGAGACATTTTGAGTTGCCTTGGAAAGCTACTTCTGTTCTCCAAATCCCTTGTTTGTTTAAGTGATGTTAAATGGCAAAGGAGAGGACAATCTTCAGAAACTATCTTGCCACATGAAAACTAACAATGCCTAGCTGAGATCCATTAAAAAGTTTCAGACAGGACTTTGCACTCCATGCCATAGATACATTTCTGCCTGAGTCTCAGCAGTTGATGCTTACTTAGTCTTTATCGGTACAAACAAATAAGATGTTTATTTAAATCAGACAAGTTGAAAATCAATCCACGTGTATGTTAGCAGGGCTACAGAGCACATTGCCTTTTCCTGTGCTGTTTATATGACATGCATTGTGTTGGGTGAAGTTAATTAGGGTTGCAGCCTCCAACCTCGTAAATGCACCCCACAGTAAAGAAGGGGGAAGGGGGC
The DNA here is from genome assembly GCA_013398275.1 of Promerops cafer. Lineage (NCBI taxonomy): Eukaryota > Metazoa > Chordata > Aves > Passeriformes > Nectariniidae > Promerops > Promerops cafer. Next base: position 676,607 of record VZSE01014914.1, on the reverse strand, counting down.
AGATGTTATGTTAGACTTAACTGGTTTTCTTGCTCCTGGGTTCAAATAAGCAGGAACAGGGTTTAAACTGTATAAACTGGAGGATGTATTTAAGTGTAAACATAACGATGTGTTGTAAAGCAGATCAGGAGTTTCTATTCTCACTGAAAGAACAGGAATTCAGTGATATCTTGATGTGATTAGGTGCTGAAAAAAGTAATTTCATACCTTGCAGTTATGCAATGAAGCACATTTTCATAAGGATTGCTTTCAGCTAAAGACTGAACCCGTGTGTAGGGTGGCAAAATCAAAGGCTCTCAGAATGCTTTGGGTTTGAAGTGTCCCTGAAGATCATCTAATTCTAGCCCATTCCCATGCGGCCTTGAACATTTCCAGGGATGGGGCATCAACCACTTCTCTGGGCAATCTGTGCCAGTGCCTCACCACCCTTACAATCAAGAACTTCTTCCCAACATCCTATCAAACCCTGCCCTCTGGCAATTTGAAGCCATTCCCCCCTGTCCTGTGACTCCAGGCCCTTGTCCAAAGTCCCTTTCCAGCTCTCTTGGAGCCCCTTTAGGCACTGGAAAGGTCTCTAAGGTCTCCCCAGAGCCTTCTCTACTCCAGGCAGAACAGTCCCAACTCTGTCTGTCTCTGTAGCAGAGGTGCTCCAGCCCTCTGAGCATCTTCACGGCCCTCCTCTGGACTTGTTCCAGCAGGTCCATGTCCTTCCTATACTGGGGACGCGGTACTCCAGGAGGAGTGTCATGAGAGCAGAGGGGCAGAACCCTCTTCTCAACCTGCAGATCATTCTTTGGATGCAGCCCAGGACATGGTTGGTTTCAGGGATGCAGGTGCACACAGCTGGCTCTTGTCCAGCTCTCAATCCACCAGCACCCCCAAGCCCTCGGCAGGGCTGCTCTCAAGCCATGCTCTGTTCAGCCTGTGTTTGAGCTTGGGATTACCTTGACCCACGTGAAGGACCTTGCACTTGGCTTTGCTGAACCCACTGTTGTTACAGACAGAACTCACCAAATTTTGGAAAGGGCAGTAAAAATGGAGGCTTTCATGCTAAGCAGAAGCTTTTGGAGACTGAGGGAAAGTCAGCTAGGAAGTACCATAAGTCTTGCTGACGTATGGTGCTTATACCTTCCTCTTCAGAGTCTCTGCTTGATACTCTACCAAGCAGAGCCAAAGCTAGAGCTGGAATAGTCTTCCCTCATTTTTGAGCAATGCAGAAATGCTAGCACAGATAGGTTTAAAAGCCAAAATTATGTCCAAGCAATTTATTTGTCTTTCCATTTGGAAGAATTGCTCTAGCTTACAGTAGGAAGTTATCCATTCTGTTAATGTTTAAGGAGTTATAAAACCAACAGTAACCTGATAGATATTCTATGAGATTTACCAACAGAGGCAGAAGGAGGAAAAAGAATACAGCTTACCAACATTTATGCTAAAAATATGGACAACTCAGTCTTGTGGATGTAAACAATTATGTTGATGTATTTTCTGTAAGGAGTTTCATATTGGTTCCAGACAGAGCCCTACGGCAAAAACACCCAGAGCCTCCAGCTCCCTTTTACTTCCTGAGTTACAGCAACAGCAATGCAAGTGCTTTATGAAAGGTTCATTTCTCAGCTGCCTCCAGGGACAGGACATCAGGGTGAATAACATGCTCCCCATTTGGTTGTCCTGAAAACAGGACATTCCAGAAATCTGGGTTGCACAGTGCTTGCAGATCAGACACTTATATGTGTGTGTATTAGTATTGGAAGTGATAGTGGAACTTAAAGGACAATGAGGTTTGCGTAATGCTGTCTCAGAAAGAAATAATAAATTGGATTAAATCTTAACATTTCAGCCCTGTGCCTGCTGTAGGTCTTCCAGAGAAAAAGAACAGGCTCATATTTTAAACAGTAAGATATCTCTAAGATGTTGCTTCTGTTTTCATGGTAAATTAACACATTCAGTACTTGCCAGGATTTGCACCCAGTTACTCAAAGTCAAGAAGATAATGCTTCAGCAAAGGTACTTCTGCCTTTGACAGGTGTGATAATTTTGCATGGGAGCTCCACTCTGTTCGACATACTGTGTAGCAGGTGGTCGTGGTGTGCAGGGGCTCCAGCAACACAAATTCAGACTCTGCTTCTGGATTAGCATTCCTCATACCAGCCCAGCTGCTGGACTCAGGGCCCAAAACCAGCACCATGGTACCCTGTCCTCGTCCTCTCTGTTACTCCCTCTGGCCTGCAGCAATTATACAAGAACCAGGGGGCCACAGCAAATTGTATTTCTTTGTGGACACCATGCCTAGACACCTAAATTTCCTGAGCAGCTCCAAAGAACTGCTCAGAGTCTTTTCTGAGCAGTGAAGGATGGCACAGCGTGGCACAGGATGGCATTTCACTGCTGGGTGAACAAAATGTCACTGAAGCTAAAGCATCTTTTAGTTCCAGTGGTATGTAGCAGCTGAGCTGTGGGTTGGGCAAAGAGAAGCTCACTAAATTTTTCCTTCATGTCTCCTTTATGCCACAGTTGCTCAGTCTAGACAAGAGGTTTTAGGATAATTCTTTTCCAGTTTCTACAGTTGAATTTTATAGGGTCTGTGAGAGCAACACATGAAAGTTAATTTCATTTCCTTGTGTCTGCTCAGTTCTTTAATGTCTGGTAGCAATATTACCCTGGCTGAAATAAGCTGTTATCTGCTATTTGCTTTTAGTGATGATACATGAAACAAACAGAAAGCTTCTTTATAACCTGAACTGGAAGTGCTGATAGCAATAACCACAGGAAAAAAAAAAGCAGAGAAAAACCCAGCATATATCTGGGCAAGTTAAGTACATAAACATAACATGCAAATCACTAAAGGAATACAGATAGGCAGCCCAAAAGTGTCATTTGGAGACAGACTACCCTTTTGCCAGCAGTATATTTGAACATGGCACAAGGACTTCTCTTAACTTCGAGCTGACCTAGAGAAAGCTGCACTCTGAAACTGCCAGAGGCTGGGGTGCAAAACTGAAGAAGCTCTTGGGGATGTTTGAATGCTAAATAAATCAAGAAGTGCAGTGCTTCAGCCTGGAATTTTATCAAAAGCTCATCAGACAGCAGACCAATTTTCCTTCAGCTCTGACTTGCCAGCCACAGAAACAAAGAAAAGGGGAGAAATCATTCCACCTGATGGGGGTTGTGTGAGTGTGGTGTGTGAAGAGAATGCTTTTAGGGGAAGAAACAAGCTAAGTTTGCACTGCATTAAGCTCCTGCTAGGAATTGATTGCTTGAAACATGTTTTAATTGGTGTTCTGCAGTGGGGAGAAATGAGGGCTTCTCTGCTCTGTGATGCAGCCAGGAGGTGGTTGTCTGGTTTTCTCTTTATGGTTCAGTATAGTGAAATGGATCATTACTGGCAAAGCTCAGAGGAGACTTGCTCATGGGTATGTCTGCTGGGCTTCAGATGGATTTTCACACTGCATCAGCTGTGGAGGAAATGCTGTGCTTTCAGAAGTAACCCATTTGCATCTGTTATTTCTCACACAGCCCAAGGGAAGCATGGGGAGCTGGGAGAGGGTGTTGGAAATCTGTTTTAGATGCCAAGACTGATTTTTTTGTTGTGTTTTTTTGGTTCAGATTTTTGGTTTTCCTTTTGAAATTCTGTCTATGAATGTGGTTGGTACCGTATCAGAGTACAGAAATGCACTAATTGAGTCTTTTCATTCCTGACAAGGCAGAGTATTTATGATGCATTGTGGGCCAGCAACCAAAGATAAAACTAACCTAGATTTCTCTTAATTTTCTCCTAAAATGTATTCCTAAAATATCAGCCACAGGCAAGAACTTCAGTGGATGAGAGGCAGCAGAGCTTCATCAAAGTGAGTGGAGCTGCACAGACTAGAATTACATGCATAAGCTTTAAAATACCACTAATTATAGTGACAGCCAGGCACCTTGTAGGAAGTAAGATGACACGTAGAAAAATGAAATATCTAAGCCATGCTGAAGAATGAAATGTTCTTGAAGGTTTTTAGGAAGATTAGGGAAGAACTTCACCATCTTCCCTAAACTGTAGAAAACAAAGTGCAATTAGTAATGAGTCAGAAAGTTTGAACAAATTGGTGACACCACTATTCAGCAGATGCTTTCCAAAAACCACAGAAATGCTTGCAAAGAGAATAGGCATGTGTTTTAGATGATAAAATAGACTGGCACTGGGAGGACATCTCAGAGGAGGAGGCTTGAATGGGTATCTTTTGTTAGCTTCAAAATCAGTTTGGATTAATGCCGAATTGATTTTTCTTTTTTTTGCCTTGTCTTCTTTTATATATTCTCTGTGTTCTTTACACATACATTTGTAGCTCTGTAGCCTATTATTGTATTTGTAGCCTATCTCCAGTACTTTTCCTGACCTACCCAATAAGCAGAAGGACAGAACACATTCCAAAGATTCCAAACTGGGGGTCTGAGGCTCCTATCCTATCTTGGTTCTTCCTGGGAACCAAGGTTGAGACCAGCTCTTTGAGTCATACTTTTATAAACAGAGTTTAGTTCCTATCTAGAGGAGGGGGAATTCGAGAAAGAGTTGAACTGGTGGGATTACCTCACCAACTATGCTTCTAATTTGGGATTCTTGTCAGGTATGCTAATTTGCAAAACCTATAAAAAGGGTATACATGTTATGCTACGGGTGCATCTTCAGTGTTTTCCACCTGACAAATTGTGCACCTAAGGATCTTATAAAGGTAACCCCTTTTATCACCTGTGTCTTGCTCGTGATTCTAGGACCAGTGAAAAGGCATCAGGATGGCAGGAGGGATTCTCCCCCAACACACAGCCCAGGCCCTCATCATCATGATTTACAGCCCTGTCTGCAGAGATCAGTGTGCTTCTGGCCTGTTCCCTGCCTCAGTGACGGCGTGCCAGGGTGCAGTCAGTACTGAGCAAACAGCTCTGGTTGGTGCACCAGAGCTGAGCACCTCCTGGAGAAAGGGAGGCCAAAAGTTCTCAGTTAAGTTCCCCTTGAGGTGGCATCTTATAATTCCTCCTCCTTCTGCTGTTTCACGTGTCTTTGCACCACTTTATCATGACTGCCCAAGATCTGAAAGTCTGTAGGTTATATACTGTTGGTGAAATGGCTGCTGAAGAGTGTCCAGAAGGATGGTAGAGAGCAAGGCTTCACAAAAAGTGCAGTCTAAGCTGTTGCTGGATCCCACTCTCCTTCCAGCACATCATGTGCTTTTTCTCCAGTCCGTTATAACAACATAGTTTAATCAAAACCACTTAGGCCCAAGTTAAGAGGATGTTCCTGCTCAGGTCAGTGATGAACCTAAATGAGCTTATAAGTGCCAAACTCGGTGCCTTCCCCAGCCAGAAGCACCTGAGGCACCTGTACAGGGAGGTGTGGATTGACATGGAGCATGGCTGTTCTTGCATGATGTAGCTGAGAGACTGGGAAGCAATTGCTTCCACATAGTTGGCTTCACTCATTGGAATAAGTCTGTGCATTTGTCAACTCAACAATTCAAAACTGTACAATAAATTCATCTCTGTCAGCCTCCTTTTGCTTTCTTTGTACGTTCCCAGATTTGGGGATTTGCAAGACATTTGAAGGGATTTGTTCTGCACTGAAAATTAGAAATGAATAGAAATGCACTTGTTAATTGCAGAACTACAAATGTGAAGAGAAATTAGGAGTTTCAGGTACACCTTCAGGACTCTGTCAGAGCTCAAACCTGTAATTTTTATGAAATTTAGAATTTGGCTGAAAATTGCAGATTGGACAGAAATAACATCTTGCAGCTCCTGTGTTCAGACTGCACTTGTTTAAAGGAAGGCTTGCCTGAGTACAGTCTGTACAGTTAAACCTTGAATTATTCTGGATAAAAAGCTAGATGTTCTTCCTGACTCATATTTTAGAAAAATTAAGCAATCACTGCCATCCTCTAGCAAGATTCAGAAGGGCTTTTTTGAGGAAAGGTGTTTGGTTGCTAGATGTGAGCAGGAAATTAGGACTTCATCTGTGGCAGTGACAGTGTAACANCGTTCCCAGGTTTGGGGATTTGCAAGACATTTGAAGGGATTTGTTCTGCACTGAAAATTAGAAATGAATTCACCACTTGTTAATTGCAGAACTACAAATGTGAAGAGAAATTAGGAGTTTCAGGTACACCTTCAGGACTCTGTCAGAGCTCAAACCTGTAATTTTTATGAAATTTAGAATTTGGCTGAAAATTGCAGATTGGACAGAAATAACATCTTGCAGCTCCTGTGTTCAGACTGCACTTGTTTAAAGGAAGGCTTGCCTGAGTACAGTCTGTACAGTTAAACCTTGAATTATTCTGGATAAAAAGCTAGATGTTCTTCCTGACTCATATTTTAGAAAAATTAAGCAATCACTGCCATCCTCTAGCAAGATTCAGAAGGGCTTTTTTGAGGAAAGGTGTTTGGTTGCTAGATGTGAGCAGGAAATTAGGACTTCATCTGTGGCAGTGACAGTGTAACATCACTGCTGCACCTAACCCATCTGTAAAATGTGCACCCTGCCTGGGAGGCAAACTGTGAACCACAATCAGGAGGCTCCCAAGCAGTCTCATGGGCTCTAGCCACTAGGAGAACCTCCACCCACTGCAGTAGCCATCTGTCTCTCTATTTTTTGGAGGCAGTGAGCAGCAGTGCCCTGATGTCTGCCACTCAGATGTTCAGTCTAGGGCTGAAGGTGCCACTTTCCAGTATCTTTCCACCAACTACAGCTGGCAGCTTAAGCAACCATTTCCAGCTCTTAGGTGGCTAATGTTAGATGAGTCAAATCCCAGCTGGGATGGTACCATGTGGTGTTGTGCTCTCGTTAATAAGTATGGGGAGAAGCTGTATTTTTTTTCCTAGAGTGGATTGAAATTACCAGGGTGTAAATTCCTGTGAAAGTCTGAGTTATCCCAGCAGCAAGCTCAGCAAAGGAGGTGTTTCCAGCTGAGCTCTTAACTAGTCTAAATCTTGAGAAATAAAATGAGAAAGGTTGTTGTTTTGGGAGAAATGTTCAGGAAATAGGTAATCTGGATCAGAGCCATTTCATCATATAATAGTGTTCTGTTTTGCATGGAAAGGTTAGAAAAAGTTTGTTTTGCTAGACAGGAAGGGCAGGAAAGAAAAGAATAGAAGGTTTTATATTGGAAATTTGGATTTGAACAATAAAGAAATGCTAGGGACATATCTGCTGAATGTTGGGAAAGCCAGCTTGCATGAAGAGATGACTGCAAGATATTTTTGATCTTGAACTGAACAACCTAATTGTCTCCATTATGCTGGAGTAAAGAAATTCCAGAGATAGTGCCTCAAAACTCATCTCTTCTCAAAGATACAGAAACTGATTTGGAAACTGATGCCTGATGCTCAACACTTGATATTTGAAGCAGATAGTACTCTTTCCATGAGTAGGAACTGTTGTGTCTAAAATTCAGGTATTGGACTTTGAATTTTAGCAAAATCTGTTAGTTTGGTTGTTGTTTTTGTTGAAGGGAATACTAAACCAAGGATTTTGTGTTTTAGGTGAATTAATTGCACTCCCAGGATTTTTTTATTTGGTGTGAATCTTCAGTACTTTTTTACAATTCTTTTGATCAGCTCCCCAGCTTTAGTGAGGAGTGTGATTGCAGAATGTGCTACAGTTCATTTGACAGGGATCTTGCACTTCCTCAAACTCTCAGTTAAATTCAGCTGTTGTCTATTGACTGTAAACTGTATGGCATGGAAAATGGTCATTTCACTTTGTACTTCTAGCATAATTATGCAGACCCTCTAAGTATTTGTCCATAGGCCTTTCCTCCCCTAGGTAGGGATGTACCTAGTTCAGCATGGCCATCTTATTAATTACTTTAGTACAGTGATGTGCAGGTAGGTATAAAGAAGCTTGTAAATCAGCCACTCTTGTCCTATGCAAGGATCCAAGTCTTGGCTGATCACAATATTATCTGCTCAGTGTCTGCCTCTCAGTATGTTTTTAAAAGTCAGAAATGACTGTACCTTGCTCACCCTTTACTTTGAGCAGGGTGAGAATGGTACATTATTTTGCCTATGTCCAGCAGAGCCTTTTATTTTGAATATCACTAGCTTCTGGATTGGCAGCCTTGCTGGTGTGTGTATCCACTTACTTCAGGAGTGCAAAGGCTGAACATCATCACAAGCCCTCTCTGTAGGTGTGGAAAATCTGAGGCAGAGTCTTTCTCTTCAAGGACTTTCCTAGGCCAAATAATACCCTCTGGCTCCCTTTCCTCTCCCTGTAGCCTCTGCCAGGAGCATGAAAATGAGTATCATCTGTCCTTGGCAGCAGATAAGTTTGGAAGCACTTCCAAGTCTCTCTTGATCCTAATCAGTTTTTAACCTTACTTCCTGTGCAAGACCAATTCTTGTCTCCCTTAAATACCTGTGTTAACCTGGAGATCAACCACTGAAATAATGTCTAGTTCCTAGGATATAGCTTAGTCAAATTGTTGTGGTAAATAGAAGGAACCTTTCCTTTTTGATAAGCTGTTAGGAGTCTGGAAGCTTTTCCCAATGTCACAGCTCCACAGCATGTTCAAACAGAAGTAGAGCCAAGCTAGAATATTTTTTAAATGCTTTAGGCAGTGTTTGTGGCAGAGCTTCTCGGAGGCCCTAATTGCAAGGCAGGGAGAACATAAGCCATCATTTTCTTGGAAAAAATATTCAGAGCCTGCAAGATGATCAGCCTCACAATTTTTGTTCTTCAGATATCTGTTTCAATGTATACCAGTGTAGTATGCCACAGAAGGGAAGTTGTTTATGGAGTCTCTGCCCAGATGTTGATAAGTTAGGGGCTTTTCCTCTTCTTCTGAAAAGCAGCTGAACTGAATTATTCTAGGCAGCAATGGAATATAATTCTTCCTCTTGCATAAGCAGCTTTTGGACTTTGGTGTTGTCTTTAGCAGTGAACTAAACTGCTAAACACAACTGAATTAAACTCTCTTAGGCATTTCTCTGCCTTCCTCTCAGTGCTTCTACAAATTTCTGCTCATCATGAACACAGTGGTGTAGTACTGGCAGAGGAGGACCTGCAAACTGTTGTACATGGGGTCTTTGAAATCCAACTCATATTCTGCTTAACAGGAGGCATGTATCTGACTGGAAGACTCACAAGTACTGTGTCGCATAGCCTGTCTTCTTCTTCTTCTTGTGCCAGCAAGCTTAACCCAAAACTATTCCCTGTGCTGTAGTGTAGATGTTTCCCTTAGAACCACAACCCCCAGCTGTTCTGATTGGCAGTCAGGCCACTGAAGGAGTAGGAAGGGAACTAGTTAACTCTGCTGAGTGCAGAGCAATATATGCCTCATCTAAAGCAACCCTGAGAAAAATACCTTCAACACTTGTTTTCCTTGCAGGCTATGCATAAATGCTTCACATTGCCCAGAGCTCTCAGAGGTAGCATTCAAACTGCACAGGTGGGTGTTGGAGTGCACTCTCCCAGTGCTGCTGGGGGCTCTGGAAGCAGTGGGAGTCACTGGGGCCATGCTGTGTGCATGTTGGCACACAGTCTGCCTTGGGCTTCAGTTCTGGACCATTGCTGAGGAGTCATCAGAAGACAGAGTGAGGGGAAGGCCTGTCAGACTTCCAGGGCTTCAGACAGAAGCTGGTTTTCTCTTGGGCAATATGGTTTTGGGGAATAATCATTGCATTGTCTGTAAGGCTTTAATTTTCCACTGTGGTTTAATTACACGTAATTATGACAAGAGCTGAGGAACCTCAGCTTTATCCTAATCCAAATACTGACTTCCAGGCCCTTTCCAGCATACCTGGGCAAACCAGGATCACATCAGAAGAGAAGGTACCCACTTCATGCTGGCAGGTCAGAGCAAGTGTTACAAGGGACGCTGTCAGGACATTATCTTGCTGGGATTTCTAGAGAGTGTGAATAGAAAGCAGTCCTGCTTCTGCCACAGACTTTCATTTTGCCACAGACAAAATGTTTCCTTTCCTGAATGAGAGCATGAGCGGGCTTGATCTTTCATTTAACTTTCAGCACAATTGAAGTGCATATATGTGCATCCCTACCACACCTCCACCCACACACAAGATGTACATACACATTTGGAACACAGAGAACCTTCCTGGTGAGTCATGGTGTTTATGCTGCCTCTGTTGCAGGCAGCTGTATCATCTAATTCCTTTTATCAAGTGCCATCATGGAAGTTTACCATTTTCTTGTAGCTGTGCTCCCTCACGTGGCAGTTCCAGAGCCTCCTTGCTCTGATAGTTAAAGATTTCCCTCCAGATGCCAGCTTCAAATGATTCATAGTCAGTTTACATTCTTTGTTTGCAAGCCAGAGTTTCTCTTTAGCCTTTTAGCCTAAATGGTTCCTGTCCCTTTCTGGTAAGTTCCCTCTCCTGATTGCAGTCTGATTCCTCAAACAAAACTGCTCCTGCAGTCACGCTGGCTGGCTGGCAATCTCAGCCTTCCTCAACTCATTTGGAACTTGTTGGACAATTTCAGCCAGTGCTGGCAAGGGAGCAGTGGTGAGAAATAAAGGCAGTGCCTCCACACGGAGTGATGGTTGTTGACAGAGGATGAAATAGAGACCCAGCATAACACCATCGTTGGGGTAAAGGCAGTGAAATCAGCCCTTCTCCATAATCAGGGACAACAAACAGTTGGCTGGTTGTGTATTAGCCTATTTGCCCTAGCAGACCTGGGAGAAAGCTTGGGACAAAATGCTGGCAGGAAGGGATAGGGCTTGCTGGAGTATACAGGATGGATGAATTAAGCAGTTGAAGCCCTAATCTACAGGAAACAAAGCTCCATCCATTTGTGGAACACTTAGTTATAGAGGGTGGTTATGGTTTAAATATGTGCAGGGATACTGATATATCCCAGGACAGGAGAAACAGATCATCAGGGAAAACCTGGGTCAGTTCAGTTCCTCCCTGTGCCAGATGACCAGCAGAATGCATGCATGTCACTGAGCTCTGTCCAGCCCTCAGCCCAGGACAAAATGATGTCTAGGTCTCCTGCTGGCCCTGCCTCACAGGGGCACATTTCACCCAGTGAGACAGAGAGGATAATTGAGATGATTGGTTCTTTACATATCTGCTAGCCAGGTCCATGGGCCATGAGACTCATGAACTGTCAGACTTCTGAGTGCGAATCAACCTTTAGGCACTTGATCAAAGGCACTCTCAACTTTTCACCTTGCTTTGGCTCCATTTTAAGCTACAGGCCCCCAGTGCAGAGGTCGTGCCATGACCCGTAAGTCAGCATTTTCAGAGCAAATAAATCCCTGTGGCCATAGCTAGGAAGTGCTGCTGATCCATCACTGAGAGATGTGCTCAGAAAGTGCCAGGAAGGCTTTCTGCTTTGCCCAGTTGTGTCTGGCCAGAAGCTCTCTGAGAACCAGATCTGAATACACATCTGATGTGTGTTTGTGTAACTGATGTGACATGTGTCTCATATAGTACTGGGGTACATTTTTAAACAAACATTATATTGAGAGAAAGCACAAGCATGAAATTCCAAAGGCATTTGCTTTCATGTTTCAGTGTTTGTTGGTTTATTTGGACAGATAAGCAGATGGGAGGGGGGAAGACAGAAATCAGTTTGACTATTGAAGGTGCCCTTCTGAAGGTGACCTACCAGTTGTGTGGGGTTTGCTGGTGCTGTCATCACTGTTGTTGCTGAGCATGCCATCACACCAGATCTTTATCAGTTAAAGCAAGGTTTTTGCTTTAAACTAAAAAGTTTACGTTAAAAAGAATATTAACATTCTAAAGGTTTGATTTAGTTGTTATATGTAATAAGAAGGATCCATGAAACAGCTTGCTATGAAGAACTTCTTAATATTAGCTGCAGAGTGACCCTCTGAACATTTCTTCTGAGAGTTTACTGATTTAAGTTAAGGGTGCACTCCAGTACCAGAGGATTCAACTCACTATCTAAATGTGCTGTTATCCTCACTTCAGGAGCCAAAAGCTGCAAAACCTGATGCCCCTTTATGAGGTCAAATAGTCTTTTCCTATTCTGGAGAGGTGAGACGCAGAGGGAGTGATTTGTCTCAGATTTATCAGGGAACCTGGGGCAGTTTGGGCACCTGAAACCCAGAAGCAGAACCTTCACAGGGTTCTGCTTCCTCACACTGACTGCTTCAGCTGTTCTGGTGCTGCTTTGTGCTCCCAGAGTGGTGAGAAGCTGCAGTAAGGAAGCTCAGTGTGTATTTCCCTCTGTCTTATCTTGATATTCATTAGGCATTGTAGGTTTACCTACAACAATAGCCAACTGGGCTGTGCTAAGTACCCTGTCAGTGAAGGCTCTGTAAGTGCCATTTAGCAAAATGCATAGATAGTAACTCAAATTCTCTGGCTTTCTGTACAGGAAAGAGTGTAAATTCTTATTGAATATTAATACATAAAAATAAAATCCAATGTAACACTTGATTAAAGATTTCATATGTAACCCAGAGAAAGAATATACTGCATGGATGGCACTCTGATGCAAAGAAGGCAGGTGCAGCCTTAGATAGAAACACCTTCTCACCCACCTGAAAACTCTATTACTGATGAGCACAACCCCCTGCTCCTGCTCAGAAATAAATCTGAAAATGGTGTTAGTCAGGTGTGCACCCAGTTGTCCCTGCCCACTAGTAATTGCCATCCAGCTGCACATCATTCCCTGGGAGTAACACTTATGGGTGGCACCTGAGTTCTGCTAAGTGGAGTAATCTACTTTGCCACGGGGATTAAGCACTGGACAGCATGGCCTGCCCTTGACAGAGTTTGCCTCCGGGCACTGTCCAGTGCCTGCAGTGGCTCAGGTAACACATTAAAAATGTGGACTCCTGGCATGTGTAAGGGAGGCTGGCATCATCGAGGGAACAGCAAAAACCTTATCTTGTTGTGTGCAGAGACTTAGAGCACAGGGGAGAAGCACAGTGCTGCTAGCACTAGAAAGTAATTGTGCCCAAATCTGGCACACCAGATTTCTGGCCAGCACCAGAAGTCAAAAAGCAGTGATTGCAGCTCTAGATTTCCAGATGCTGTTGTTTTCTGCCTTGTCCTGTAGTAGATGACAGTAAAGAGAGAGAGCAGTAGAGAACTCTGGCTAGTTTAAGTAATTTTGTTGTTCCCTCTACATGGCACTCTGAGGTCTGTTTTATGTATGTAGCTGCTGTTACAGCTGTATGGCAGAAGCTGGGTTGAAATACCTCAGGATTTCAGCCTGTGCTGGCTGGGTCTGGGATATCTGCATCAAAGGCTGGATGCTGAGCTGTGGGAAGGAGGGTTCCCATCTTCTTGTGGCCAGGTCAGCAGAAATACTGAACATCACTCAGTAGATCCTAGGACAGGCTGTCCAAAGACTAGGCCTAGTCCAGGCAAGCATGGAGTTCTTTAAATTTTTCAGGGCAAAGCCACCTCTCATACCTCTCTGCATGGAACTTTCCCCTTTGTATTTCACTGCCACTCTGTGAGGTAGAAAAAGAGCAGTGCAATGTATTTACAGATGCTGTGTGAACATACTTAGCAGAGATTGACAGGGTTTATTTTCTCACATTTCAACTCAAGTGTCAGAAGGAGGAGTCACTGTAGGAGGCAAATTACCCTAGTTTCCTTGTCCTGCACCCCCAACTGAGTGTGTGTATGATATATAGTAAGTTCCCTCCAATTCCTTTTAGGTTAGGATTTTAAACAAGAAGATCGATTTTAGCGATATTCAGTCCCGGTGTGGTTCCAGAGATAACATCAAACATTCTGCAGGGGGAGGAAATGTAAGTAGTATGAACACCCTGTGAACAGGCACTTCTGCTGTGGTGACACACCTCTCACAGGCAGAACCCTCTGTCTCCCTTCCTCTGAGCACTACTTTCCTCCTTGCTGCTGTTTCTCACATGTGACTTTGGTCTGGTAGTCGAGTGAGCCCTTTGTATGCAGTGGTGGCCTCCTGATCTTTGCCCACTGAACACATTTTCAGAACTTGGACAGGGAAATGAAATGATAAAAGAAGGGTTTATCTCTAAATGCCCAAGTGAAAGTGCAGTGTGAGCCAAAATGGTTCAGTGCCTTTCTTTCATGGGAGCAGCCCAAGAAAGTAATTTCCAGAAAGACTGCAGCTCACAGTGAGACTCCAGCCTCCCCATTGGGCATTTTCTATGCACCAGTCCTTCCTCAGCTAACCTTTCAGTTACGTGCATTCAGCAGAGGGGAAGAAGAAAAATAAAACAGAAGGACAAGGAAGGCTCAGAGAAGAGGGTGTGATCAGCCAGCATGCTGAGTGCTGATGTCACAGCATTATTCCAGTATAAGACACTGAGGTAGCCCAGGGTTTGACCAGACACCTGCTGCTTTTATTGGGCACACTGGAATAGCTTAAGGTGGCTATGACTGCCCTGATGGAAATGGTCACCCCTGAGGTGGGAAGAGCTGATGGTGTGGGCATGTCTGATGCAGGCAGGTTCAGTACAGCCACCGCTGCTGGCGTCAGTCACTGGGGGTGTGGTGAGCAAGGCAGTGGCATTGCAGTTACCCTGGAGCTGCTGTCTGGCCTGGAGGGCTGTGACTTCTTGGGGCCTGCCAGCTCAGTGCCTGTGGCTGTGGGCAGCATCTTGGAGCTGTTTGGGAGTGCAAGCAAGATGGGAGTGTCACTCTGTGGCTGTTCCAAGCTGGGCTCAGCACAGCCATGGCAAGGTGGCAGCAGGAGGAGGGAGGGTGCCCGACCTGCTGCTCTCCAGTGAGCACTGAGCCAGCTGGCTGAACCACAGCCTGCTCAGGTACAGCTGCAGGAGGCACATGTGTAGATTACTCAGACTCTCCGTAGTGGATTGACAGGAAATGCATACCATATTTAGATGCAGAAAAATACAAAACAGATGGCAGAGAAAAAAACAGTCACCAAAATATCCTGGTTGCCAGGATGCAGGATCAAGACAGAAGCAAATAGGATGGGTCCTGCTGTGTGCAGGGCTTTGGAGCACCCACTCTGAAAGGAGGAGGCTCAGAAACATTTTAGAAAGAACCCACAACCTGATCTCCTTCATCCTCCTCTTCATTTTGCTAATAGTAAAGTTTAATCCAGCTCTGTCATCTCCCTAGGTGGGAAGTGTCCTCCTCTGTGGCATGGTCTGTTTTCTACTAACCATTTCTTCTTTTCCAGTGGTTTGTAGAAGCCTCTCACTCTTTCTCTGCAGGGCTTGGCTTTTTATTAATTTTTAAAATTTTATTCTCTTCATTCCTGTAATTTTTGCATGTGTGCACTTTTGACAGGTACAAATTGTAACCAAGAAGATCGACTTGAGTCATGTGACTTCCAAGTGTGGCTCGCTCAAGAATATCCACCACAAACCAGGTACTGTAGGAATTTATGGGTTGTGGGACAAAGCAAGGAGCTAATACTGTAATTTGAACTCAAAATCACGGATGATGTCGTTCTCTTTTACAGTCAAAGAGAAAATACTCTTTAGTAATAAAAATACATTAAACTACTTCATATATAAAGACATAAAGGTATGAGACCACCTAGTTTAGAGAAGTGATAAAAAAATAATGCCAAAGGATGGTGCTCTGGCATAAGATTGAAATACAGGCTGAAGTCAGTGAAATACTTAAGTGTGTGCTTAAATCCCATGAAAACCAGTAGGACTGCAGCACCTACTTACAGCTTAAATATATGTTGAAGATTTTATATTTTACTGAACATGCAGAGCATTATTCTGTGCTTCTCCAAAACCATTAGATCTCAACTAAAAGGGAAGTAATGAGAGCGCAGTCGTGCTTCAGGTCACACTTTCTCCTGCACCATTTCAATTTCTTACTCTGTGTTTCCTTTTCCTCTGTAGGAGGTGGGCGTGTGAAAATTGAGAGTGTGAAACTGGATTTCAAAGAAAAAGCTCAGGCTAAAGTTGGTTCACTGGAAAATGCCCACCATGTACCTGGTGGTGGTAACGTCAAGGTAAAGGAACAGCTGTCAGAAAAGGCTCCCACTGTGCCCCTGGCCCAGTGAAATTACTAGAGCTGTGAATTCAGCAATGGCTCTGAATTGAGCAGGAAACACCTGTCTGTCCTCTTTCAAGCACACTCATATACCAGTTAGTTCCCTTTGAAATTTGGAATGACCAATCTTGCATCTGCATCTAAGCTGAGAGTGGAATGTCATGTAGTTTGTGCACTGTCTTTTCCCCCTAAAGATAAACCTTGTTTGGGACTGTTGGACAGCGCAGGTATGATCTGAGATGAGGACTCCATTGTGAAACAGGAGCAAAACATCCTGAAAGTAAGATCACACCTACAAATATTTGAAAATACAGATTTTGAAAACAAATCATAGTACCTGTATAATGCTTATGAAATTTGTACAGCTAGGAACAATGGTGCTTTCTCTTTAAAAGCATCCATCAGAGACAGAAGTGGTAAGGGAATGTAACATACTACGCCAGTAGCTATTAAACAAGGTGAAAAAACGCCCAGTTTCAATTTCCTAAGGACTGAAGAAGCTTCAATCCTTCTAACAGTTTTTAAAAGAAAGCAAAATGGTGCCCAAATGATGATCTGTAACGAGATAATTTAGTGACTGTATAACATATGAAATTCTTTATTTTCCTGGAGCAGATTGACAGCCAGAAGCTGAACTTCAGAGAGCACGCCAAGGCCCGTGTTGACCACGGGGCTGAGATCATCACACAGTCACCAGGCAGGTCCAGCATGGCCTCGCCACGCAGACTCAGCAACGTCTCCTCCTCTGGAAGCATCAACCTGCTTGAATCACCCCAGCTTGCTACCCTTGCTGAAGATGTCACGGCAGCCCTTGCCAAGCAGGGGTTATGAATTTGCTCATCTTGCGTTGTATGAAGTAATAATATTTAGGCATGAGCTCTTGGCAGGAATGGGCTCAGAGCAGGTGTTACATTCATTCTTTACCATGTCTAAAACTAAGTTACATCCCGAGACTTGTAGTTACCATACAGTTAAAAAAAATAAAAAAAATAAAAAAAACAGAAAAAAAAAAATTCCATAGATGCAGAAATTGGCCTGACCTCCATTTCCAACAGGAAGACACTGGCTTTATATGGGTATACAGCGGTATGTTACATTGGACAGTTATTGTTGCTCTGCTCTGTCTTGCATGGAGTACTGTAGTATGATAAAATGCATTTTTACCTTTCATGTGCCTGAAGGCCATCCACCTCTTTCTGAAGAGCCTTGTTAATATCCCAAGTTGCTCATTTCACAGTTCTTTTGATAGATGGGGAAATAAAAAAGAAAAGTTGCCCATTGTAAGTTATTACAGGTTAAATTAACAGTCTGCTTACCAGAAGGAAGGGCATATAGGGAAATTCAACTTTAATTAAAAAAAATATGTTACTTTGTATAAATGAGTAGAACAAAAGTTGAATTAAGTTATTAACATTTTTTGAACCTGGTTAATTATGTCAGTGTATAGCTGAAAAGCCAATAAATTATTTAAATAATAACTAAAACTACTAGCTGAAAACATTTGAATTGTGCTTTGGGAAGTGATGTTAAAAAGCTGCTGAAAGCAAGCACTCATACCCCAACAGACTTGTGTCTGATTAGAAAAGTTGGTTAAGCAGCTAGATTTGTGTGCATACCACCAGTTTCATATTCTTTCCATCTGTTTGATACAGTATTATAGATATATATATTTCTCTGTGGCCATTTGTGATATGCCCTCCTCATATACTTGAATATTCTACTTCTTTATTCACAGTATCTGTGTCTCTTGCACCCTTTGGTGTTGCAATTTTAGGTATGTAAAAGTAGATGTTAGCAGGGGGTTTTTTCCCTAGTCATAAGAATACATTTAAAAAAGATGAAAATTGTAGCATGAAGTTGCTTTCTGTAACAACTAAAAGCCGTGACCCTGTTTTAGTGACAGATGCAAGTCTATTCTGTGATGCTAGAAAAAGGATTCCTTCCTTCTTCCCTTCTCTCCCTTTCTTCACAAAGGAATGATTTTTGTGGGGTCCAGATGTTTGTATAAGAGTCTCCAAAGTAGGCTGAGTTTGGACTATGGATTTTTTAAAAATCCGCAATAGTTTGGTTCTTTCTTTCTTTTTTTTTCTTTCTTTCTTTCTTTTCTTTCTTTCTTTCTTGCTTTTGTTTCTTTCTCTTGCTTTCTTGCTTTCTTCTTTTTTCTTTCTTTCCTTTCCTCTTTCCCTTCCTTCCTTCCTCATCTTTTTTTCCATTCCCATAGTAACAGTGAATGTTTGATTTATTGTTTTTCTTTTGCTAAAGTTGAAACACAGAAAAAAATATTAAGATGTTCTTTCCACTCCTTTAGTGATGTCTCACGTGTACACTCAGGCACTCAGCCATGATAATTGTAGCAGAGATGCCTGTTAATTATAACACGTGAGTAAATAAAAATGAGCTCCCTAGACTGGTTGTCATAGTGATTCATCAATTAAATAGGGCACCTTAAAATCTGAGCAAAGTGGGATTATATTGACTATAAAAGGTATAAGAAAAAGTGCATGAAAGATAAAAGGCAGATACACAACCAACCTATCTAGTGGAGTTACCTGAGAGAACCCTGGTGATGGGGATGATCCTCAGCAGCAGATAATCACCTGCTGATGCCCTGTGTACATGAGACATTAGGAAATTACCAGTTTACATTCTGGCAGATTGTTTTATCTTTTCCTTTTGAAACCTCGTAACTAAACTTTGCACTGTCAGTTGAGCTATACTTGATATATGTATTAGGTTAATGACATGTTTTGGAAACTTTTGATCTGTTCTTTTTCCTTCTTAATTTTTATGTGTGTGTGTGTGTTGGGGTTTGGTCTAAAAAGACTCACAGAGATTTTTATGTCTGTGGAGATTCTAATAATTAATGGCACAGGATTCCCCATCATTACATTTGGGTAGTAATGCAGTTACTGGACAGCAAATATTCAGTGGACCAAAGTGGGGTTTTGGCTAAGCTGCTACAGCAGTACAAACACAAAGCAGAGTGGTTAAATCTCTCAAACTTGTACTGAATATGAACTTCTGACAGCCCCACACATGACATTTCAGCTCTGCAGAAAGCTTTTTCACACTATGAAGTACCTAACACTGTTTGTAAGTCAGTTGTTTCATACAAAGGACAGTGAGTTTAGAACCATCCGAAGTGCAATTGGAGGATTCTGATTTCTGCCTTGTATTTGTTATGTTTCTGCTTAAAGTCATCCTAAGAATTCACATGGAAACAGTGTCAAGTGAGGTGCATTAAAAACTTCTTCCCATTTTTTTCAGAAAAACAACAGACAGGAAGGAAAACTGACAGTATTTGTATCACATTGCTCTGATTATGCTATCAATTAATATAAATTAGCCTTGCAGTGGTTTTTCTTTCTATGCCTTTTGCCAGTGTAGGAGATAAACTATGGTACTACTGAACCTCTGCTCTCTGAACCTGAGCAGCATCTCGTGGGAACAGTGTTAACCTGAGACTCAAGTGTTTTTATTCTGCATTTAAAATGGGCATACCTTAGAAAATTAAGCTTAGTTAATCCACCTATGAGTCCAAAGTTAGAGTGGTGTAACACACCAAGTCATTTATTTCATGCATTAAAATGAGCTTTCTTGTTTTGACTGAAGCAAAGACCTTTGTAATCATTATCATCCTTCCATAGAAAGAATCCTAGAATGCTGTGGAGTTAGATGAAAAGAAATTAAGAGTTTTGTGCTTTTAAATAATAATTAAAAAACCAAGTTATGTTACATGACTCTAGATGTTCACTGAAAAGCTCATATTAATCTTAACTTTCTCAAGAAGAGTGTTTTAAAAACAACAGTTTGTAAATATGTAATGCCCACTAAAGAAGATAGAGCCAGCTTCCTGGAAACTGCATCTGTTGTGTTTCTTTTCCACAGGCATGTTGGGCCAGCAGGTTTGTTGGGTGCCTGAGACCCAATTCTGTAACAAAGCAGAGGTAATCCAGACAAAAGGAATGGTGAAACCTTGTTTGGGTACCTAGGGGAGCACCCCAAATTTAATAATCCATGGGGTTGTAGAGATCAAAGAGTGCTTCTGCCTCATCTGCAGAATTTTGTTTCTTTGTAACCACAAGCTGTAAGAAATCAAAGTTAAGCAAACCTCTGTCCAGCAAGAGTAAAGGAAAAACTAATCCTGATGAGGGAAATTATGAGCCCACAAGGGCAATATATATTTTCACTGTACAGCAGTAAATGGAATTAGTCATTCAGCCCTCTGCTATGGTACAGTTGTAACCTCATCATGACTGCTCACACATCTAAGTTTGCCTAAATACATGACTCAAGGGGAGTCAAAAGGCAGCCTGTGTTGACTACCACAGGAGCAGAAGTTTTTTCCATGCTGGACTAAATACTGTTTGAAACCCAAGTATATGTCCCTTCAAAGGCAAATGCCTTGAAGAGTAGATCACATTAGCTGTGAAAATCAGTGCAGGTAGATTTCTAGCCTAGGTGTCTGTGAGTTCACTCACTAGTCAGATTGCTAAAGCAACTCCCTCTGCAACTCCAGCAATTCCCACTGCAGGAAGGTAAATCAGTTTCACACTGGGAAAAGTCAAGCGTATAAAAGCCACTTCAACTTTAGCAAAGAGAAAAAACCAACAAGTAAACATGCTGTATGCTGGGATATCAAGGAATACAGTCTGCTGTTACAAACCTGTGTTTTTTCTGATAATTCTAGAGCCTGTTACCATAAAAGAGGCATTTCTTGAATGGCTGGTGGTAGGTAGTTCATGTTTTTCAATCCGATTTGCAATTGTATTTGTTGCTGTATAGTGATTGTTTTGCAAAATAAACTCGCTTGTCATCTAATTGCATGTGTTAGCTTCCAGTGTTTGTGATCCAGCTCCTCCTGAATCCAAGCCCTGCGCAACCAGCACCTGCTGGTACCGCCCAGGAGCAGTCCCAGCAGATCCAGTTGGATTGTTCAGCCAATCCCTTTTATGCAAAAGGATCCGTTTTTATGGCTTGCATCCTCTTCTGCAGGTCAGTATCTCCCTGCTGGGTGCAAATTTCTTCTCAGAGAGGGTGATTAGACATTGGAACTGGCTGCCGGGGAGGTGATGGAGTCACACCCTGAAGGTGTTTAAGGACAGCCTGGACGTGGCACTCAGTGCCATGGCCTGCTTGACAAGGCAGTGTTGGTTCATAGCGTTGGTTGGACTCGATGATCTCGGAGGTCTCGAGATGATCTCCCAACCAAATCCATCCTGTGATTGTGTGGGTGGCAGGTCCCTGCCTGGGGGTGCCGTGCAGCAGCACCCTGCTCAGAGCAGCTGGGGCCGGGCACAGCACCTTGGGGCCCTTGTATGCTGGGGCAGTGGTGGCCCCGGGCTGCCAGTGTGGAGCTTTTGGGTCCATCTTGGAAACTAATGGGGAAAGAGCCCAGACTTCCAGGGATGCTTGGAGTGGTGGATGCTCAGTCCCAGCCTGAACTCAGGCCGAGGGGAGTGCAGCTCTGTGCTCTGGGTGGAATCATAGGTTGGTTTGGAAGGGACCTGAAAGCTCATCTCGTTCCACCCCCTGCCAGGGGCAGGGACACCTTCCACTAGACTGGGTTCCACCACGTCCTGTCCAACCTGGCCTTGAACATTCCCAGGGATGGGACAGGCACAGCTTCTCTGGGCAGCATTCTGCTGAGAGTACTGCTGTGTACGATGTACTACTGAGAGTACTGCTGTGTGCAATGTACTACTGAGAGTACTGCTGCTGCTCTGGGCAGCAAACACTGCAGAGAATGTGTGCTGGCACAGACTACCCGTGTGTGCTGGGTGCCTGCTCAGCACAGGGCATGGTGTAGGAGGGAAATAAGACCCATTAGAGGTTTTACTAAGTACCTTAAGTATCCCAAACCTTCAGCAAGCTGGACTTAACACAAAATGTTGCAATGTTCCTAAGTAAATGCTGTCAAACGACCTGGAGGAATGGTTAAGTGCCATTAATTATCCAATAGAAGCACCCTCCTAAGCATGCTTAGGTACCAGGCAGAGCTAATGCATTGTCTCTCTGCAGAAAGGGAAAGGATTAAGAAGCTAAGAACAAAAGGATAAATCATGATTTAAGCATTCACAGCTAGAACAATGGCTGAGGACAGCTGGTAAGAACCTGTTTTTCCCTTTCAAAGTGAACAAGGAAGAAATTACATTTCTGTGATTGTAGAGTGTCATTAACAGCATGTGTTAGGTGATCTCTTTCATCATTTCCTAGCAGACTGTGGTGTTGGAGCATTAAGATGAGAACAATTTGTGAATAAAGTCTTGATTAACTACTTGTTATTGAAAGGGAGGGAGGCCCAGGAATCCTCCTAAAAGGTTTGTTAGAGGTACAGAGCATCTGTCCATCCTGTGTCTCAGCTCATGAGGTGTTCCTTGCATTGTACAGGGGGATGGTAGAAGGTGAGACATCGATAAGAGGCAGAAGGCCTTCCACCTGGAGGTGTTTGGCCATGCAGAAGTCCCAGTTGCTGGGACTAAAAGACAGTGTGGCCGTGGTGGAGGGGTTCCCAAACCTGGTTTAGTGTGAGCACCCTTGTTCTGGACAGGGAAGCATGCTGGGGAGGCAGTGCTCAGCTCTCTCTGAGCAGCAGAGAGGAAGGCACGTTTGGTAACTCAGTGGAAGAAGAGATCCACACTTTATTCTCTAGGAAGAAGGTAAAAAAGGTTGGGTGGGGCAGGGTTTGAGTGGAGGAGGTTTGTTGCCTTTTTTTCCCCAAAAGAAGCAAAAGTTTTTCAGCTACTACCAGAACATGGAGAGTCCTGAGCCAAGGGATGATAATCTGACAGTGAAAGCTGGTGGTTTTTTTCTTTTCCCCCAGTCTTGTCCAGATAATCTCTCCATGTCATCTCCAGGATTTTGTTCCCTCCCATCCTGTCCTATCTAGCTGTGCCTGTAGTGTATGTAATTGCATTTAAATGTCTGTGTGAATATGTTTTGTTCCTTGAACATTAGGCAAAGGCAGTAACTGACTGCATAAGGTGTGGAGGGCCTCTGTTTCTGCTCTGGTTTGAAACAGAGTTCTCAAATGCATGAGTGCCACTCTACTGGTTCCACCTAAATGTGGCTGAGGAATTAAATATCTAACTGTTCTTGTGGAATCTGATCCAGCTGAACTGCAGCACACTCCTGCCCAAATTCATGCAGCAACAGCAGCAAAATTTGTCATTTTTGGGATTATTTATCCTTGTTTCTGAACACAATTGAATTGTGTTTGACCAGGGCTAGCTAGAAGAGCTGTGAGGGAGACTTCTGAAGAACCTTAGCTGAAATGTTTTCATGCTGTTTAGCCCTTAAAGAAAAAAACAGGGCTTTCCTAGGCTTCTGTAAATTTTTACATTCCTTCTACCTGACAGACCCATATGGGAAAGGGTAGAACCAGTGACATCCATCAGTGCTAATCTCCTATGACTGGTTGTCCCAAGAGAGAAAGGGTTTTCCTTTATGATGGGTCTGCTCAGCCAGGAGCCTGCTGGCAGCCAGTGGAAGAGTAAGATCTCAAGGGTGTAGCAAATGGGGTTTTTTTCCCTGCCCTGGAATCTACATTTAGGAGCTGTTTGCAGCTTTGCTCTTGGAAAGGCTGCTGCACAACAGAATGGCTTGACATACCCTTGAGAGCCTGGATTCTGCACAGAGAGTTCAGATAAGTAAGATGTGAGTTCTTAGGAGTGTGTATGGCAGGGATTGATCGAGGGTGGGAACCTGGAGAGCATAACCATGGAAACAAGAGCAAGGCAGGGAGGTTTGAGCAGTTCCCTGCTCTGAGCACTCCTGTATAAGGGGGGGAGCTTCATGCTCAGGTTCTGCTCCGTGTCCCCACTCTGTGCTCTGCTGCCAGCCTTGGCTGTTTCTGGATCAAGACTAAATCCTGCTGTGATGGACTGTAAACATAACTGCCTGATGAATAAAGGAGTGATCAAGCAGAACCATGTGGTCTGGAGGCACGTCAGACTCCTCCTGTCTGCAGTAAGGGAGGAAATGGGTGGACAGTGTCATGGGCATCTTCTGTGACTGAGCAGTTGCATGGGCTAGGAATTGTTGGAGTAGTGCAGAGCTTTCTCCACCCTTCCCTCTGCTTTCTGAAAGCAGAGACTTTTTGCAGTGCCCTTGATCTTTTTGCAGGCAGCCTGACCTGTGTTTCTGTGCCAGCCCAAGATGCCAGGGTAGCCTAGAGAACAGCACAGGTGAGTTTTCAGGACACTTTGCTGTTGTCCTACTGTAATGGCCTCTCTGAAGAATCTACTTGTTTCCTCTCTATCCCCACTGTAAGGGAAGGCAGGGGACTGATTTGCAGGACTTTCCCTTTGTAGCATCCACTGCAGTGTTAGTATTTAGATGTGGTCAAAGGCTGACTGCAAATCTGAAAGCCTCTGCTGCCAGCAGAAATTCAGTATGGAGATAAATAACATCCTCCAGATGGTAACATTTCTTCTTCTCTTACACATGCAATTCATTTTACTCACAGAGATACAGATTGCTTCAGCTTTGTGTGCCCTTTGTGGTGGTGAGCACTGTCTCCAAAACAAGGCAAGAACAAAACTTGTCTCTAGCCACTGTCAAACTTAATGTAAACCACCTTGGCTGCCTCCTGGGTTTAGTGCTGGTCATGGCCTGGCTGGATTTGAGATCTGCATCTTCATGCCTGCAGTTCTTGTGAAAGAGCCAGCTGTTGATAATGTTTCCTTTGCTCTCTGATTTGTTTTGCATCAGAAGTTCTGTGACTTCAAACCACTGCACAAACAAAGGGATTTATGTGTCTTTTGAGACTGGGTGTAGTTGGAGAGCAATATGCTGCACTCAAATGGCAAGCTTGACTAGAACTGCAATTTGGGTAGGTTTGAAACCGATGAACGCCATTGTTTTTCCAATAAAATTTGGTTTTGTTTGGGTTTTTTGGGTGGAGTTTTGTGTTCACACTTTCATCCCTTTCTGTTTACTAGGGAGCTGTCCTGGACTGACCACATCAAGTGCCTCTAGTGTCCCTGTCAACAGGAGAATCATTAGGAAATTTGGGCTGTAGTCTGGAGCAAGCTGCAGTGCTCTCTTTTGCTCTTGGGTTTCCCGTTGCATAGCAAAGCATAGGAACAATAAGCTTAGGCCTAGAGAGACAAACTGGAAACTGCTGTGGCTGCTTCTTGAAAGCAGGAATAAAGAGAGATACACATTTAAAATCAAACAAAACCCAAACCAAGCACATCTGAACTGTGCTTACCAGTTACTAAGAGAATGCCATTGTCTTAAACTCAAGGTAGGTAAATATTATCACTGACTAAAATTTTGAGAGTGAGACTATACAGCACTTAAAACAGCATTCAGATAAACCACCCCTGGCCTGCAACCTTCTCTCTGTCTGAGGGATAGCAGCCTGTGGGAAAGCTGTGAGTGCTAGTTAGTGCTGTTGTCAACAGCCATCACTGACCTTGCACTTTTTCAGGCCTCAACAGCTCAGTTCACTTATTCTCCTTAATTGCAAATAGCATTTAAACTTTTTTGTACCTCATACTTTTCTTGGAAGAGGAGGGATTCGCCTGCTTGGCAATTACTAAAACTCAAAAAAATTAGACTTCAGATTGTGGGGACCCAGTTTGTGGCAGTTGAGAGTGGGGCTGCAGCTGAGCCTCATCCCTAATGAGCTACAGCTGAGCAGAGCAGGTGAACAGCATTGAAGGCAATGAGACACGGAGTGCTGGCCAATCACAGCAGGGCTCACAGGTGTAGGGGATGTGAGATCAAGGGTATCAAAGGTTGTGCTGGAGAACAGGAGCAGCAGATGCTCCAGAGGCTTCTGGAAGGGTGGAGGGCTCAGGCAGAGCTTGCAGGAGGGACAGAAGGCCTGGAAGGAGCTGCCAGCTGTACAGAAAAGGGCAGCTGGCCCCACAGCAGCTCCAGGGATTGCAGAAGAAGCTGTGGCCCTGCAGCAACTGTGGGAACTCACAGAGAGAAGCCTTCTGATGGTGATACTCCATGGACTGTGGGAACTCCCAGAGAAGCCTTCTGATGGTGTATGGTGATACTCTATGTATTGTGGCTGTCTTAAGACATCAGATTTGTTGCTGCGTAACAGCTTTAGTCAGTAATTTCATAGCACATCAAAGGACTTGGAAAAAACCCAATTATTTTAAAATAAGTTCATTATTCCTACTACATAGTGTTTTACTAGTGACTGTTGAGAGGCACTTGAGAAGAAATTAATGCTCAAATTTGCTTTCCAAACAAGAAGACAAAAGTCCTGGATTCACTGAGGAGATGTGGAGTAAGTAAGCTTAATACATACCTTGCATTTAGAAGTCAACTGTTTTAACTATCTTCTCTCTGTATTCTTGTAAGATTTTAGAAATCAAGGTAATTTTGTCCATGTCCAGTGGCATTTAATGGAAGGAAAGAACATGGTAATTAAAAGCTTTTCTATCTGGACAAGGTAATCCTGTTAATAAAAAGGCCATATTTCTGTGCACCAGCAGTACAAGTTACTGCTAGCAAAGAACCCAGCCAGACAATATGAACAAAGACAACTGGTTCAGCATTTCAGTGCTCAGGGAAATTAGTGATTTTAATTGTACAAAACATTTTGGTTGCAAACTTATTTTTTATTTAAGAGATTATCTTCTAGTTAGTTGTCTTAATATTTCTTTGGTTTAAGAGGGGGATTTTAGCAAAATGTAGATCACATAAGGTCCTGCTTTCTGTGACTGGAGATCAAGACTAGCCTAAGTCACTGCAAGGAAATATTGTCTTGGGCACCAGAAGAAAATGTTATTTCAAGTGGGAGTAAATTCAAATTACCTACATAGCAGCACTGGCTTTTCAGCAAACCTCTTCTTGAAGTACCCCTAAGGAAGTAAAGAGGTGGTGTTATCTGTTCAGTTCCCGTACTAGGAAGGAATGATCTTGGTGAATCTTTGGGTGCCTAACATTTAGTAGGAAGATTGAAAGACAGGTAGAAGTATGGCCTTGGTTTGTTGGAGCATCTACTGAAATTTTCAATATTTTCATATAAGCAACAGAGTGCCACTTTTTTTTTTTTTTTCTGTGAAAACTGTTTGGGATGAACTTGCATTGATCTTTCACTTTAGTCTATTAATTATTTGTTGTAGTGTACTATCCTCTGATATCCTTAGGTAGAGAAGGAGAGCTAATCTCTCAGTGCCTGAGAAATAGTTCCAGCAAACCTGACTCAAACACAGGCTTGTATTAGTCTGGTGTCTATTTGGAAACGCCAGTAAATCTGCTTCGGCACTTCCCATCCTCTCCCCCTCTGTCTCAGCTCTTCCGTGTAAGAAAAATCTGTGGAATAACTACCCCAAAGTTCCTCTGCTCCCAGCACCACTCTTCACTTCCAGAGAGGGTTTATGACTTGCTTCCCTTCTGTGCCCATTGGGGAAGGAAGAAGGGAGGGAGGAGGGTAAAGAAGGGGGGTAGAGGGAGGGAGTCTCTCTCCCGACCCGGCAGGCTGAGGGATGCTCTGCGAATCCCTCTCGCTGCGGGCTGCCGGGGCTTCCCAACTCGGCGGCGGCGGGGAGCGGCGGCAGGAGCAGCAGCAGGAGCAGCAGCCCTGTTGCTGCGGGCTCGGCGCCGCCGGCGGTGCGGGAAGTTTGGCGGGCGGTGCCTCCGCCGCCCCCGCGCCGCCCGCCCGCTCCGCTGGCACCGCCCGCCNNCGGCGGGGTTGAGGGAGGGGGTGGGCTGCAGGGGATGGAGGGGAGAGGGTAGAGAGTTGCCGAGAGCGAGAGGCAGCCATGGGAGATCCCGACTGGTGTGTCTGCTGAGACTGCAGCGGCCGTCATCAGCATCATGGTGAAAAGGAAAAGCTCAGAGGGCCAGGAGCAGGAGAGTGGCCGTGGCATCCCTCTGCCCATCCAGACCTTCCTGTGGAGGCAAACCAGGTAAGAGCAGGGCGCTTGGGATGCAGCTGCAACAGGGCAGTGGAAGTGTGGAGGGGGGTGCGGGCCAGCTGCTGCCCAGTGGCAGGGAGGATGCAGTAATTACTGCAGCTGCAGTGTGAAGGCGTGGAAAAAAACCTGTGTTTTGCACTCAGTATAGAGCAATTTGTGTGTATCGGGTGTGGGAGGAGGTCTCAAGGCAGCTAAACCTAGTGGCAGTCCCAGGCAGCTTCTGGATTTGACTTCAAACCATCCATGTCTGTTTCTGTATGCACCTTTCCCTTCCTCCCTGTCCCATGCTCCCCATCCCCCATCTTCCAGGAGAACTCATGGAGCTCCTGTACCAGAAGCAGCAGCTGGCAGTGCTGCACCAGACCTGCAGCTTTGCTTCTGTCTGTACTTGCAGCCCTCCTGGAAGTGCAGTCTGTGCTTTGAGCGGCCAGCATGCAAACAGACACATCCAAGTCTCACCTTATTGCACAGGAGTGCAGAGTGAGGGGTTGGAGATGTGTGAGGGACTGGCTGAACGTGTGGCTGGTGCTTTATGTTCCCTGTGAATCCTGTCAGTCTCCTGTCCTAGCAGGATTCTAAATTCAAAACATTGTGGGGACACTGGGGGAGGTTGGAAGATTTGGAGGTTGTGGCTCTAATTTAAGGCCTCAGTCACAAAATCCCCTTATGCCACAGCCAGTGTCCTTCAAAATAAAATTTAAAAAACCTGCAGTAAGGTGACCTGATTATTTTTTTAATATTTACTCTGATCTCATTCCCGCAGAGAATGATAGAGGGTGGGTGTTCTCTACATACAGCATACAGGCCTGCCCTTCATCATAAGCCTTCCACATCAGCAGCTGTGCAGAAAAAATATTAAATACAGAGCTGGCAAGTTGATCTCTGGCTTAAAATAGAGGCAAGGCAGAGTTCAGGAATATTTAACAAATTTTAAACAGAATATGTTGAAAATCTTTCACTGAGGTAAAATGGCTGAAAATTGTCTGATGGCAGATTTTACCCCTGGGAACTTGTGGGCTGAATAAATTGCCTCTTGACATATTGGAGTGGGCACTTTTTCTTCTGCAAAAGATACCTGTTGATGAGGTCTGATAAATGCTGTTATCTGAACGTAGTTTTGGCTTATGTCTTCCTTTACAATGAGTTTCTCAGCCTTTTGACAACCTTCTGACATGAGAAGAGTCCTAAAAATAACTAAGAAAAACACACATTGATGTACTGGGTCTCTAATGCTGCTTCTCCTTCCTTTCAGTGCATTTTTAAGACCTAAACTGGGGAAACAATACGAAGCTTCCTGTGTGGTATGTACACGTGTCTCTTTTTCAACGCTTGTTAGTAACTAACTTTTCATGCAAATCAATCTGACCATAAGCTTCTCAGCTTACACCAGAAGTGGATTTAGCCCATTCAGCTTCGTTTTGTACTTTTATCACATGAAGGATTTGAAGTTGCTCCCATATAGAGAATTTGCATATCGTGTCCATCTTTAGACAAAACAGAAAGAATTTATTTGGATGTTAGTAATAAGTAATTCATTAGTAACGCTGTAGTAATTAAATAAATAATGACATAGACAAACTGAGCTATGACAGTCTGGGTCTAACCTTGCAGTTCATCCCATGTGGATGTGCTTTTGCATGAGGTTGATGTCATTTCAGTTTGTGATTGCTGAAGGTTTTTCAAGCTTATAATATGGAAAATCTAAACAACACTAACAGGCTTTGAACAATACTTTTACCATTGTGCGACATGGGAAACATTTCTACTGGAAATTAGAGGGAGCATATCTTATCAGAATAATTAAGGAGAGGCTATTATGCAGATACAAATAGCTCTTATTTCTAAATGTACATCAAATGAAGCCTCAAGTTGTTGCTGAAAAGGGGTGGAAAGGGAAGACATGAAGCAAGTTCAAATAAGATGGGTATCTAGAGAATTTCAGAATTCCTTGAATGGTTGCTAGTCTTTGGATTACTTAGAGTACATTAGTCAGTTGCAGCCAAACTTGACAGAGTGGAAAAATTTGGTCTGGACATGTATCTTAATAGTTTAAAGTTCTTAGGTCACTCTGCAGCAATTTTCTGACTTCCTTCTCACAAGGCATTATTCTGGAGAAGCTTTATCTGTTGCTGAGTCATTTTCTTCTAAGAAATCCATAAATCTTTCAGAGTTTTTGCTAGATACCAAATAGAGATGGAGGAGTTCTGGCTTACTGTGTTGGTGAGTAAAAATGTTCAATTCTAGCGTATGCAGCAAAAAGCATCATCACTGGTTAATGCCCACTGACAGGACCTGGTTGTTAAGAGGCTGGAAAATGGAGCTTATGTCCTTTACCAGGAGCCTTGGCAGTGTGCAGGAGCCATGCCTTGGAGCACCTCTAATCTGAGGCACATAGCAGAATTTACTTAGTCTAGAAAACAAACTACACCCCAAACCCCCCTAAACTGTGAGACAACATAAATCACATGCTTCAGCCAAGAGAAGGGGAGCTCTGAAAAAAGGCATTTCATAAAGATCCAATAAATTTCCACCTCTTGGATGAAGAACTTGATTCTTCTCCATTTCTTAACATAATCATTAAATTACGGTAGAAGATTCTCAAAGGTGGAGCTTAGTTTTGAGGAATTTGTGGGTTGCAGCCTGAACTGACACAATTGCTGCCTTTTGCTTCATCCATTTCCTCTGCCTGCTGGTGCACAGGGATGTCTGCCCACACCAACACATTCTGTATTATCCAGTGGGGCAGCAGAGTGCTGCGTGCATGGGTGAGACAGGGTTTCTGGAACTTGACAGGTACTTCTCTAACACCCCTGCATTGACTAGTGTGCCTAAAAATACTGTGCACCTGTTAGAGGATCAATCCTTCTATAATTCTCTAGCCAGAATTGTTGCAGGCATGTCTATAGGCTGTTAGCTCTCTGGCCATGCATATGGCACAACACTGTGCAGTGTCCTGTATTATTCCTGGCTCTAAACCTGCTGCAGTAGAGTTTGCTGCATGTTGTGCATTGAGGAAGCAGATGTTGGAGTCTGAGATTCAGTGAGTACAGCATCTGGTCTGCAAGAGCATCTTGCATTGCTTCTTTGAGCTTTGCTTTATGCCATAATACTTGAGGGAAAAAAAACCTGGCCCTTTCATTGCATTGTTCTCCTCACCTGAGCCATCACTTCAACTGGTCTATGAATAATAGCCTTTAAGCTGAAGATAAATATCCTCCCCCATACATTGTCTTACAACATCTAAATATGCTGGTGCCTCAGTGTGGATTTAATGTTCTTCCTCCTCCCCATTCTGGAGCTGTTGTGCCCTGACACGAGGCCATTCCACACGTGCATGGGTCAAAGCTGTAAATGACCTCACAGGAAAGCATGTGAGCGCTGGGCAAAGCTGATGCATTTTTTGGGCCATGGTAAGGAACTCAAAGATGTGCTTAATTTCTTCTGCTCTGGTTTGCATTGGCCATGGAAGAACTCAAATGTTTTCTGGAGGATCCTGCAAATTCAAAGTTTCCNTTTTTTTTTTTTTTAATGTAATTACATGTTTTGTTATTATGGATAATTAAAGTATAGCTATGGAACAAAGTTCAGAAAGAGACCACCTTCATTTTATCCAGCCAATGGACATGGTTGCAGGAAACTGAATTTCTTTGAGTAAAGTGTTTGGCACCTGTGCTTGTCAGTGTTTGTACTATTGCTGTGTTTAGTAAGCAGTGTTTAAACCACCCCTTGTGCTATGAACTGCTGGGTTCCTAGGTCTTTCTAGGAGCTCCTCCTTGCTCAGTGGACCTGCCCAGAGTGACAGTACT
Source organism: Promerops cafer (assembly GCA_013398275.1). NCBI lineage: Eukaryota > Metazoa > Chordata > Aves > Passeriformes > Nectariniidae > Promerops > Promerops cafer. Next base: position 644,959 of record VZSE01014914.1, on the reverse strand, counting down.
TTCTGCCTGTGCTTCAAGCTCTTTCCAGTCAGTCTGAAGCAATGTCAGCAGTGGTCTCAGCTTTCCTCCATGATGCAGACTGAGCTTTGGAAGGACAGGACATTCAGGTCCCCTCCAGGGACACAAGTCCAGTTCAAGAAGCACTGACCATTTCTGTGTTTCTGCCACGGTCCTTCTGTACCTGCACTGGGCAATCCTGTAGGGATGCTCCCTGGCACTCCTGAGAGGATGTAACAGGAGGTGCTGAGCTTCCCAAGGGAACCCCTGGGAACCTCTGGGCACCCTCTGTCAAGCCCTGGCTGACCTCTTCGTGCCTTGTGCAATTCACTGCAGGTACAGCTTCCCTGGGCTTAGAGCAGGGCAAGCTCATGCAACTGAAGCAAAGCTGTTTAGGAAACGGTGACAAAGCCCAGGCAGAATGCTGCTGAAATGGGAACAGGTAGCCTGGAGAAGCCTAGGCAAGAAGTGCAGGACAGAGCAGACAGTGACACACAGGCTGATCCTGGTCACGAGGTATTTGGCAGCACCTTTGGTGGAGATGAAGGAGAACAGCAGCAGTGGGAAGGCAGCCAGACAAGGCTGGCCACCACTCCCTGTGAAAACAGCTGTCACCACTAGGCTAAAAGGAAAAATGCTTGTGTAAGTGGTCCTGAGGGAGCTGAACACACACAGCACTGCTGAAAGGGACTGTTTCTCCAGCCAAGGCACTAACTTCCCTCCCTATCCCCTTGGCAGATGTTCTTTATCTGCCTTTGCTGTGTGGGGGGTGTTGTGGGCTTGAACAAGCCTGCTGTAAGTAGGTAGTTGTTCCCTTAGCCAGGCTGCAGCCCTGAGCCCTGAGGCTGTGGCTCCAGACATACCCATGGCATGACAGTATCTGTCTTGTGACTCACTCACAGGGAGCTTATTCAGACATTCTCACTCACCCTTCTTATTGGGGCACAGAGCTCTTCTCAGCTGTAGCAGCACTTGTTTAGTTCATGCGGGGTGAAAATTCGGTCTATGCCCCAGTGTCACACATTCCCTGGAGCAGGTCCTGGAAGGGGAGAGCCATAGCACACTGAAAAGGAGGCTCTCCAGGAGCAGCACAGGACCTTGCATCTTGAGTGTCTGGTTCAGGCAGAAGCTGCACCCTTATGGAGAACTCCAGGCAAATTCCACAGGAAGGCTTGTCCTGAGAACTGCGTGTTCCTGTTGGTTTGCTTGTGACAATTATCCGTGGGGGGCTTAGTGCCAATTAGCTGGTGTGCTGACAGTGCTCCACAGGAGCAGTTTTGTAGCAGGCATGGACACTCAGTGGTTTCCATACAGCAGCTTTTGTGCTTGCATTTTTCTGGCAACATACAGTACTTCTGTCTCAGATGCTTGTGATCACATAAGCTATTCCAGAATCTTTCACTGTGGTACAGAAATACTTAGCTTTCTGCTCAGGCCTGGAAAGAACAGAAGAATCTGGTGGCTAACCACATAGGGAAATCTTCACAAGGGCTCAGCAGCCCAAAATTATTTATTATTATTCATTTATTGTGATAAATGCAAGCCTAATCTAAAGATGTAAATGCAAATGTGCATGCAAATGCCTAAAGATGTAATTGCAAACTCCTTAGCTGCCTCTTGAGTTTGTGAAGCATGCAGACAGTGGGTCAGAGCTTGCAGAAGGCAATTGCTGGGGAACTTTCTACCTGATGTCAGCCATTGGAGTACTCAGGAATGAGGTCTTGAAGAGAAAGCCAGGGAGCAACAAGGTGTCTTCTGTCACACTTCAGAATAGGGTTGGTGTTCCCAGTGATGTTTTTCTCCCCTTACCCTGCAAACTGAACAGCTTTGTCAACTCTGCTAAAGTGTGAGCTTCTGGTGTGGCTTTTGTGCTGGAGGTGAGATCATTCATTTCAATAAGCCTCAGTCAGCACTGGTGCTTGGCAGGCCTTTCAGTGAGCTAATCCAGCTCACTAACATGGGTAGGAGCTACTTCCCTCTGTACTGACCTTCCTTTTGGCTTGTGTAGAGGTTTGGCTTGGTTGAATGAAGGATTCAGTGAGCCCCAGAGCTAATGGATGAGTGGGAAGAGGAGTGGGTGGCTGGAGCCATGACTAAGGAGTGGTCCCTGTCCCCTTTTGATAAAAATAAGTAAAACCTCATGGTTTTCACTGGCTCTTTCAGACTTTGTGGTATTTGTAACAACGCACCTTGTGTTTTTCTGGGGATACTTTGCTGCTTTGCTCCCCTCTTCGGTTATGTAATAATCCCATTACTGGGATACTTATTCTAAACCTCTGTTGTCTTTATCCTAATGCACTCTCTGTCCTGCTGTGAATCCTGACTGGAACAGAATAGTCAGGCCTTACAGTGGGTGCTTTGTTCCCTGTCCTGTCTGGGCTTTCAAAGCCCCAGTATCCCTTCATTTTGCCCCCATTCCTGGGCTGATAGGACTGAATGGCAGGAGACTCTTTTCCTTTCAGATGCTGTGGCCTCTAGCAGATGACTGTAAGGGTAACTTGGAGCATCCCTTCCCTGGAAGACAGGTTATCCATTCCTGGTGCTAAGAAACACATACTGCTGATAACATGATCCATGGCACATTATTTTTGACTAATCCTCAGGAAGCCAGTGTTTCTTCCACGTGTTACAGCAAATGCCCTCCAATTTCAGCCATTTTTGGTCCAAAAGGAAAGTGTATTCCATTTGCTGACTGCAACCTGGTGTTTCTAGTAGGTGGGCAGTGTGGCCTTCTGCACACTGACATTTGTTGGCAGCTCTGATGGTTATTGTCAGTATTTCAGAGTTCAGTCTGTTGGCATAGTCCTCTCTGATGGATAGATGTGTGTTTCTGTGCTGGCCAGAGCAGAACTGGGTGCTGTAAAACTACAGTGGTGTGGCACTGTGCTTGCATCAGGATATTGGAATAAATCAGGTGAGACTCCATTTTCTTCATGTAGTAAAAAGCTAATCCTTTATTCACACAACTCATTTTTATATTGTTTTTACAGACCTTGTGTGCAACTTTAATTGGTTTATAGCTTTCTTGCCAATTACTCTATTGGTCAGTAAAAGGTATTTTACTTGTCCATCAAATCTCTGTATTCTTAAATTGTTTACATATTTTCTTCACTGATTCTCATGGGGTAGATTTAATGTTTATGCAGGTGCTAGTTGATTTTCACCCAGGAACAGATTGTTATGTTAACAAACTATTCAAACCAGGATTGTTTTCACATGGGGACCTGCAAAGTACTAGCTGCACTTGGAAGAAATGACAGGCCAGCTCTGATTTAACAGAGCAGGCCTGATTTTATGAGGCCTTTCTTTTATAGTTTTTCTACCTGACTGCAACATCAGGACACCCTGGTAGAGGAGCTCGTGTCTGCCTGCACCAGGGAGCAGGGCCACAGACTGAGAGAACAAATGTGCCCAGCTGCTGGGACAGGCAGGAGAGTGCCTGTTACCACAGGCTGGCATGCCATGCTTGGGAGTGGTTGCTCATTCATGTTTTGACATGCTTGTTTTGCTCTTCTTCTTTGTAACTAAGTCTATTCTATTACGACCCCCTCAATTTTACAGGGAAAAAAAAAAAGGAATTGATAGGACTAGTGTTGCAGGATAAGCTTTGTGAATCTGGAGTGAGGGCCTTTGAGGCATCTTTTGGGCAACAGTTACTTGTTTGCCCAGAGCTTGATAAAATTGGTGAAACAGCAAATAGGTAGGCATGAGGTTAAGCTGGTTTATGGCAAGGACATGCATTGTCATTATCTTTGCTGTAGGTACTTCAGGGAAGGAATATAGCTGCACTTGTGACCTATAATGAGATCTTTGTGTCTGATCAGAGCAACAATTTATTGAAACAGTTGGAGCAGCTAACAATAAGGAGCTTCCTTAGGGATTTCAGCAGCAGATAGCCTTATTTTGTGTTGCTTGAGGTGGAAATAATGAACTTGCTGCAGCCATCAGCTCTCTAAGTGTTCACAAAACCATTACATCATAGCTGGACAAAAAAAATTCTGTACACTGATAGTTTTTTGTGACAGAGTGTGAAAACATTTCCTAAGGCCCACATACCTTTAGTGGTTTGCCCTTTATGTTACACTAAACTGAAAGAGCATGTGTGTTAAAGAATATCCAGCTCTCAGATCCACAGATACAGGCTTTCCTAGCTCCTGTGACTTCTTACAGGATTACTGGCATGCCCAGCACAACTAAGTCAGGATTACTGACCAGCACAGCTGCAAGTCTGGCTTGATGTCAGCACTAACTAATATACAGATGATACTTACTTGAATTATCTTGTATTGCAGAAAATATATTGCATGGTCCATTGATTTTGTAGTCAATTATGTCCATATGCCTGGTGAGCTTTAGTCAGTCTGTATTTTTCAGGACAAATATTACAAAATTTGCTTCAGCTATACAATTAGAGATTAGAGGTTTTAAAAAGAGGATGTTCATGTACTGGAAGGAATGTGCAGAAATAGACAGAACGTCTTTTTTTTTTTTTTTTTTTTCCCCCCTATGTTCTTACTTCTAGTCTTTTGAAAGAGTTTTAGTAGAAAACAAGCTGCATGGCCTCTCTCCAGCTCTCTCTGAAGCCATCCAGAGCATCTCTCGCTGGGAACTCGTCCAGGCTGCTCTCCCTCACGTGCTGCACTGCACTGCAACGTTGCTCTCCAACCGGAACAAGCTGGGTTAGTGCTCCTGAGAGGTTGTTTTCCATTATTGAAGCTATCAGTTAAAATATGGCAGATCGCTGCCCAGGCTGCCAACAAATTCCCAATCCCTAGAATCCTAGTTAGTTTCTTCTGGGGATTGCTGTTCTTGATGATTGCCTTTCTCATTTGTGGAAGGGTAACCTGTGTGATCTTCCCCAGTGAAGTTAGTGGGCTGATGAGCTAGAGAGTCAGAGTAGTTCAATAGCATTTTGCTAGTTATTTCCCAGCAATAGTAGAACTTACTTTAGCACCCAGCAGGCATGGATTCCTTGAAGGAATATGTATTTCTTTCAAGGCATGCTGCAGTGGTCAGTTGCAGGAGGTACTTTTAATACCTTCAGTTTTTGGGGTTTTTCTTCCTATTTTTTTGTTTATTTAGACCAATGCATGTGACTCTCAGCAGATTGTCAATCAGACGATAGAGAGGCAGATCCAAATCCAACTTACTTTACTGACTTTTGTACTGATTTCAGCAGGAATTTGCTTCCTGAGACATGCCAGTTGGGAACATTAACAAGACACAGCTTGAGCACCTTGCAGGGCTCACTGGCATTTTGTCTTATCCAACAAAGTCAAACAGACAAGGCTGTTGAGTTAGTTTCTTTTGGGACCACACTGTGTCCATGCTGCTGTCCATGCCCTGCAGCTGACACTGCAGAGACTGAACTCCAAATGCTGGGAAATAAATGGAGGCTTCTGTTTTAGGTTTTTTCAGATATAATGAGACAGAATGCTGGTGCTTTTAATTGTAGGATTTTAATTTTCAAATGCTTATCCGGGAGCTGGATGTCCAGCCTCCTCCAGTGCAGCTCTGAAACAATCTCAACAGTGTCGTTAATGGAAACCCTGTGAGACACTGATGTGTTTTTCCACACAGGACATCAGGATAAGCTTGGAGTAGCTGAAACAAAGCTTCTTCACACTCTTCACTGGATGCTGCTGGAGGCTCCCCAGGACTGCAGCAATGACCGATTTGGAGGAGACAGAGGCTCTAGCTGGGGAGGGAGCAGTAGTGCCTTCATCCACCAGGCTGAAAACCAGGGATCGCCAGGACATCCCCGGCCCAGCGCCGCGGCTGATGAGGAGGAGAATAACAGAAGGAAGTTCTTCCAGAATTCCATGGCCACAGTAGAGCTGTTTGTGTTCCTCTTTGCTCCCCTCGTCCACAGGATTAGAGTAAGTGGTACACTGATGGGGCTCTTGTGTGGAGACAGCTCTGAGCAGGAAAGGAATGGTTCTGCTTTTGTGATTGCAATTTAATTCAGCTTACAGTGCACACTGGGGTACTGCTGGAATTATTTTACCAAGCTGGCAGAATACTGCTGCCACTGGGAAGAAATTCTTCCAGTGCCATGAACAGTCACCACAGCATCAGGCAGGCACGAAGACAAAAATTTACAAAGTAAGCTATTTTTAGCCTTTGGGAATGGCAAAGGTCTGTGGCCCCTGTGAAGTCTCTGGGATCCTGAAAACTGCAGAAAGAATTGAGCTTTAACTTGCTCCAGTGATTCTCAACCATTGCTCAGAAAAGCCTTGCTAGATTTTCAGGGATTCCACCGTGGGGCGGCCACTGGGGTTTGTTGTTGTCATTACTAATCATCTTGATGCTAATTACCAGGACAGCGTTATAAGCAGGGCAGTGGCAAAGGCAGTGGAGCATTCCTTTGTTCTGAAGTGTGAAGCAGGCTGCAGGCCTCCTGTCTACTGGGGTTCCTCTGCTAATTGTATGCTGAGTGCATCAGCTTTGCAGAGTGATGTGATGAAAAGGCATTTTCTTCGTGCTCTGACTCCTGCCCCTGGGAGGCTGCCATTTAGCCTTTGTGTTTCCAGCTAGGTCACAGAAAAGAGTAGGTCCTTGAAAACAGGACTACAAAGTCATGAACTGATGGGGCTATCTCTTCTAATCCTGCCTTCTATGCTGCAACAGTTGAAGGAGGTAGGAAGGAACAGGAGCTAAAGGATGATCTTTTGATTAAGGCAGGTAAAAGCAAGACTGGAGAACTAGACTCTTTCTCTACTTCTACTACTGAGTTCCTGTACAGTAGTGTTTAATTTATTAACCCCAAATTTTTCATACTTGTTTACTAGTTCTCTGTAGGCTACTGGGGCAGGGAAAAATACTGAATTCTTCCCTGCACTACACACAAAAATGAAGGCTGCTGTTTGCATAAATGGAATGAAACTGGGGGTGGACCTTGGCTATTAGAGATTGGAGTTCCAATCTTTTATATTAATCTTTCTGGCATGTTGTTTTCAAGATGGGGTTAATAACAGCATCTCAAGTTTACCTTGAAAATCCTGAGACCTCTGGAATACTGTGGTGGTGAATGTTGAAAAGCCAATTAAAACCATGCACATTTCTGTCATCAAAACAAAGTGCAGGAAAGGAGTTAAATGAGGCATGTAAGTGGCTCACTAAGTGAGCGTTGTCCTCTCGGTGTCTTGTAAGTGTCAGGGGAAGAATACTACCTGATAGCCAAAGCAATGCATGGGCTCAAGGAAGATGGCACATCTTCACATAGACAGACCTAAACTATTGAATTCCCAGCTTCTGGGAGGATTTGTGTCTTGAGCAAAATGTTTTTTAAATCAGGCTTTGGGGGATGCATGTAATTCTTTAACTGCATAGCTGTAGGTAGAAGTGTTGGCAAGTCACCACAAGCTAGCAGTGCAAAGTGAAGTATACCACTTCTTCATAGTAATTTGTTGCATTGCCTCAATTTCTAAGTAATGCTTTAATTTTTAGTGTTCTTATTCCTTTAGGGAAGAAGTTCAAGAGTGTAAATCCTAAAGCTGAGCTTGAATACTAAACATAAAGTGGTTATGTATAATTAAAAGGGATACTTTGTGACAGGAATGGCCTTTCCTATTACAGTTTAATGTCCAGGGAAAAACAGAGTTCATTGACTAGAATAGAAATTTCATTTGAAAAAAGCCTTTGTATATTTTTGGACTGAAATTTCCCCGTGATTTTTTACTAGCCATAGTTGACATGTCTAGAGCCTGCTGAGTATTGTCCGTAGCCCTTGGGTTAGCATATACTGACTGGGCAACTGCAAACTTATTTCCTGTAAGATCTGTGCATCAGAGAAACGACAGGCTTTGCAGACTGGAAACAGCATTCTGGTTTTCTTTTTAGGAGTCTGACCTGACATTCCGGCTGGCTAGTGGCCTTGTTATTTGGCAGCCGATGTGGGAACATAGGCAGCCTGAAGTTTCTGCCTTCAATGCTCTGGTGAAACCCATCAGGAACATCGTTACAGGTCTGTGACTTGGCTGTGGTAATGTAGCTCCTGAGGTCTGGGAAACCTTTCCCTTTGTTTGCCTGATGAAAACCAACTTTTTTCCCTTAAAAACTGTTTTTCCTTACATTCTGTAGCTATTGTATATGAAAGAATATGTTGACCCTGCAGGAACTAGTCAAACCTTAGAGTAGTTTAAGGTTGTTTCCCCTCAGAGTCAATTGACATTTGCATAATAATTAAATAGAAGATGGGAGATAAAAAATAGTATATTATATATTAAATATTTAAAAATAATAAATTAATTTCACAAATAGGAAATTAATAACTTTTCAGTAGAGTTACCATTTCTGTCAGCCTCATAAAATTTGCTAGCCTTATCTTCCTTAGTTGCTAAGAAGGGTGAAGACAGTATCTCACAGCAGCCTGACATGAGTGAGGAAATCCCTCCCAAACTGGCACAGGACACAAATGAACAGTGAAGAGCACACAGGTGGTTCTTCTGCTATCTAAAATTTGATTTCCAGCATGTTATGAAATTAGAAAATGTAGTTTCAGGAGAGACCAATGAAGGCCTAGGTTGTAAATTCACTTTTGGATACTGGAAGGGGTTGCTTTTCCTTTGTGCTTCAGCCACAGTGAGATTGGAGTTGGGTGCTTAGGCTTCCAAGTCTTTGTGTCTGGCCTAGTCCTAAAAAAACATTTTTACTGTTATGTTTTAGACAATATTTTTTTTATGATTCCTGCAAGGTGGTGAGTTGAAAGTGAGCGGGCTATACTGCTGTAGCATTGCTTCCAGTTCTCAAAAGCATGGAACTGTAATTTCACCATAGTGAAAATATAATTCACTAAATTAGAATTTTCTGATAACAGCTCATTTTGGATGTCACATTTTGTTCTGAAGACTTTGTAGACCTACTGGGACAGTCCAGAATGAAAAAGATTCAGGTCTTCCAAATGTTTTAAAACAGTCTTTTACATCTTGCTCTTTGTCCCCCTGCTTCAACTTCTAGAATTAAAATACAGTATTTCAGCCCTGGAACTAACAAAGGGAATTAATCCTAAGTCTTCTGTGACTATTGGATTTTTTTCTATAGGTATGTGTGTGGTCAGAAAATCCCTAAAAATAGTTTCAGAAGGAAAATGCTCTATTATGTTTTGGAAGTTTTTTCAGCAGGACAGAAATACTAATTGGAACGAGGTCTTTTACACCTAGAAAGATGCTGCTGTCTTAGCATTTTCTCAGACTGGGAAAAAAGTCAAATTTACTTAAATTTTCCTTCAAACAACAAATAAAAAAAAATCTAATGAAGCAGCTTTGCAGTATTTTTTTTGCAGTCAGTCTGTTTCAAAGTCACATCTGCACAGCTTTCAACAGGATGTCAAGACTTGTCATCCTAGTCTGTGTGATACCCTTGGTCTGCTACAGTATTACAGATCAAACTTTCTGTGTGACATCCGTGTATTTCCTGTGCTGAAGGCATTTGCCAAGTTGGAAATCACAATACACTTGGAGTGATGTAACCTAGAAAAGGACCTGAATATATGTACAAATAGGATGAAGAACTCCAAAATAAAAGGCACTACTCTGCACAGGAAAACACAATTGATGGCAAATGGATTTAGGATGAAATTTATATTCAAATTTAATTTTAAGGAAATAGAGATTTTCAGTAGACAATGTTGTTGACAACACAAGGGAAGGAACTGAAAAAAGTAACCCAGTCCTATTTTCTTTTTATGGCTGTGATTACTGCCCAGGAAGTTTGCAGCAGATAGATGGCTGGTTTTGTTTTCTGGTTTATCCTTTTATTGTAATACTTTATAATAAGTACATTATAGTATAGGAGGCATTTCCTGAAATTTCCTGCTTTGACTTCTTTTCCCAGCCAAGAGAAGTTCTCCCACCAATAATCAGAGCGTGACTTGTGAATCCCCTAATCTGGACAGTGGACGTACTGAGGTAAATTCTTTGCTAAGATTTGATAAGCTTGAATAAGGTGCTGAGGGAGGGGGGAATAAATATTGAAAGAGAATTTGCAGTTACCACTCTAAGGTATTTAATCTCCACAAATCAGAGTTATTCACAGCTCTTCACAGCTAAGGCTCCCAACCTTGTTTGCAGTGGAGCCAAAGGGTATGGGGTATATCTGTCTGGATCTCCTTGGCCTTATCCTGTCCTACAGGATGGAAGCCTGATCTTGTGTATGGCAGGAGGGTTGGAGCTTGATTTAAAGGTCCTTTCCATCCCAAATCATTGTCCTGGGCAAGAGAGCTGCACAATGTATGATGTGCCCTTTGCCTGTACGATGCCTTGTGTTGAGAAGCCCCAGGCTTGATCAGATTTTCCATGGTATTATGGGAGAGATAAATATGTTTATATACCTATTTTCTTTTTTACAACTATCTGAAGGGACTGCAGGTGGTCTGTGAGACGACGCAGCCAGATCCTGTCCCTCCAAAGGCTTCTGTTTCAGCATGCCATCCTGGAAATTCCTTGGATGGAAGTGTATCCTCCCAGACCTCCCAGGAGAGGAGTACTGCACATCCCAGGTACAAAGACCTTCAGGAGAAACTTGGGCTCATGTGATTCAGTGGTGGAGGTCACACAGGTCCATCCTGAATCCACTTTTGCCTGGACATGATGAGGGTGCTGGATGTTTGTATTAAATTCCTAATTCAACAAATCTCAGCTCTGGGTGATGAAAAAGATGGCAGCACTTGTTACTCAATGCTGCTTTCTTAGGAGAAGTCTCTAGCTGGCCTGTTGGGACAATTTCTTTGGTCTTTTCTAGATTGTTGGTTTCCTGTAATTAAAGACTCAAAAAGTAACCTTCAGGTTCACCACTTCTGAGCTAGATTCAGCTTCAGGCAACTGGTATATTATCTGGCTTCCTTCTGACAGATTTTCTTTCCCCCTAACAAAGAATTTCTGCAAGCCTCTCTCCGTTGCCTTCATTATGCCTCCTTTGCATCCTGCTGCATAGCTGGCTTTAGACTACTGACCCAAAGGAACAGACTAACAAAGAAGCACAGCTATGCAAACATGCTTCCAGCTTGTCCTGCAGAGCTCAGGCTGTGGTTTCCAACTTGGCACTAATAAATTCATCTAGGTTTGGGCACATAAAGGTAGAACTAGATTTTCAGTAGTGCTGGACACTCAGTAGTGCCATAAAGTAAATCAAGCTGATGAGTATTTTCAGAGGTTTTGGAGTGGGGGGCCTATAATTTTAAGTCTCTATGGATTTAGGAGTGTCACTTAAACACCTGAAAACTCTGGTCCTGTTGGTTATCTCTTGAGAAATGTCATATCCAAAACACTGCAGTTTTAAGAAATGGCTTCATTACAGTGACAGAAATACAGGATGGAGTGATTTTTCTGAATATCAGCTAGGAACAGCTCTGATCTCTCAAATGGGAGCTCAGGGCACCCTTTCACTGATGCAAAGGAAAAAGCTATTCGTTAAGGCTCTTGTCCCATCAGGAAGCTTCTCTTGGGATTTTTTTTATCAAGCCTGTTGTCCGTTCTGGATCTGTATTTAATTTGTATTAATGTGAGCCAGTAAAACTGAAGGTGGGGACAGAGCTGCCTTTCTGTGTGTGAACACTACTGCTCAGAGAGTGCGCAGCTGTAAAAAAAATAAGTGGCCTTTTAAGAAGACAGAATCAGGTGATCAATTTATCAGGCAGGGTCTGGTGGTTGCCATGGGGATGAAGCTTCAGACAGGCTTTGAAGGGAACATCATTATGCCTCCTCATTTGCAGAACTCATTGATGAGTTAAAACTGTACAGGGAGCTTTGGTTGCCACGCAACAGATAACTGTGGAACAAATGTTGTTTACTCTGCTTACCAACAGCCCAAGTGTTCCTTTGTCCTTGGCCAGGGGTTGAAGGAAGGCTGCATTTCCACTTCCCCTGCAGTCACAGGCAACCACGAGCTGATTACACAAGCACTAGATTTTCCTCTAAATGAACTACAGAGTTTAATTTCTGATTCTTCAGAAACTGTTTAAACAAATGGCTTGTTCTGATCCTAGCTAAGTGTCGCTCCTCCTCTCAGTGTAATTCTCCATATAGAGATGATACAGCTTAATCCTGAAGCAAATAAATCATAGCCCTTTATCCAGCTGCTCCCTTGAACAGGCTGCCTGGGAAATAGAGTTTGCAGGAAGGACTTTAGTTACAAATATTTCATAAGGAGAACATGCCTTGCTCCAGCCTGTGTCATGCCTCAGGTTTGCCTGTGCCACAGACAGGGGAGCATGAAAAACTCTTTATTTAGCCCCATACACTGCTCAGGGTCCTGCAGAGACCAGGGAGCAATGCATCACCTTCCACAATTGCTGCTGGGATGACAGGTTTTATTTCCTTTTCGGGGATACTTTGAGTGTCCTGGGTTTTTGCAGGCTAGATCTATGTGACACAACCTAAACTTTAACAAAACCACCCTTCACATCAGATTTATGGGGAAAATGTTACAGCATGTTCCCATTTCACATTGTTTTCCTTTCTAATTCAGTTTTTCAGGTTTTTGTAACAGCTCATTTCAAGGCTGTCAAACTTGCAGCCTTTTTACCTGGAATACAGCACTAGGGGAGAAACTTTGAATCTGTATTTTGTGTAGTGTGGCATGTGCTGACACAGGCTGGTCTGCAGTCACCGAGTGCCTCCAGCCTTGGCTTGTGGGGCTGGCAGCAAAGCAGCTTCTGCAAGTTTGAGCTCTAGATCCATGTGTTGATCCAAGCCCAGCCTTGACACCTGCTCCCTGTTTCCATGCATGTGAGATGGAGCAGGGTTCATGTGATTCCAGTTGGGGTCAGTGGGATGCCTTGTGAAGGCTGACCTAGAACAGAGGCTAGACAGAGTTAAAGAATAAAGTAGGGATTCATTAGAAGGCCTCAGTGGATACACCTTGAGCAGTACAAGAGCCCAGCCAGGACTACAGCCAAGATGAACCCAAAATGGTCACAAAATGGACGACTGGTCACGAGGTCTCTCACTTGGAGAAGTTCTGGGCCATTTCCATATTGGAGTCAACTGTCCAATTATAGCTTTAGATTATGAAGTCCCATCCTTCTTGTTTTTTTTCCTCTTCAGTCCACATTGTTTATGCTCTTGGGCCTAAAATTTGGATCAGTTGTCCTTGATCCCCAGCTACAGAAGGAATTTTTTTGCCTCCCTACGCTGTGAAGAGAGCTTGCCATCCCTTAATATGAAGCTCAGAACTACTCACTAAAGCAGTGCAGAATCTGAAAAATACACAAGCTAAAACCTGAGGCATCAAGTGTTCAATCAAGTGTTCCTCCTTTGCCAGCTCCATGCCTGCCTTGGAGGGCAGAGATCCAGCCAAGCACTTCCCTTCAGCACTCAGAGGTCCCACTGGTCAGTATTGCTGCTGTTCCCTAAGGCTTTCCTGGACCCATCTGTTCAGAATGTGGTGGTACCTGACTGGAGATGGGGCTGAGCTCTCCACACTGTTTGCATGCTGTTTTGCGGAGTTGATAATAAAAAGGGCTTTTAACAAAAAACCAAAACACCAACTTGATGTTGTGTTCATTCTCAAATGCCTGAGAATATAGTGCATGAAAGTACTCTTAATTTTTATAGGACCCCAAAATCCCAGAAATAAGCAGGTCACAGAGGTGTTTCTAATACAGAGTGGAAACTTTCAAAATGTGTATTCAGCAGACAAAAAAAAAAATAGATTTCCAGAATTCCTACCCCCAGGATTTCACACCTTCTCTTACCATGTGATTCTCATTCCTCTGAGTGCCTTTCACTTGCTTCTTCTCTGGCAGATTGTCTCCTGACAACTAGTGACTGTCCAGAGGGTAGATCAGGCCAGTTGTACTCTGCTGGGAGAAAAGTGGTATAAAAGATTAGAAATAAAAAGTTTGGGGCATTTTATTGCAAAAAAGGTTGGCTATGAATTACACATAGATGCCTTTGAAATCTGAACTTTCTAGATTCTCATTTTTTAATCTCACTACAGATGTCTTGCTTTTGTGTGCACTAATTTCTACTATACTTAGGAAATTCCATATCAAAATCCATTGGGAAATTAATAGGGCAAGAATATTATAGTGAGGGCTTAAAAGGGTGCTTCTCTCTAGAACACCTCGGCAAAGAATGCCCATAATGGTAACTTTTATTTATTTAGGAATCAATTTAATTAGCTTAAAAGGCTAACAAACTTAGCTGCCTTGCCTTTTTCTTATGTAAGGCCTGATATGTGCAAATGTAAACCATTCCTAAATATGTACTACTAGTATCAGAACTGCAGATTCTCAAGGGTTGTCTGCTTCCTGCTGAACAAATTACTCAGTTAGCACAGGTGTACTGGAGGCTTATCTACAGATCACAGTTTAAGAAAGCACCCCAATCCAAAAAAACCATTTATCAGATGTACTGGAGTCCTCTGGGGATCTGAAAGCTAAATATCCAGTTATGTGTCTTCAACAACGCTTTCCTCAGTGTGGTACCTTAATCCCGAAGAGTCAGTTCTTTGTGCAGAGAGCCGAGTATCTAAGAAGGCCTAAGGAATCTGGTGACGACCATTTCTACTCCTGCTTTTTGCAACAGGGTGTCCTTGGTGATCCCGCCGTGCCAGAAGTCCCGCTACGCCACGTACTTCGACGTGGCTGTGCTGCGCTGCCTGCTGCAGCCGCACTGGTCCGAGGAAGGCACGCAGTGGTCGCTGATGTACTACCTGCAGAGGCTGAGGCACATGCTACAGGAGAAACCAGAGAAGCCACCCGAGCCTGAGGTTGCCCCTTTGCCAAGGCCTCGCAGCAGCTCCATGGTGGCTGCTGCACCCTCTCTGGTGAACACCCACAAAACGCAGGTAAGCAGCTGCTGTCAGGAAGAAAATAACCGGTGTTGTGGTGATGCTGTGAAGTGATTGCTGAGCAGGTAGTGGTAGGCACAGCTTTGGAATTGGCTGGCTTGCACAGAGGTCAGATACTTGCATTGATTCAGAAAGAGACCCTGAGAAGGATGGGTGTTTTGAAGGCAGAATCTGATGCAGAGGGTCAGAGATGGTGACTGCTGAAAGCTGGAGTGTTGATTTGGGATGATTAATCTAGGCTGAACTAGGATAACATTAGTTTTTAACGTGAGAATGTTCTAATGCAGTCACCAGAAGAAGTGGTTACCAATGCCTTTGCATTACAGTGTAATGGTCAGGAACCACTGAGCTGCTCTGGTGTACTTCCTCAAATGAGAGAAAAAGAACTGTGTTTAGTGCAGGACTGCACACTTCAGACAAACACTTGTCTTAAAATATTGAATTAGACTTGGCAAACAGTGGCAGTGAGCAAAAGCTCTCCATGTTGTTATTTCTTCTTCTGTTATTCTTATTACATAACTTTTATCTTTGCAAAAAAAATCTTAGTAGAGAAACTTGTCCTAATAGCTGTCGAGTGTTGCTCCCTGTTTGCTGGACGATGAGCCCTGTACTCCTGACCTTGGTGCAGTAAAGATCTTTGTGTTTGAGCTTAAATGTTTTTTTATTTTGTGTTGTTCACCTGTTCCAGGGATAAAAAGGGAATGTTGTTGCAGTTTCAGTTAATCTCCTTGTGGATTTGTGCTACTTTTAGGTTGTGCCATCTTTTCCTGTCACGTGCAGCAAATGCCAGTTTATTTGGCTGATGGAACTGCCAGCCAAAATTTAGCAGAGATTCTATTTTTGCCATCCGATTTTATGACACTCTCGAAAAAAAGACCTGTTCATTTTGCTATCAAATGTCTTTTTTTTGAGTTGGAAATCTCAGAATTCTTAATGTTTTTCCTAAAATTGCTGCTTTCAGAGTTCTGACAGATTTTGACTGAAGGAAGGTCAAATATCTTTTCTCCAGCAGACCCCAGATGCTCAAAATCTAGGAGACAAGCATAAACCATGTAAATATTACTACTGTTAGTTTTAGATCTCAGGACTTTATAGACATTATTACCATTATTATGAGAGCTGGTGGTTACTTGAGGTTCTCAGCAGCAGTATTGTTTAAATTGTGTTATACTTCAGTGTCATTTCTATAACATGTTTCATCCCTGTAAAAGCTTGACATAGCTCCATTAAGGCCAGGTGATAAGAATTACTATTCAATCTTAATCTGCCTGTGTGTGGGGATTTTATAGGATTGCTTTGTGTGTACAAAAAACCCTCTTTAATATCATCTTCTGGAGGGGGAAAATTGAAATGCATTGCTGTTGATGTGCTGTGTTGATTTCACTGTTTCCATGCATGTACTGCCCCTTTGCTCATAACAACCTGGTTGTTCTGCATGTTGGGAAGTTTAGCTCCCAGTGCCACAAGGAGTGCAGTCAGGGTTGGCAGAGGCAGTATGGATGAGATTGTCTTCCATGGGCACTGCTGCACCAGTGTTGCCCTGGTTCTTCTCTTCATGCTGTAAAACACTTCCTTCCTTTCACACCCTTGGCAGTGTCTTGCTTTTCTAGGCTATTTCACTTGCAGAAGACTGCTTTGCAGAAGACTGCATTTCTCTTCTCTAATATTTTTCTGTTAAATCCATTTGGCAATTCCACTGGGTATGCTGTAGCTGTCAGTGTGAGGGCTGTGTTCAGGGCATGCTTCTCTCCAAGGCTGAGTTTGATTGCTTTTAGTAACCTCTGTTTCAGTCCAGTGTATTTTTGCCATACTTCATCAAAATAGAATCTTGTTCCAGGGTTCCAATTTGTTAAGCAGAACAGCTATGATGGAGGAAGTGAAATGGTCTTCCAGGCAGCAAAACTTTCAACTCATGCCCCCTTTCTTTACAACTTTGAGGACTGAAACCCATGCAACACACAGAAGCAGCTGGGCTCAGCTCATCCCAGCCAACTGCAGGAACTCCACTGCTGTTCTTATATTGTCTCATCAAACAAGGCTCTCTGCTAGTTCAGAGCAGAGAATGCCACCTGCCAAAGGCTAGGATTTGTCCTTTCTGTTAACACAAGGGCTTGTATGCTGAGCCTTGACAAGCTCGTCTGACACAGGGTTATGCTTAAAGCCTGATTTTTTTGGGTCTAGATCTGAAATTCCTAACACAGTGTCATCATTTCTACTCAAAGGTTGATCAGTAGCTTCTCAAAAACATTGGCACTCTGTGTTTCAGCAGGATAGATATAAAGTGGCAGGCAAAAACTGAGTAAAGAAAAACACATCTGCCTGCAAATCACATCAAGGAGCAGTAGATTTTTGTGACAAATCAACATTGTTTCTTTTGTTCTGCAGTTTATTATAATAACTGGTAAACTGATGATCCTGCACCTCCCTGAGCCTCAGCAAAACTCTCACACTTCCTGTTGGGTCTGTGTGTGTAAAACCACATCTCGGATGTAAGCTTGGGCTGAAGCAGCGGGGATTGAGGAGACATGAGGAATAATATCCTCCATGTATTGCCTAGTAAGCTGAATAGCAAAGTAAGAAAAGTTTCAGTGCAGCATTCTGGCACTCCTTGTTGTGTGGGGAAAGTGGGGGTTGGATGGAGTGTGAATAAAATGAATATTGTGCCTCTGAAAAGTGACTTTGGTGTAAACATGTTTCAGACCGGGCAACATGTGATAAAGGAAACTGTATGGCCCTTGAATGATAATAGTGAATTCACCATTAGGGCAGGTGTAGGACGTGGAACCTTCAGACACTCACAAGCTGCTAGTCTTGCGCTTCCTTTGCAGGGGAAAGACAAAACTCAAATTCATCATAGCACCAGTGTAGCTGTAGTGCTCACTGCAATGCTGATGGAAAGCCAAGAGTCTCAAGTGTGATACCCTGGGAGCTGAGAGAATGAGCTGGTACACATACAGTCGTGCAGGAGGAAGACAATAGAAACAACAAAATCTAGAGGAGCAGCCCCCAAACCCAAACTATTTTGCTGTCTTACCCATCCTGTGCTTATCATGATTGCCATGTAGTTGACTGCACAGAATAGCCATGTTTTTAATCATGCTTCAACAGGTTTGATTCATTAAAATGCATTGTGTACCACACTGTGGATTTAAAGTAATTCTGTAATTTGCTTCTCGGGTATTGTTTGCTTGATTCCTACCCTGTGCAGATTTCACAGCTGGGACTGTGTCTGTGTGTTTGCATGGCTTGTGTCTCAGTTGGCCCTGCTCTGTCTTTTGGTGATCATAAACCACCTACTAAAACACTGATTTAGTAACCAGTGGACAGAGATACTTAATCCAAAATAAATTCATACAATGTTTTACAGCCAGAAGAGGCCAGAGAGCTATAAAAGCTAAGAGAAAAGCTATATGGAGTACTTGCTGGCCTCACTGTTAAGAGCAGCTAGGGTTGAATCCTGATTTACTCTGTATTGGATTTTATATGTGACTCCTCCTCTGAATCTTTGGTCGTATATGCAAAGTGGTAGATAAGCATACCTGTAGTACAGACAGTGGGGAAGAGGAGCCTTGCTACTGTGTGTCTCTTACATTCTTGTGCTGATAAAATTAAGGGGGAGGATTCAAGGATAGTCTTTGATTAGTCTGAAAAGTCTGAAAAATGTGTGATCCCCAGTATTTGGTTCTGCAAACACTCTAACTGGTGTCAGACTTCAGCTGCAAAGACTGTCACCGGGTTCTGCTGGACCTTGTTGTGCTTAAAACTTGCACACCTGTGTACTGCAGAAGCTGGCTGGCTCTGTAATTTGCAGTCTGGCTAGGCAGAATCTAAACCTGTCAGAGTGGTCACTTCATCTATCCCTGACATATGGCTATCTCTCCATTGAAAGCAAAAAGGTGTTTTAACATGACCCACTTTTTCAGCAGAATATTCCTGGTGGGACAGAAAAGAAAAAGAGCATTCCATTGCAAACAAGCTGATATTTAGGCAGAAGAAAATTACCCTGAGGGAATTTGGTCAGGTCAGCTGCACGAACACCTCATGGAAGATTGGCATTAGATCTTTATTGAGAGCAGATGGCTGGAAGCTGAGTTTGTGCCAGTTTCCTTCTTTGCAGCAGGCAAAGCTTATATAGCTTTATAGCATATATAGTGTGTTGTTTGATGCAGAGGTGAGCTGAGTGAGCTCTACTGAAGCTGGGGTGAGTGAGCCTCATGGTTTTTGCTGTTGTGGGACATTCTGTGATATAGGAATGGGAGAAGTTTCATATGAAAAATGATGGATGGGGAGCCCTGTTATTACAAGGGAAGGATGTTTACTGATTTAGAAGCCTTAGATTTCTTTGGTGACTAAATAAATTTTCTGAAAATTAAGTTTCTTGAAGGGCCAGTGCTGCTTATTGCATTTAGTTGCAAAATAGCGTATTTAAATGCGTATGTTATTAAGGGCATAGGTCTTAAACACTGCAACGGGTAGCTGTCTTGGTTTGAAAGAAAGTAAGTTTTTTGGGAAGTTTTAGTTAAACCAATCAGTGGTCAGATTTGAATATTGACACCTGGTGTGACCACTGAAGACGAGTCACCTCTGAGGACACATGGGGTTAAAAGCAGAGAATTCCCAAATTTCCCGCTCTTTTGCTAAGGTCCGGCAGAGGTGCTTATGCCACAGGCTGGGTGAGGGAGGGGGGAGCCATGGAGGCCTAGCAAGGAGGCCTAGGCTGAGGCAGGCCGGAGCCCCTGAGAGAGAGAGAGGGTAGAAGGGAATGGAACCGGGCCAGCCCCTGCAGGACTGAGGGGTGGAGAGACACCGAGATATTTTTTTGTCTCCCCTTGCCCCCCCGAGGAAGAGAGACAGAGAGAGGGAGAGCCTGTGCCGGCAGAGGAGGCGGGACGGGGGGGGAGGCCGGGGGGGAAGGTGCCCCGTGTGGGAGCCGCCGCCATCTTGAGATTTCAGTCTCCTGAGGGCAGCAGAGCTCGGATTTTTAACCCTTTCTTGAGTGAAGGAAACTTTATGAAACATTAGTCCTCCTGGCTGGTGGTTTGAGAGAGAAGAGAGACAGTCTGGGACCTGAGGTGTTAAGAAGAAGATAGAAAGAAGCCAAAGTGGGAGGAGATGATACAGTGGCTTTTAGCTGGACTTTTCTTGTATAGCCATAGACTGAACTAAGTTGCCTGTAATACATGAAACTTCATTTAAGTGGATGTGATGGCCTGAGCCAAGAGACTGACCTGCAGTAATGACACCATGTAAGAAAGTGAACAGAGGAAGTGTGGTGGTGCCCTCTGTCTTCAGGGAGAAGGAGAGCTCTGTTCTCAAGACCCTCGGCCCCAGGGCATGAGAAAATGGGGGGGACTGTTGTCCCAAAAATGAGACATGGTTGGTTTTTAGCACTTGGCAAAGCATCCTTGAAGAACCCTATGAGCAGTTTCGGTCCATGGACAGTGGTGAGAGCACTGTACATGGAAACATAAGAGGTTTCAACTAGGGAAGGACTATGGTACAAGAGAGACTCCTTTCTCCTCTGATGGACTGAAAATTGATTATCTGAGTGGTGGTAACTTGATCAGGCTTCCAAAGTTCTGTCTCACTGTGGTTTGGTGGAAATTGGGTGGGAGGAGGAGGAATGTTTGGAAAGTTTTCATTCTGTTTCCTGTGTGTTCCTGATTTTAGTGTAGGTTAATAAAGTTTTTTCCCCTCTCTTTCTAAGCTTGAGCCTGCTCTGCTCTGTTCCTGGTCGCATCTCACAGCAGTTAGTTGAAGAAAATATATTTTCATGGGGGCACTGGCACTGGGCCAGCGTCAAACCATGACAGTAGCCATTATGATTGCTCGTCAGTGTAAACCAAGACCTCAAAGACATCATTAGTTACTTAGAGTCATACCTGGGATCAGAATCAAACATATTCTTCCATGCCACCAGACCAGGCTGACAGCAATGCCTGAGGCTTTCCACGGTGTGCTGTACTTTTTTCCTTTGGTGACTGAAAGGTTAGACCAAGTAAATAATTCTGGAAGTTTCTAAATTTTGTTTGTTCATTTATTTTTCCTTAAATGTGTAAACTTTTTTTGTGTAATGAATTGGTGGTCTTTTTCCTCTACAGTGCTCCTATGACGGTTCTAGGAAGTAGCTCCTTTTTCAAAGCTGATTATCCTCTATTTCTCCTTGTGCTTGTCTTCTTTTGGGAGCTGCAGGATCTTACAATAAAATGTAATGAGGAAGAAAAATCACTAAGCACAGAGGCATTTTCCAAGGTTTCACTGACCAACTTGCGTAGACCAGCAGTTCCAGATCTCTCCACAGACCTGGGGATGAACATCTTCAAAAAGGTGAGTGAGGGAAAACTGCACTTTAATTCACTTGTGATTCAGCACCTCAGTGTCTTCCTAAGTAGCTGCTGAAGGTCTGCTCAGACTACATATTCCTGAGGTCTGCTCGGAATATACATTCATACCATATGTGAGATTATCATTCCTTTTCATTGGCATTGATTCTGTATGTTATTACATTGGTTCTTATATGCACATCCTGAACATAATGCTGAAGTCTTTATTCAAGTAGTTGTCCTGACGAAACGGCATGAGAGGAGGCTGCTCAAACAGTGCTGAATTTTAAGTGCTAGTGCTCAGTGTAGTTCCAGCTAATTCAGTGAGTTCTTCTGTTTTTAGCTCGTCTTAGCTCTGGGTTTCCAACCATCCATTCCATGCTCAAGGTCAGAGAATGTCACAAAATTATCCAAGGCCATCCATCCCAGCCTAGGGCAAGACTGAAATCCTTCAAATGCTCACAGGATCCCAGCGTGCAGTTAGATTCAACCATGGAAAACAGCCAAGATAAAATGCTCAGAGCGAAAAGTTATACTTTGGAATTATATCTGTGTTACCTTTTTCCCTGAAGTGGTTGTTTTCCGTACCTCAAGGCTTCCTAACTGCTCCTTTGTCTGCTCCTCTTCCTGCAGTTTAAGAGCCGCAAGGAGGACAGGGAGCGTGAGCGCAAAGGGTCAATTCCATTCCACCATACCGGGAAGAAGCGGCAGCGACGGATGGGGGTGCCCTTCCTCCTCCATGAGGATCACTTGGATGTCTCACCCACTCGCAGCACTTTCTCCTTCGGCAGCTTCTCTGGCATTGGAGAGGACCGGCGCGGCATTGAGAGAGGAGGGTGGCAAACCACCATATTAGGTGAGATGCTGCTGTCTCTGCCCTAGGTTCCATGTCGTTCCTGTCGTAAGCATTCAGAGAACAGCAGGGGCTATTTCTTCATCCAGTCCTTCTGTCACCCTGTGTCCTTGGTTCTGTTTGCAGCATTACACACCTGTTGGTAACCGCTCACAGCAGACCTTGAACGGCTTATTCTTCAGTTCACGTTGTCTCTGAAAACTGCCTTCTTCACTGGAAAAACAGCTACTGTGGGAACCTGTAGTGATCTCTGTTCCACTTGAATACACTTTCCTGTGTGGTAGCAAGCATTTAACAAGTGCAGCTTCAAACAGATTCCAAGAATTTTTGCATTCCCTTCTTTAAAAGAGAAATCTTTGGAGAGGCAGCAGTATCATTAGTATGACAATTATTGGCAGCAGTGTTGTTAGTATGACAATTATTGGCAGCAGTCTCGTTAGTATCATTAACAATGTCATTAGTATGCTAAAAAGTTTTGTTCACAGTTTTCCTGGAGTGCATATTGAGTACAATATAAACAGGATATTTTCTCAGTGAGTCTTGATAATATTGCAGAGGTTCAGTGTTTGGACCTAAAAATTCCCTACTTCAAGTTTCTAAGTTCACTAAATAGTGTTTTTTTTGTATTCTTGGAGAATTTCCTTTGCCTTAGCACTCTTCATCCTAATATACTTATTTTTGGGGGCAAGAGGAGAAGAAACTAAATTCCTATAGCATGCCCCAAAGGGAGGAGTCATACAGTGCTGACCAGTCTTATTTTCTTGAAGGTGCTGCTGGTTAAGAATGCGGGTGTCAGCTAAATCAGTATGTGCTGAGGGGAAGAGCCTTGCAGAGAGTTTGGACCATTTGGTCTCTATGTAAGTGAACCCACATGAGGGTTCCCACCATAATGCTCAGTTCTGCTTCACAGCATGATGAAAAGCCTTAATTTTTACAGACTCAAATCCTTTAATCTTTAACCTCAGCTGCTGTCGCCAGCCACCCCTCGGGTAGCTAAACGAAATCTCCATTTCTTTCTTTCTAGGAAAGCTGACCAGGAGGGGAAGCTCTGACACAGCCACGGAGATGGAGGGTCTGAGCGCCCGGCACTCGCACTCCCATCACACGCTGGTCTCTGAACTGCCAGACCCCTCCAACAGCCATGGAGACAACACAGTCAAAGAAGGTAAATTTAACACATCACGACAGACGTTTCACTGAAATATCAACCCCAAAAAGTGGAAGGAAGCGTTACTGTTTCTGTGTATGAGTATGTGACTAATCGATTTTTCCTCTTTTGTTTCTGTATCTCTTGAGGGGTTTTCTGTACTATGAAGAAAAATGTTTCAAACTGTACATGTTTATCCGGCACAGTTGTTAAAACAATTGGTGGCCATCAGCAGGGAGAAGGCATGGTTTGAGGTTTTCTTGCCTTAGCACAACACAGCACAGAAGTGTGAACAGAAACTTGGTATTGCTATCTTCAATGGTTTCACGGGGAATTTTGTGATATTTAATGCCTCTATGCAGTCAACAGCTGCTGGATTCTGCTGGAAATCATAAGGTTTGTTATTTAATTCTCCTCATTCCAGTTGGAGGTCTGGCTTGAAATTTACTCAAAGTCTGCCTTTGGCAAGACTGTCTTGGAGGCCTCTGGAGAAATGGCAATACCAGTGTGACTGCAATGGCAGAGACAATAGACAGGACTCGTGACAGGGAGGAATCCTTGAGGGTTTTGATCATGGGTTGGTTTACATGACACCAGGCCTGTTGGTGACCGACAGGCTACTCTTGACCCAAAGTGGGAAAAGGATCTTTGCACAGGAGTTATCAAGGCTCACTGAAAGAGCTTTAAACTGAGTTTGAAGAGGGAAATGGTTGGTCTTGATGATCTGAGAGGTCTTTTCGAACCTGAATTATTCTATGTTGCTGTGTAGGATTTGGATAGGGATTTTTGTTACCCATTTCGAAACAAACGAAGCAAAAAAATCAGGGAAACAAAAAAAAAATCTGCCCTTGGACAGTCATTAAATTTGGTAGCTCAGGAACAAAATATCCTAATGCAATCTTTATTGTTATCTTCACCATACAAATTTCAGTGAATGCTATAAAAAAGTCACACTTGCCAGAAGGAAATTATCTGAAACACGCAGCTAATTCCTGCCCTGATCTTTGACCAAATTGTCGCCTAGTTCATGGTACTGCCGTTGGCCTTAGAACATTTCTCCTAATTAATAGCACCAGTTCAGTGCTAGCAGGACTGCACAAGCTGTCAGGAAATGATTGCCACTCTGGCAAGTTGCTGTGTGCGTAATATAACCAGTCCATTGCTGAGTACTTGCTTATTAAATGTATTAGATGTCATTAGTTTATTAGTTAGAATATATTTAATAGCCATAGGAAGAGGTTCTTTGTTATTCTCTAGCCCTGTTACTGTGCTGTCTGGCAGATGGTGGTCTAAACAACCCTATGTGTGTCTTTCTACACTAGAGAGTATATAAACCTACTTACAAAGCACTAGGTGTGGGAAATTACTAACACTGTTGCTTGGAAGTCAGCATGAGTTTTAAAAACATGAGGTGTCCTTGATAAAAATTTGCATTTATAGCCAGCTTGCTAGCCTGAGCAATTCAAAGTTCCTGTCTCTGAACACTGTGAGCCTAAGACTGCAGCACCTTTCTCATCAGACAGCTATGCATTTTGGAGATGGTTTAGACTGTCACAGGTACTGTTTTTTTCAACTGGTGTGATGAAAATTTCCAAATTGATGTGACTTAGAAAGCTGTTTCAAATTTGTGCTGTGGTTCCACTACCTTCACCCTTGCCTTTCAGCTGCAGAGTAATTTCTCTTTGCCTTGCGGGGGCACTGCTGCTTTTAAGATGAGGCACTGGATTAACCCAGGGAGAAAAATCCTTTTGGATGAGATTTAGAATGTCTGAGTTGCCTGATCTACTTGACTGCCCATTTAACTGAGATCAGCTTAAGCTGCCAGAGAACTGAACTGCTAGAACAGGCTTGGGGTTGTTCTAATTTACACTGTCTTAAAAGAAGAAATGAGTCTACCTTTGATCCCTGTACGCATGATAGGAATTAGGAACTTGTGATTTCTTTTGGCATTACAAGCCACTTTAGGAACTGCTCCCTTTAGACAAGCTCAGCCTCAATCCTCCATTCTGTAACTATAGAGAGAGGAATTTACAGGTAGCTGTTTTCCTCCCTGCAGTGCGGTCCCAGATCTCCACCATCACTGTGGCAACCTTCAACACTACCCTGGCCTCGTTCAATGTGGGATACGCTGATTTCTTCAGTGAGCACATGAGGAAGCTTTGCAACCAGGTGCCCATCCCTGAGATGCCCCACGAGCCACTTGCATGTGCCAACCTCCCACGGAGCCTGACAGACTCCTGCATCAATTACAGTTGCTTGGAGGACACGGACCACATTGATGGAACCAACAGCTTTGTCCACAAGAATGGCATGCTGGATCTCTCGGTAATTGGCAAGGAACGAGGAAAGCCAGGTCCCTCTCCTGTCAATATAGCTGTACCATTGAGATCAGGGGTTTGATGGGCTTTTCCTCCACCTCTTTATATGACTTCTCTCAGCAGTATATAAAGGTCAGTCAGATACATTTGTGCATATCCTAAAAGTCTCCTCTGAGAAACTGCAACTCCTGTTACTCCTTGCAAGGAGCGCATGTGCATGTGGAATGCACACATCAAATCTTAAGTGGTATTCCGTAATGGCTGTGTTCCTGGGGCATGCACCAAATTCCCTGTAAAATAGTGTAAGACTGAGTAGCACCTTTCTTCTAGCACCTTAAACCTCACTTTTTCTGCTTTCTCCTCAATGATTTGCCAGCTCTTGGTGCACTGAAGCAGTGTTCTCAGGCTCACAGATGACATCTCATGGTTTCCTTTTCAGCCCGACTGTGCCCAGCCTGTGGTTTCTTGTCTGACATTTAGATTGTAGGCTTTTGGTATTTAGGGTTGTGTATTATTTGTTCAGAGTTTGTACTGTGCCCGCTGTAATGAGTCTTTGGAATCTAGCATTTCTAGGCACTAAATATTACTAGGAGAGAAAGTAATTCTGGCTTTAAATATGATGTTTGAATCTCTCAGGTGGTCCTGAAGGCTGTTTACTTGGTTCTGAACCACGACATCAGTTCCCGGATTTGTGATGTGGCACTGAACATTGTGGAATGCTTGCTGCAGCTTGGTGTGGTGCCCTGCGTGGAGAAAGTTCGGAGGAAGAGTGAGAACAAAGAAAATGAGGCCCCTGAAAAGAGACCAAGTGAAGGATCCTTCCAGCTTAAAGGGGCTGCTTCTGGTTCAGCTTGTGGGTTTGGGCCACCCCCAATTAGTGGAGCTGGAGATGGAGAAGAAGAAGGAGGTGGTGGAGGAGGTGGAGGTGATGGAGGTGGTGGAGGTGGTGGAGGAGGAGGAGGGCCGTATGAGAAGAATGACAAAAAACAGGAAAAGGTTTGTCTTGCTTGTCTCTTTATACAATTCCAAATGTACTTTAATGTCTGCTAAGATTGAGTACATATGTGTATGCAACTGCCCTTCTGTTTTGCTCTGGTGCTCACTTGGGGTTCTGCTGAGGATACATGATTAGCAATTCAAGCACTGTACCTACTCCAGGGAAGCAGCTGCCAAAAATGGAGCTTGTGAGCCTGGCATGGACGTTTTCAATATCTTGACAAACCCTCAATCACAATGATTTTTTTTTCAGGTTTATTTTCATAACTTGTAAAGGAAAAATGGAACCCAGTGTGTGAGCACAGTTTCTTTTATTTGATTACTAGAAGTCATAAATTTTTCAGTATTGCTATGAGAATTGGACAAGAGATGCTATATTGCTGACCTCTGAAGTTGCAACTCAAAATAGCATGATATCTAAGACATTTTAAAAAGATGCTTGGTTTTCTACTCAGCCAAGCCAACTTTGTTTTTCAGGGATAATTTTTTGAAGTAAGTTCTGAATGGTATAATAGCACCATGTAGGGACTTCACATTTATAGCGTAACTTTTTGATGGGGGCTGGTCTCTAAACTTGAAAAATAATTGGAGTAAACACTCAACAAGAGTCGTTATTCTTGAATAACAAGAATAACTCAGTAATGGAGTGTCTGAGATGAGAAATGGGAAGCAGTTTGTCAAAAGTAAAATGCTAACAAAATGCCAGTGGTTGTGCCAGGGTTACACACAGTCTTTTCCTCTGTGACCCTCAGGGTGAAGGCCCATCTGTCAGCACCCATAGGCTGGCACTCACAATGCTGATCAAAATTGTGAAGTCCTTGGGCTGTGCCTATGGTTGTGGAGAAGGACACCGAGGGCTCTCTGGAGATCGCCTGAGACTCCAGGTATTCCGGGAGAATGTAAGAGAATTAAAGCTCATTAAAGTGTCCCCCCTTGTACTGCTGAGATCACCGCCTGCCCCCTCTGTAGCTTTCCCTGTATTGACAGTAAATGTGTTGCTTTTTGCCCCAGCTCACAGACTGTGTTGCAGCCCAGCCATAGCAGATTTTCAGCTGTAGTGTTGCCTTCCAGTCCCTGGGGCTTTCTAAGAGCACACCTGGGGCCCAGGGTACTTCTGACCACCCCAGAGGATGGGTTGGGATGATACATGGGAGCAAATTCCATGTGTGAGCTGGTGTTAGTAATTTTTCACAGGACAGTACCCCAAAAGAGTATGCTGCTTACAAGAGGCGCAGCTGTCTTGTGTTGCCCATGTAAATCCAAAAGTCTAAGGTGTAAGTATGTCCACCTCTCCTAATGGTGATTATGATTACTGCTGCTGGGCTGCTCCATCAGCTCCTGATGGTTGGAGTGCACTGTATTTGCACTATACTTGTTCTATTGTTCTGCAAGGAAGTAAAAGACTCACCCAGGCCCTTTTGAAGGATATGGTGTTGGAGGATATCACTGTTGATTCCGATCATTTTTGGTTCTGCCCCAGTTAAGAAAGTACCCAGGATGTAGCCCAGACATCAGATTTAATCCAGAAGAGTTTGTCTCCTTGAGATCAGTCCAACTCCCTGTTAAATGGGAGCCTTTCAAAGGCCTTCTCAGTGCATGTCTCCTCCTCACCTTGTGTGCTTGCAGAAGGGAGCATTTTTCATTACTATAATGAGAGTTTAATATTCCCATGGGATGTATGTGAACCAGATTCTTCTCCATGGCTCTGGTTAGCCTGAGCCATGCCAACAGAGCTATAATTAGGTTCTGGGCTCTGAGGCTGATGTCTCAGAGATGGATTGGCTGCTCTGTATCCTTGCAGTGTTCTTGTGTTAGCTAGATTTCCAGGTACTGCAGGAGTGGGCACAACTGGACAAGATAGGGTGAGAGAGTCCCAGTGGTAACAGTAGAAAGGTCCTGCACAGAGCCCTGGTTGAACAATTACCATATTCATCACAATGTCAGTTAGACTTTTCTGTTGAAGCTGAGCCAGCAAAGCATTTAGACCTATTTATAACATTAAGTATAAATGAATATGTCTCTTGGAACCAAGGTTCTTATCAGGCCCATTGAATTGAGGAAAATATTTTCCTACGTGTGTAAGTCTGCTGCATTTTCTGTGTGTTTGTCTGGCCAAACTGCTTTGTACTCACCATTTGTGTTGACTGCGTGGACAATCATGTCTGAGTTTACTGGAAAGTTAAGCACCCTATTGTAGATAACAGGGGAGTTCATGTTTCCTATAGAGATGATATTTTAGATTATTTTAACTCCAGGCTGCATGGGGTCCCAGTAGGATGGATAGTTTTGTGATATGAAGCTGATAATTAATAGCTTTTAAGAAAAAAGTCAGTGTTTCATATGATGTAAATTGGTCATTGGGTATAGCTGCATTCAATAGGTTGGGTCTGAGCTGGAGGGTGAAAATCAGTGCCAGTTCCACCAAGGCACTGAGCATTGACAGAGGTGGTACATTCCCAGTTCGTTTACATCCAGTGAAATTTTGCTTTGGGGTTGGACAGAGGAAGAGAGGACTTGAGATACAGCTGGCTTTATCACCACCTCAAACAGTGGCGCCCATACCGGTGCACTCTCTTTTTGTGCTGAATTTCTTGCTGGCTCCAGAGGTGAACCTGTCTTGTTATGGGACCATTTAGAGACAGCAGAGCACTGGCTAGGTGCAAAGTTACTTTGCTCTTGCTAGCAAAACCTGAACACGTACTTTGATGTGATATGATTTGATGGACACTGTTGTAGGCCCAGAACTGCCTCACGAAACTGTACAAACTGGATAAGATGCAATTCCGGCAGACCGTGAGAGACTACGTGAACAAGGATTCTCTCAATAACGTGGTGGATTTCCTGCATGCTTTACTGGGGTTCTGCATGGAGCCAGTCACTGATAGTAAGTATGCCTGCCATCAGGAACGGCCACTTGTGTGTTCTTAAACTGTGCCATCAGAAAGTAGCCACATTCTTATCCTTTACAAACTACAAAATGTGATTTGCTGTTCTCAGAATATATAAACTGTACCCTTAGCCAGTGGGGGTCAAGGGTGTTGGACCTCTTTGGATCTCACCACCCAGTGATCTTGCCTCGAGATCATGTAGCACGCTGCACCTGGAATTGAAGGGCTCCCTTTGATCCATCCTACCTCTTGTTCATGGCTCTTCACAGAAGAGATTTTCATTAAACCATGCCTCAGGCAGGAAGTTTTCTGCTTCATGGCATGACACAAGGCACCAGGTGGAATGGCCTGTTTAATACACAGTTTATTCTGAATTGAGATATAATTGAGCTTTGAAACCCTCTGTGGTGCCTCAGAGCTTAGAAGGCACCACAGTAAGCAGCAAGAATGGCTTGAATGAACGAGAATATGGACACACAGATGCAGCTACATATGCCTGCAGTTACAAATGTGTGTGCATGTGTGTGTATAGGGGGGCTTGAGGATTTTTTTTTTAAGGTAGGGAAATTATGTTCTAATATGTGCTATATTAGAACAGTCAGTCATTTACGCTTGGTCACTGCATGACCCAACAGTTAAGAGCGACTGTTTACAAAGTAGGAATAGCTCCTCTGAAACACTCAGGGAGTCTGACTAATTAATTAGCCTTTGATGCCAGGAATTTCAGAGAAAGCATCAAAGAACATTATATATCTGGCTTTCATGAAGAAGATTCCCATATGACATTTCCATAAGTATTCATCAATTATTGACTGGCTTATTCTTTGAAGCGTGACAGCTCATGCAGCTCTTGAAAGTCTTTTCTCTCATCTCAGGAAACTGGGGTGTTTTTTGTAATTCATGTAAATGTGTAATTCTTTTTTGAGTCTTTCTGAAAGCTTGGTGTCCTTGTGCACCTTCCAAGAAAAGCATTCCTATAGTTCAGAACATTTTAGCTGCATGGGTGTTGTCACTTTGCTGCTTAATCAAACATGTCTTATCCCGTAGAATGGTAACTAGAAAAGCTGGAGTTATTGTTCAAATTTTAAGCCTTATTCTGCACTTCTTTAAATGAGAGATGTGGATGAAACAAAGCTAGAATTGTCCTGATATTTTCAATCCTATTTCATAATACAGCTATTTCTGGGAAGCTTTCATACTTATCATTTATTTTACCCTTTGCTTCTGCTGTATTTTTGTGGGATGGGATTGTGAGAACTGGGCATAGGATATTAGGAGGGGACCTGTCCTTGTCTCATGTATCATAATCCCTTTACATGTGTCTTTAAGCCCTCTCTTTAAACTGTTCCCAACAAGATGGCTTCCTTATATTTTACTTGAATACTTGAATTTTACAGATAAGGCTGGATTTGGGAATAACTTCACCACAGTGGACAACAAGTCTACAGCCCAGAGTGTAGAAGGTATTATTGTGAGTGCCATGTTCAAGTCATTGATCACTCGCTGTGCATCCACTACACATGAGCTCCACAGCCCAGAGAACCTGGTAAGCACATGATACCATGTTAACAAAATTACTTTTTCACTTGGGTGTCACCCGTGAGACTTTGCAGTGAATGATTCATTCCGTTCAGCCAAATCCGTTGTAGCAAGTGATGCAGTCACAGCTGAAAAATTATATAAATGTGATGTCCTTTTCGCATGTCTGGCTTGGAACCTGGGGACTCAGGCAGGAAAACAGTTGTGCAGTCTGAATGAAAATTTCTTCTCTGTTCAAGCAGCTTATGTGTTGTTCTAAATGGCTAAGTAGCGTAGTCTGGAGGGATTAAGGAACAAGAAGAGCAGCGGCATTCTGGTTTGTATCAGCAGTAGAGTGGCCAGCAGGTCCAGGGCAGTGATTGTCTCCCTGAACTGGCACCAGTGAAGCTGCATCTGAGAATTTGGGGTCTGTTCTGGGCCACTCACTAAAGAAGGACCCTGAGGTGCTGCAGCATGTCCAGAGAAGGGAAATGGGGCTGGGAAAGAGTCTGGAGCACACATCTGAAGAGCAGCAGCTGAGGGAAATGGAGTTGCTTAGCCTGGGGAAAAGGAGGCTCAGAGGAGACCTTCTTGCTCTCTACAACTTCCTGACAGGAGGTTGTATCGAGGTGTGGTAAAAGTGACAGGACAAGTGACAGGTAAAAGTGACAGGACAAAAGGAAATGGTCTTGAGATGCATCAGAGGAGGTTTACATTAGATATTAGGAAAAATTTCTTCACTGAAAGGGAGGTCAGGTATTGGAACAGGCTGCTCAGGGAAGTGGTGAAATCACTATCCCTGAGGGGATTTAAAAGGTATGTGAGTGTGGAACCAGGGACATGGTTTTTTGGTGGATTTGACAGTGCTGTGTTAATGGTTGGATTCAAGGGTCTTAACGGTCATTTCCAACCTCAGTTATTCTATGATTCTAAGACCACAGCTGCAGTGAATCAACTTTCAGCAAGGCAGTTCACTTGGTTAACCACATGGCCCACCAGTGCCAGACTATGTGAATTACTGAACAGCAACTTGGTAGATCTTCCCAAGGTTTAGACAAACATTCAATTTACTGAATACGTGGAGGAAAGGAAGGTGTTGCTTTTTGCTGTGTATATGCTGTCTTCCCAGAGCAGTCAGTAGACTGGATGACATGAGCACTCTTCTTCCAAATTGGTGTACTCTAGCTAGATTCAGGCCTGCTTTATTATCAGAAATTAGGATTTTTCATGGAAGCAAACAAGAAACATTCTTGTATTCCATCGTTACAGCAGAGCTGTAGAGACACTGGAGTCCAGCTAAAGGGGCAGTAGTGCTCTGTGGGGTGAAGGGAATAGGAGAAGGAAAACCACATTAACACCTTAAACCAGCAGAGTAGTCTACCTGTGTCCAAATCCTCTAGTTCTTATGAATATTCCTCCTTTGGAATGTTTCTCATAAGAGATTATTTGGTGGCATACAGAAAAACGTGCCCCATTATTGGACCTAGAATAGGAGCACCAAGTGTAAATTTTTCTTATACAGTGTGTATCTTTTTAGACCCTGTTTTAGTGTGTAAGGTGAAACTTATCCCTAAGGGTAACACAGTTTATTGTGCCTGTATGGAGAATACAGCATGTAGAGCATGTGTGCAGATTTGTTGTTGTTTTGTCAATCTTGTGGTCAGTATCTTACTTTAAAAAAAAAAAAACCTTAATCAGGATACAGGTGCAATTATAAGCTTTTTGAGTTGTTTTTTTTTTTTTGGTTTTCCTTTGCTCCTCAGTGAGAATTTTCAGAATAATCCAAGGTCTTTCAGGAAAGCTCACAGATTAAAAATCAAGCCCTGTAAGACTGTTCCCTCCATCCCCTTGCCCTCAGATATAGAGGTGATTTGCACATCACAGATGTGTATGAATGTTCAGAACTAAAAAGGGCCTTGAGTGTAGGAGGTAGGTTGGGGAATGAGTGAGTCATTCCTCTCTCTTCATATGATGTGAAGCTCTAAAATAATGAAAAAAAAATCCCAAGACACCCACTGGTTCTGAAAAAACCATGCAATTGTTTGCACTCTGCGTCCTCTCACGTACATCTGAGGTATTTCGTGCCTTTTAAGTTTGTGGTCTAGATGAATGGTATAAAACAAACTTTAAGTCATCTTTGTAGCTCCCTCATTTCGCAGGTCTTTTAGCCTCTGATACCTCTCCATCTGCTGTATCCCATTGCAGATCATGTTCCATAATAATGCTCCTCCTTGTCTGCTTCCTCTGAGTGCACTATGAGTTTCCAGCCAAAAACCAGAAACCATACACCTGAAGAATAGATCACACAACAGCCAGAGGAGAAGTAATGGCCTGGTGAAGTACCTCAGAAAGTACTGACTCTCACTGCTTCTTTAGAAGCTGCAGACTGAATTTGTTTTTTTTTTTTTTCATGGTGTCTTGCTGCTCAGGGCTTGTACTGTGATATCCGACAGCTGGTCCAATTTATCAAGGAGGCTCATGGGAATGTATTTCGGAGAGTGGCGCTCAGTGCCCTCTTGGACAGTGCTGAAAAATTAATACCAGGAAAAAAGACAGAGGAAACAGAGCAAGAGCCAAAACCTTCTGGGAGCAAAAGGTGGGTATCAGCAGGGAGAAGGTAAATGCCTGACTTGCATATGACTCTGACTTTCTGTGCTGAGCACAAGTATAGGAAGTCCAAGGGATTGTTTTATATTTATAGCATGTCAGTTCTTGTTGTACAGACTTGTGCTGTGGCAGCAGCCTCCTTTAAAATTTAATGATCTGAGACTGCTACAAATTTGCAGAGAAAAGCATTGGCAGTCTCATATAAGAGGCATAAGAGAACAGTGCCATGGAAACACTGGGATAAGGAAAGGTTAGGAGAACTAACCACTGTGCTTCTGTGCCGCTCCCAAAACACTCTGTGGATGTACTTTTTAATATTCATCACATCCTTTGGGATGCATACCTGTTTTTCTGACAGGTAAACCCTGGTATACAAAACAAGTCTCAGAAAAACTCTAATACTGACATGCTTCTTTACCAAAAAGAAATTTCCTCTGGTGCTTTGAGGAACATGTCTTATTAAAATGTTGGGAAGAAGGATTAATAAAGTTGAAAAAGTCCTGAAAACCTTGGCTTTGCTGCTAAGAGCTGATGCCTTTTTTGGGAATAATATGTATACAGAGACAGTAAGTTTCTAAGGAGAGGGTACATCTCTGAAGCTACTTTGCAGGTTTCCATATCCAGTTCTGTGTGATGACCATGAGATGGGCCATCCATTTCCTTTGTCTGATGATTTATTTTGTCTGCATAGATCTGAGGCAGGAAGTGTCATCATTGACAAAGGCCAGGCCTCAGCTGCCCCTGATGAATGCCGGAGTTACGTCTCCAGCCGCCCAATGCAAACTCCAGAACAGTAAGTAAATACTGAATTGTTCAACGTGCTCGTGCCAGCAGCTTCCTTCTGGGGTTAGTACAAAAGGACAGGATAGCAGACTTACCTGTTGGGATGGTACAACAAACTGCTGGGTGTCTGAGAGCTACTGCAAACAACCAGGTAATGCCTGTTTTCAGTGCTGCCAACTGGACCCATCCTGGTTTTGATAGGGAAACAGCAGAGGTTTTCAAATGACAGTGCAGTCAGATTTGTCAATATTGTGTACCATGCTACCATTGCATGTTAATTCCTCAGAGATTTAACCACAACTGTTCTCCAAGCTTTGTTGGTACTCCTGGGTGATGATTTGATTAATTTTCAACTTCCAAGTGGTTGCTCAGGGTCATTAATGCTTCAGTGGGAGCCAGTCCATTCCTGACCTGCCTTGGGCACGTAGTCTCCAAAGATTGCTGTAGTTCCCTTTTCAGCACCGGGCATCAACCTGCTGTTGGCACTGTACAACTGAAATCTATGTCCAAAGAATTCTGCCATTTACTATTGAATTAAACTTAGACAATCCCCTTAAGAATTATAGAAAATTCTACAAATGGCCACCAGTCCCTAAGTAATTTTGGGCAAGTCATTTAACTCCTCTGAATACGTGTCTGTCTTGTTAAAGAGCTTTGAGATGCACTGCATGAAGGCATTGCTTGCACAAGGGTCCAGAGCTCTACATCACATATTCTCCTGCCTTAATTGAGCCCACAAAATCTCACTGTTGCTGAGACAGCAAGGATAACACAAAGCCTTTTACTGCTCTGCAGGATTGTAGCAAGCTGTTCCTCTCTGAGCCCTGCCATAGCTCTGGGACATCTCAAGAATATAGTAAAAAATGTCCTAATTCCAGTACCTAATGAGCAGGTTCACAAATGGCTGTCATGATGTCCTAAAGCTTTCTGGTACAAATGCTTGTGGAAATTACTAGTGTGGTCTTATAAATGTAGTTCATTTTGACATAAAGAAGGTGGTGTACTTTCATGTTTAGAAACTAAAAGCTGGAATGACCTGTTCAATGGATGTTATGAATGGAGAGGAGAGCTTAAACAAGTCCTGCCTTTGACACAGATTTCTGGCAGTAACTCTTTTTAGGGGCAGCCTGCACTCCAGATCGCTCTCACTCCTCAGGTTCTTAATAATGGCTAATTAGGTCTATTACAAAATGAATTGTTTATTTAATAGACACAAATCTAACAGTTGTAAGACTTTAGCAGATTACTTACTACTCAGGATAAAAAAAAGAAACACTACAGGTAGATGAACAATGGTGCACTATAATAATAGGGTACCTATATTATAGCTAGAGAAGAAATAGGTTATATTAGGATTCAGTGTATTTCACCATCTAGTTTCTGGTGGGGCATACATAAAAAATCTTTTGCTCTCAATTTCTGGAGAAGTAACCATGAAGATGCATCCAAGCTTGGGGAAGGAGCCCTACAGGCTTCCAGGGAGTGTGTATGAGGCTTCTGCCTCCATGAAAATTTGTGTAGCTTTTATAGTTGTAAAGTGTCTCTCAGTTAATGATTCCTTGCTTATCTCTTTACATCTCGCTCTCAAGGTGAGGGATGTTTATTGAAGGTGGGGGGTCTCATCTCTTTGGGACCAGAGATAACTCCCTTTCAGACATTTGTCTGGCCTGGGTTATCTCACCCATATGCACCAGCTGATGGGCAGAGCAGATAAGCTGTCTGTGGTAAGAGGGGATGTTCTGCCACCATGGACAAGCACCTAAGGGTAGAAATGAAGGTTATTTTGTGTCTTGAACAAAACCGGGTGTGTTGCCAAGCTTATGTCCCGCTAAGAACAGCACACTTGGAATTCAAAGTGAAACATCCTCAAGTAATAGAGAGGTTAGGAGGGGGCTGCAGAAAGGAGGACTCATTTCCCTGAGCATTCAGACTTCCCTGAAATGCAGTTCATGCTTTGCATACCTTCTGTTCCAGTGATGAGCAAATCCAAGGGGCCAATCTGGGTCGCAAGGACTTCTGGCGGAAGATGTTTAAGTCCCAGAGTGCAGCGAGTGATACCAGTAGTCAGTCTGAGCAGGACACGTCCGAGTGCACCACCGCTCACTCCGGAACCACCACAGACAGGCGCTCCCGCTCTCGCTCCCGACGAATCTCCCTTCGAAAGAAACTCAAACTTCCCATAGGTAAATGTATGTCTCTTTCTATTCTATATACATATTGCATGTGCTGAGAGATACAGCTAGATACAGCTGTCTTAAGAAACACTGCAACACAGTTCCTTGTTGTCTGTGTATTTCCCAAAAGAAGCTGGGATTTGCTGCTCTCACCGTTTTACAGATGTGGAACTGAGGCAAAGGGAAATGTAAGCAACTTGCCCAAGATATCAGGAGATTTTTTTTGTCAAAATAGATTGAAATAATCTAATACTAGCCAAAGTAGTAGGCTAGTACTGTAATCTCACAGGCACTGTTCCTGTCTGTAGAAAAGAAATATTCCAAATTAACATTTGTCAGACAGAGAATATACCTGTTACAATTCCCAGGACCTGGCCTTGCGTGGTAGTTAATGCATGTTACATGAAAATGTTACCTTATGCTTTTCTCCCATTTTTCCACGCCTTAGTGTGGCCACTGTGGAGAAATATACTGCAATTGCTAAGAAATACATTCTTCTAGAAAGAATGTTTGGAGTTGTACTGAGTGGCTTATTCTCTAACAGGGAATTGGCTGAAGCGCTCCTCCCTCTCTGGCCTGGCTGATGGAGTGGAAGATCTCCTAGATATCAGCTCTGTCGACCGTCTCTCCTTCATCAGGCAGAGCTCCAAGGTAAATTTGTCAGGCTGGATTATAGAGAGCTCAAAAAGGCAGGATCTGGCTGGTTTTAGCTGCACATGGGAACATTTTTATTCAATATGGACTTTGCAGCGAGAGACTGTCACGGAAGTCTCCAGATAGAGCCATGGGAATTTGACACTGGACTTTTGTACCTCGTGGTGAAGACTAGGTTAAGCTTACACTGTACTGCTCAGTCTGCTCTGGTGCACTGAGAGGGAAGTGCAGGCTCTGTCAACACCCTTAAACTTTAATTTTTGGTCACACTTCTCCTTCCTTCTTTGTCCTTTCACAGCCTCTCAAGAAAGATCAATCCTTTAAGCAGAAAGCTTAAAAGATGAAGTGCTCCAGCGTATGTAAATCTGTGCAGAGCCAGTTGTGTTACTCTGGTGACCCTCACGGCCCTTCTGTAGATGCTTGTGCCTAACCAATGAGACCGAGCTGCCGTGCTGTGGCACAGGCTGACCTGTCCCTCTGTCCCTTCCCCAGGTGAAGTTTACCAGCGCAGTGAAGCTGTCAGAAGGAGGGGGGCCGGGAGCAGGCCTGGACAACGGGCGCGATGAAGAGGAGAATTTCTTCAAGCGTCTTGGTAAATGGCGCACCTGCCGAAGACACCCATCCAAGCTTCATCACACAGAAGAAAAAGATGGTTAGAAATCAGGGTTCTCGTCTCCTTTTTTATTTCTTTTTTATCATTTTTAAAATATCTTTCTTTCTGTATTTTACCCCTTTCCCTTTTTTCCTGCTTTCTCCATGGTTTTTGTCTCCATTGTAGCCTTCTCCAATTTTTTAGTCTTTGTAACTGTTTTCTTTCCCTTCCTTCTTTCTTTTATTTTGATTTAGAGGAAAGCTCTGGTAAATTTTTTCTTTCTAAAAAAAAAATCAGATATCTAAACAAATTATACAATGCAACATTTGGGCTTTTAAAATCAAATCAAATTTGGTCAATACACTTGAAAAATTAATACTTGCTTCAAAGCACTTATTCAGTTCAAAATTAGGTGTGTAAATCTTCTGTTGTCCAATACAACAATTCCATCAGTTTTTTCATTTAGTTTTGTTTTTTCAATTTGTAACTATTTGACAGTTTAGCAAATATCAGCACAGAAATGGAAAACCCTACACAAACCTTGTTGTAATTATCTCTTTTCTTCTGTGTTTGCATGTCTAGTCTCTGCATACCATTCGTTAGGGATGCTGACCCTTTTCCTTAGCACACAACATAATAATAAAAACACTCCTTTTCTTTTCCACAGAAGTGTATTTAATTGTTATGTATTTTCAAAGTCAGCAATGTCTGAAAAGTGCCTTTATGAATAATACAAGGTCATGGTATAATCTGTTCTAAAATATCATGCAGTCATTGACATGTTCATGTCGTCAGCTCAGAGCACATCCTTCTTGTCAGGGGGATAACTTTGTATCTTGAACTTCTGTTATTTTTTTTTAAGACAACACAACCAGATTCCCAAAAACACACAAAAAGGAGTCCGTTTTATTTTTTAGCATGATTTCTGTAGTTTTACAATATGCTACATTTTCTGGCATTATGTTTGGTTTTCTTCTGACATTGCACTTTGACATTGCATTGTGTGTATTTTGCCATCACCTGTCCCAGGCCTGCAGTGTAATGCATATAAGGCATTCTTAAGGCAAGAGATAGTTGCAAAATATAAGCATATCTTGTCACTGTAAACTGGTCATTATCTGCCACTGGTGAATGGTGGTGCCTTTCAGTTTGCTCCTGGATTAAAAGTATTGTTCCTTTGTGAGATTGCATCAGTTCAGCACCTTGTTGTAGTCTGGTAGCATTCCCCAGAAATGGAAGTCATTAGTTTCTTCATCCACTGCTTTGTGCTGAAGTAGATGTGAAATACTTCCACCATATTTCCTCCCAGCTCTCACTGGTTAAAAATGGCAGTGAGAACTTTGCACAGCTGTTTCTGCAGCACGCCTGTGAGATGACCTTCACATTTTGTTGTAGAAAATAACTTTTTTTATCTTGCTAATACAAGAGTAATAAAAGTTTATAAGGCAAAGTGTGACAGTTAAGGAAGCTGTATCACTGTATCTACAAGGATCTCTGACATGCAATGACAGCCATGTAGCTTTAGCAGAAATAGTTGTATCTGCCCTGAGTGTGTCTGTGCTTGCATGTGCACAGTGATACCAGTGTGAGGCCATTCGTGGTGGGACAGTTTATAACCCAGTACAACAGCAACAGTACACTGAGCCTTCAGATTTCCAGTGCTTCTCTGTCTTCCCTAAAGATTATCAATTTTCCTGTGCTTAACGAGGAGAGAATAAAAGCCTTTTAATGGCGGATAATGGGCGGTACTGTTAGATCCCTCAAGACCTGATCCTAAAGCATTATATTGGAACCTCTCTCTGCCTTCTCATTTTTGTCATTCATTGTGTCATCCTATTACTTTGCTCATGTTTTTTCCATGTGGTGTTTCCTCTTGTGTTTTTGGGTTTTTTAACAGTAGACCAAATTTAAGAGGTAATGGATAAAGGAGAAATAAATTACATTAAAAATTATAAAATGTAGAATAATTTGTGACATCACATATGAACTGTAATCTTCATTGTGATTTATCATGTAGACCACTGGAAATTCTGTGTTATATATGTATGTAAGCATACATATGTGTGTGTATCTGTATGTGTGCATATGTATACATATATCTACACATATATATTTACACATTCATGTGTAAAAAAAATCTGTTTTAATGATCTTTTAGCTA
Organism: Promerops cafer; assembly: GCA_013398275.1. Taxonomy (NCBI): domain Eukaryota; kingdom Metazoa; phylum Chordata; class Aves; order Passeriformes; family Nectariniidae; genus Promerops; species Promerops cafer. The sequence continues at coordinate 605,155 of VZSE01014914.1, read as the reverse complement.
AACTGAGAGCAAAGCACATAGACATGTATACAGTCAGAGTGCATTTACATGAGACCCATAGTGTTCCTTTGGGCCCTTACTGAGGATGCTGTGAGTGACCACAGAAGGTGTCAGGGTGTTCAGGGCACAGCAGCTCAAGCTTGCTCTGAAGGATGAGCTCGTGGTCACAGAGGGAGCAGCTGTGGGGCAGGAGCTTGTCCGTCCTCCTGCGTTAGGAAATGGTCTCTGCTCTTTGGGTGAGGTCTTCTGCAGGCCTGAGTGACACGAAATAGCTCAATGAGGGCTGCCCTGATCACAGCCAGGATGAGCATAACAAGGGACAGTCACCAGCTGCCTCTGAAGAATTGTCTTGTAAAGCTTCATCAAAATGCAAGATATGCCACTGAGCTTGGATGGACAGAAGCTCTGGTAGCTCTTTATAGTGTGGGTTAGGGACATGCCTTAGGCAAGTTTCTGTTCTTTACCTCATACAGGCACAGACTTAACAGGGCTCTGAATAGGAAACACTTCTTTGTACCTGAAATAAGTTAGTGTTATGACAGTCAGAGCAGGAAGGCTAAGATAAGATACAAGAGCTATAAGGAAACAGAAGGACTTGGAAGAATGTTTGTGACTGCTCACATGTGTAAGCGTTCTACTTGTTCTTTCTACTTTGTTTGGTCCATTTCAGTGGAATATTTTCCCAACATAGGAACATTTTGGTTGCTGGTAGCTAGGTACAGCTTCACTGGAGAGAAAAAAAGACAAGGAATTTGTAAAGAAGTCTCTTGAAATTTGATATATCTCTGTCTTCAAGGGAAAAGTGAAGATCTACATTGTCATTTTCTGTTGTGACTTTTTTTGTGGCGCATAAATGCTTTCCAAGTAATTCTAGGGAGTTCATGCCCAAAAGAACTTCCAGTTTCAGCCATTCTTCTTTTCTGAAGTAGTCAGAAAGTCCTGTAGAGCTGATGTTTTTACTCTCGTCTTTCAAACAATTAATGTTTAAAAGCAATTTTGAATTCTCCACTCTATGTTCTCTTCTTCAGTGCTTTATCCTTCAGTGTTCTGTAAACTTTTGTACTTTGAGATGTAAACAGGGAGAGTATGATGGGCAAAGACAAAAAGCCCAGAAACTGACTATCCTTTTTTTGACCAAACACTTTGGCCTTGAAACAGCTTTCCTTATTTCTAATCTCTTTCTACCATTCTCTCAACTGCATAGTGATCTTCTGCACTAGAAGTGCTAGATTGGATTAGGTGATTTATGATGTGAACTCTATACACAGAGTTCAAAATTGTCCCCAAAGTGGGATGCCATCTTCATTTTTGAACTGAACTCTTTTCCATCCCAAAGTGTACAAGACCCTTCAAGGGAGAGAGGCTGGAATGATGATATCTAGGAGTTGAGGCCAGTCTCACTTTCCTCTTGTGGTAATTGCAGACGTATGCCTGAAAAAAGTGCTTGATTTCCACATAGACTGCACATTCACTACTGATTTTTCTGTCCTAGTAGATGATATATTACTGAACTGATCCATGAGGAATAAGGGCTATGCATGCTGCACTTTAAAGTAAACTTAAAGGCAATAAAGAAGTAAGGTAGGAGATTATTAAGGAAAAAAAGACTGTAAGCAAGATGATCTGTGTTAAAGAGGTGGGGAGGAAAGACAACATCCTAGTTCACCTGTGTTGGAGTAGGTCCTGGGCTTCCACACTGACCATGATGGAACTGTTCTGGGCAGGTATCAGTATGACCAATACCAGAATCTGACTAGTTGTATGTCTGTTTCATGGAAGTCATGAATATTGTAAAAATGAACCTGTTATCTTCAAGATAACACAAGGAGAGAAAGGGATTTACACTAAGGCTGTACTCATCAAGATTTTTGTTCCCCCTTTTTTACTGGTGAGAGACTGTGTTCCCTTCTCTCTACCCCTCCCTGCATCCCCTCTGTACTCTCTACCTCTTTAGGTTGCCATAGCTTTGATGATCACTTGACCTCCAAACAAGAGGGAGGAAAATCCAAGAATGTTGTGAACCTGGGAGCGATCCGCCAAGGCATGAAGCGCTTTCAGTTTCTGCTGAACTGCTGTGAACCAGGCACTATCCCCGATGCCTCCATTTTGGCAGCAGCTCTAGATCTTGTAAGTCATTGTTGGTCTGTTGTTTCCTGCTGAGAGCATGTGCATATGTGCTGGTCCACCATCATTCACTAATGCCCTTCGTGCCCCACAGAAAGAATGTAAAGCAGCACAGCAGTGCCAGCTGCTGCTGCTGGTATTAGCTGGAGCTTTAGCATCTGTGAGGGGACAAGTTTGCAGACAAAATGGGTCCTTTTTTATTACACGGCTCCCCATAACTACGTTATTGCCAGTGCAAATGTTGTGTTGTTGTCTTCATGCTTCTCTCACGGACACTCTGTTTCTGCTCCTAGTGTCAATCTACAGAACAAGGGTTGAAGATTGGTTAACTACTTGGAGAGGTGCAGGAATTCTGCTCTTGAGTTCTGACAGAGTTATGAGTGCACTAGGCAACACTGAACTATTAGTAACCAAAGCCACTCAGTGGAAAAAAATTATATCAGAGTGTGCGTGCTTTTAAATGTGGATATTGCTTATTTACCAATGCAAGTCAAAGAAGTGACACAGTTCAATCCCTTCTTCCTGATATTCTGTATCTCCTTCCTTCTTATCCTTGCAGTTGTGTTTTTTAACAATCCCTCCCATTTCTAAAGCTGTGGCCTTCACCCTGTGATTCATGAGCCAGTGGGGCTCTGTGAGGTGTTTGTGACAAGCAAGGAGTGTGACAAACTATGAAAAACCAGCCAAATATTAGCAATTTCTCTGCATGCTGCTTTTCTGCTTCCTTCCCTAAGTGTTTGGCTGTGTGCAAGCTGAAAAAAGATTAAAAGCCACTGCTCTCAGGGCATCCACATGTTCTCTATCCCTTTTCTTCCCACACCCCACCTCTCACCTGTGTGACTGCTGTGCCATTTGTGCTCAAATTCAGTTTTTTTGCTCACTGCTGGAGGTGTCAGGCTCGTGGACTCTGCCTTCCTACTAGCGCCATGCCCTGACCTTTGCTGCATTGCCTGTTCCATGGCTGTAGGGATGTTATGCTCTGTGCACCACTCCTTTGTATCTTCCTCTTAACCTTGCATACTTGGTCTGCAGATTCAAGCACGTCTGTGTTAGTGCTGCTCTGGAGTTGCTGTTGCTGTCAGTTCCCATCTAGCTCTGCTGTTTGGCGTGGTCCTCATCCATCTTCCAACAGACACGGGCTTCATTCCCTGCTTCCCACACTTCCTGCCAGAAATTCTTGTTGCTCTGGATGGAAGCTGTGGATGCAGTGGCTGAGAGAGTAGCCTCCCTGGTGGCTCTTGCCACTCAGGGTTGCAGTGAGCTCAGAAGGTGGCTTGCAGCCTGCTGAGTGTGCGACACCCAGCTCCAGTCCTCAGGACTTCCAGGCTGCCCCCCCGTTGCAAATTCTAAACAAACAGAGTTAGTAAGGTGTAAGGTGCACGGGCAGGAAAGAGCTTGTTCCTAGCAAGTTTGTCACCAGGATCCTTCTGAAGATGCACTACTCTGTGTTCTAATGAATCAGATGATAAAATGGGGTTTGGCAATTATGTCCCTATTGCCTGTAAATGTCTTACTTATTTTTTAAATTTCCCAAATGCCTAAGTACAGACCAGCTTACTCTGTGCCCATGCATGAAATCAGCTGGCAACTACCAGTCAGAGTGAGCTGTTTGAAGATGTCTGACTTCCAGAGCTGGCTTTTACAAACTAAAATGTAACCGTCTCTCCATTCCACTGAATGATGCAGACAATTTTGGTATTAGAATTTCTAAAAGGTCTTCAGCTAAAGATGAAGGAAGCCTTGCTCTAATTATAGCCTTGGGACACTCCAAATCCCTGTTCAGTTGGCATTTTGTCTACAAAGTATTGGAGATATATAGAAGCTAGGCAGTCACATGCAGTGTATATTTCAAAAGATGACAGCCTTGGAAATGGCAATGGAAAATTCCTACATTATATGTCAGTAGAGTACACCCAAAAGGAAGCATTCTGTGTGGTTTAACTTCTGTTTTCAGGCTTTTGAAGTAATAGTTTGAATCAGGTCTGATGCAAATGAAAAGCTTCTTAAGTCATTTTATCCAGCCTAGTTGCTAAGGCAACCTTTAATAAATGAAAGGCAAACAGTTCCAGTTTCCGTTCTTCCATAATTTTTCTGAGCATGCTTTTTCATGCAGGTTTGCAAAATTCTATTCTTACAATGACTTTGAAGTCTTTGACCAGCCTGGATGTTTTACCAGTTTGCCACACTGATTTAATGAAATTAGAACAGTGAAACAAATGATGCATCCTTATGGAGCTAATAATTTCTTGTGCATTAAAATGAGTGTTGCCTTAGGTTTAGTGGCTATGCAGTTAACATATTTTCCTAGAGGCAGCATCCATACTTTACTAAATTTTTAAAACTACAATCAATATATGGATGTGCAAACATTCAGTGATAATTGATACGTTGCAGACAGCTTCATCTTTATGTCCCCAGCTGAAATCCAGACTTTGCAATAGTAAAATTGATTTACTTTGGGATATTTCAGTCTATGCTCAAGTTTGTGTTCAGGGTTCCAATAAACTGCTGTCTGGGGTTGTGTTACTATGTTACCTGAAGTATTCTAATTAGACTGCTGTAAATGATCAGCTTTTCTTTGACCAATATAACAGTGTCTGACACCTGTCAGCATTACGTTTCTCCAATAAGGTGTGTGAGCTCATTTATTGTAACATGTAAACCTTTTATCCTTGTTGAAATGCAATAGTTGTACTGTTTTCTGGTAGGATTGTGTTTGAGATGACCTACTAAGTACTGGGACAGTAGAAGCAAAGTCTAAACTGCAAGAATACTTGTCAATGTCCTGACTCCATGTCACCCTGGGTCTTAGGCAGACTGTCTTGTTCCCATGTCCCTGTGTCCATGGCAGAAATATTTCTCTGTAGAAGTGCTTATGACTGGGAAGGAAGTCAGAGATTGCTACAAACAGGTCCCAGAGTAAAAGACTGGGAACAAAACCAAAGAACTGTGTCATGGATTGTACTCAACCATTTTGTAGCTATAATCAGAGATGTCTGAACTAATTACAACAGGCAATTGTCCAAGACACTAGTTAATAATTTACTTGCAGCCTGTCTTCATATACCTGCTGAGACAACTTTCATGTCAGACTCACTTCTGCTTAGACAAAGCAGAGCTACCCACTCAGAACCTTTTGAGAGTACTCAGATTTACTTTGGCATCTGTTAAAAGTATATTGTATTACATGCCTTTCTTTTCTGTCTTGAAGAGACCAGAGCCAAAAAGGAATTTTTGCTCAAAGTCCCTTTAAGAAGGGACTTGAGGAATATTACCACTGATTGATTAGTGTCATAGAAGTCATTGTTCTTGAAAACAAAACTGGACATAAGTACTCTGTAGCCATAAAACTGCAGAATCAGGTTTACATGAACAGTAATGTGATGCTGTGAAATTCCAAATCTATTCTGTATTTGGTTCTTTCCACCCGGGTCGTTTGCTCTTTAGAACAAATCAGGTTATCTGTTGAAAAAATTCAGTGGGATGACTTGAATAGTTAACAAACTGGTGAATTAGTCTAAATTTATACAGTGCAAGAACCATTTTCAAGGTGCAAAACAATGTAGTAGGTCTAATGTTAAAACTAGACTTGTGAGCGGTTGCATAGGCATGGACAGACTTGTGAGAGTATTGCTGCTGTGTTGGGTTTTGACAGTGACCACGGTAACTTGTGTTCTTTTCAGCTGCACATCACCTGCCTGATTAATTTCTCTCCATTTGTGATGTGTTTCTCTGTTGTGTGAATCCATCTCTGTTCATTCTGTCACATCTTCATCTTTCTCTTGCTGCTGCTGCTTCAGGTTTCTCAGAGCCTCAGGTAAGCAATCACAGGGAGCTTGTACCCTATGATGTTCAGAAAGTCCTTCATACAGGAGGTCTTTCCAGTCATTTTAAAATAATGTAGTGATTTTTAATTAATCCTGCTCCCTCCCCTTTGCCCCCCATCCTACATAACCTCCTTTATTTGTGGTAGTTGCATCCTTTCATGTTTACAACACATTTCTTTACAGGATTCCAGTACGCTAAGAAATTTTGACTTTATTGGCTAGTGAACTAAACCAATAGTGGACTAAGGCTGGGGCTTTATCTCTTCACATATGTCTGCATGGATAAGGCTTTACTTTGTGAGAATAAAAGGACAAAATCCTCAACTATTCTGTGTTCCATATTGCATGTGATCAACAAGTAGTTTATAATGTTCTTCCAGTGCTAGATATTGGTTTTGTTTCTGGTTAGTGAGTGTCTGCATTCAGATTTCTGCCTTCTTCATCAGAACATCATGGCAGCTTAAATCTTCCTATTCAAGAGGATCACTCCTTTTTTTCCCAACGTTTGTGAAAATGTGAGCAAAAGCTGCAAATGGATGTTGTGCCAATTATTTCTTAAATCAAACTTCAGGAGCATTGCTCCAAAATTTATTGTTTTCAATTTTTGATTAAAACACTCTTGAAGCCTCTATTTAATAATGCTCAACAGACCATCTTACAGGGTCTCAGGGCCTGTCTAGTATTTATAGACCACATTTGACAAGCCCTTCTTTATAAGTAGATGCTGATCTGCTTAAATTACTTCATTAAAGCTGTCAGCATCTAAAAGTGTGTAACACAGGTTTGTGCTCTGTGAAATCCCTGTCAGTGAACCTTTTAAAGCCAGCTGGTAAACTGTAGGCATTGTTGTATTCTTAGTTTTACAGACTGCTGATTGCAGGAGTTTTGGTTGTGGAAATTGCAGGAAGAAAGGGGAAAATTAAATGGAAGTTAGGAGAACCATTTGCTTTTTAGTTACTTTCCGTGTCTGTAAGGATGTTATTTTGGCAGTTTAGACTGCTGGGAAAAAAAGCTACTCCTGAGTCTAAGCTACCCTTTTGGAAACAAAATTACTGTGTCCATTTTTTGAACATTTCAGGAAGTTTCAGAAGCATTCTTTATTGGTCTAACATTTGTCCTGCTGGGTGATTTAATACAAACTAAGACACACTCAACATAGTTTCTCCCATTAAAGTGATTAGTCCAAGCCAGGGACAGGAGGATTTTCCTCTGGAAACAAGTCAGTCCATTCAAAACTCAGCTGCCTGTTGTTATTTCAGTACTGAATTGCCTGACACTTGCTAAGGCAATTGAAATTTGGCCAGTGAAATTTTGTTGACTTATGCCAGAGTAATATAATTCTGTCTCCACGGATATTAATTATAACCACAAAATAGTGCTTTTCCTAGTTTTAACAAACCTCCATTTATGCTCTCATCTGCAAGATTCAGAAGCAAAAGTGACAAATGCTAGTATTTGTGTGGCCATGGTGTCATTTGCTCCTGCAGTATTTGCAATCTTAGTAGCAAAGGTGAAACTAAAACTTGACTTATTTGTGCAGTAACAGTGCCAGATGCACGCTTCTGCTTTTGCAGTTAGATGGTTTCTGAAGGAGAATATTACGGAGGGGTAAAATGTTATTTTTAAGTTTATATTGTGTTTCTTTCTGCCCCTCTAGTGTTTGCACTGAGCAAGACTGTTCAGTGTTTATGAGCTTGCTTTCAGTGGCCTAAGAGGTGAGACTTATGCAGAGAGACTCTGGTGTTGGCTTTTTATGGGGAGATTGCTCATCCTGTGTGACTCCTTGGCAAGCTTGCAAAGCAGTTTTTAAAGCGCAGAATACTCTAATGTTCGGAGAGTTTTCCCAACGTATTTTTTGCTTTTAAGGTGATTTTTTTTGCAAACATTTCAGGAAGCTCCTGTAGTGGCGCGAGCAGCCCTGTTCCTCGAGTGCGCACGCTTTGTTCACCGCTGCAATCGTGGCAACTGGCCTGAGTGGATGAAGGGCCACCACGTGAACATTACCAAGAAAGGCCTGTCCCGTGGCCGTTCTCCTATTGTGGGCAACAAAAGGAACCAGAAGCTGCAGTGGAATGCAGCTAAGCTCTTCTACCAGTGGGGAGATGTAAGTGTTTGTTTTTCTTCTACTTAAATTAAAAAATATGGCAAAGTGTGAAGGTAATTGGACCCTAGACAGAATTTCAGTCCTTGTAAGATGGGGACTCAGAAGCCTTCCTTCCAGCTTGGACTTCACAGCCTGCCAGGATCACCCCTTCTCCTATGGGAAGTGACTTTGCTAGGACATGGTCTCTCCAAGGATCTGCTTAGTCCATTCTCCTTTTTCCAGCACTTGTCATATGTGAATGGCTGAGGAAGAGGGAAAATGTGGGATGTGATACTACTTTTTATTTTTCTTGCTTCCAAATATATTTAGCCTAGGGCTCCTTGAACTAGGTGTGGTGCTGTATATTTAGCAGTGGGTTTCTCTTTGCTGTACTTAATTCAGTTTCTCTTCACACCCATACAGACTGCTAGAGCTTATAATTCTTTGGCAAGGAATTCTACAGAGCTACCATGAGTCACGTAAAGAATTCTCTTTCTGTTTGGCACTTGAATCCTTCAAATTTTATTTGATTGTGATCTCTTACCATACAGGAACAAGGCAATTGCCTTATCTTGCCCTGTGAATGCCACTTGCAATTTCCTTGTAAAGCCCCCAGGATATAATTGCTGTACATCTGATATGTATACAGGTCATTTCTCTCAACTCAAAATAGTGGGAGAAGTTCCTTTGACCGCTTACAGATGTCTTTCTGGAAGTCAGCTTTGTGCTTCTCACCTCTTCTAAAAACCAGTGATTTTTACAATGAGCATCATGATTCCCATCCTCCCTCCCCTCCCCCCCCGCCCAAAAAAGAAGACATAAAATCCAATGCTTATGGGAATTGAAAAATCATGTTCTGCCTTGCTGACCTGAATTCTTGTAGGTTAAACCAACACGTGCTTCTCATTGGAGCACATTGTAGGGAACCTCAAAATAAAGCTGACCATATCAATACATTCCCACCACAGAACAGCACAGGGGGAGAATGCAACTTGAGTCTTAGAACCCGAGCTTAGTATCTTTGCAGACCTTCTCCTTCCATTCCTAAAGCTAACTCAGAAAATGCTACCTGGTCATCCTACTCTCTGGTAAAGTCTCAAACACAGGAGATTTATCTTAATAACAGCACAAATACCAAAGTTCCTTGAAAAAGTAAATAGGGTGAAGGTATTTGCTTCTATATTCCATGGAGTCACTGCCTTAGCCTGACTCCTTTGAGAGCTCCTTTTAAGTGGAGAGCATAGCATTACATAGTCATTGAATTTTTGCCTGCTTTCAGACAGCCAGAACTCTCCATCTCTGCTTGTAGATGCTATGCTTCTAGACATTTCCTTTTCTCAGATTCTAAAAAAATGGAAACAAGAAGGACAGTAGCTATTAGAAGCCAGTTAGATTCCCTCTCAGCTATCATTTTTAGTAGCTGATATACCTGATCTGGAAAAAGTCCAGGAAGGTTTTCTTTTCATAATGACAGAAGTACTACCATGTGATTCAATGTCGTAAGAAAGGAGCCAGGGAAATCTGATCATAGGCAACTTAGCATAATTGTCTTCCTCTTTAATGGCATCATAAGACTTATCTGGATGCATTCTCCATTCTAAGACTAGCGAGTGTGTTTGCTGCTGCTTAGGAACGTTTCAGAAGGGAAAGAAGTTATGTAACTGTAAGGCAGGATAGGATTTGGAGAGTAGTTTTAGAGTGTGAATTTTTTCCTTTTCCTGCAAGGTGTCTTGCTGTTTATTCATATTTCTGATTCTTCTCACTGAAGGCCAGAAAAATTTATTTACCCACAGCCTCCCTAACAGCCATCAGAGAATCACAGTGGTGAACCCTTTCCACAGGAGGTGAGACCTGGACTGCCCATAGCAGTGATGAACCTTTTGAATCAAAAGACCTGACTTGTTCTGCTGTCTTTTGAAATAATACAATGTTAAATCTATTCTGATCAGGTTAGTCTATCACTTCCTTTGACTGCTTCTGTTAAGAGAACTTTTGGTTTTATTTCTCTGTTTGCTAGAAAACCAAAAATACAGAAAACACATCAGGAATTCAGTGCTCATTAAATGGGAAGCTGTGGGATTATGACTTACTGCTTTAACATTAGGGTAGGCTACACAGCATAAATAATATGTGATAAATTTCTGTTTTATGGACAGGCATGCAGAACATTTCTTCCTTTAAATGCCTGAAGTATGAAAGACAAAAAATTGTGAGATGTGTGCAGTTCCTTTAGCAATGTACAGGCTCAGAGATAGCTGAGATTGACAACAATTTGTATTAGCATGCAAACCACAACAGTATCACCTTATTCTCTTGATGTAGCAGAGTCTACCCTTTGCCCTGTTGCTGGATTTCAGAGGAAGTGTTTAATAGCAAGAACAGTTATAATAAGTGACCTTTTATGTATTTCTGTGTCACTCCAGCCACAGTGGGAAAATTATATAGTGCTGGCATGATGACCATCAGTTCTGACTTCTAAAATATTTAGAAAACCTCTTCAGTATCTTTGTCTAAAACCATCCCATACTCAAAAAGGCCAAATGGCCAGTGCTGATGAAAACTCTGTATTTTAAAACATATCTTCCCTCACAAAGAGACGATCTCACAGGACAAAATGTCACATACTTCTCTGTGTTCTACTCATGTACGCGCAGCAAAGAAAATCAAGACAGTTCTTAAGAGCTCTCAAGTGTCTTATTAGGAAAGCAATCTCCTGGCTAACACACCCTTACCTGTGGTTTGCTGACACCACCATGAGGGCTGTTGACATGCTGACAGTGATGCTGGCCAGCAGCCACAATAAACAATCAGTGCCTTCCTGGAGAATGCAGGATGGAAATCTGACTGACTCTGCTCTTTCCACAGATCCTCGGTACACCACTACCCTCACACCTTCCCAGCTCCTCTAAGCATACTCTCAGCTTATTTTTGGAAATTGCATCAGGGTGTTTCTCCTTTGAAGATGGAAGCAGGCTTTCCCATGGGCATTTAACTGTCTTGTGGAGGAAATAAGGACTGTTACTGGGTTCCTAATTCACAGCATAGTTTCTTAAGCAGAAGACCTACATTCAGTGGCAAGACTTAGCAAAAATATGGGATAAATATATCAAAGGAAAAAAAAGTGGGAGAACTTTAATACTTCATAATGACCTAATCTCCTTCTGTTTGTTATGTGCCAGTTTGGAGGGGTTTATTGTTTAACTAAATTTACTAAAAGTTTTCATCCTGAAATTTGACACTTTGCAAATTTTTGTTGGGGAAAAAAAGGGGGAAATAAATTACAGTTTTGATAGCAGTTAGTTTTCTGTCATCCCTTTCTCCTCTTTAGACAATAAAAATAAAGCCAGGGCATTCTGGCTGAAATTCTCCTCTCCTGTCTTCTCTTTGTCCATCTGCAGGCAATTGGTGTCCGCCTCAATGAGCTGTGCCATGCTGAGAGTGAGAGTCCTGCCAACCTGCTTGGCCTCATTTATGATGAGGAGACCAAGAGGCGCCTGAGAAAGGAGGATGAGGAAGAAGACTTTTTAGATGACAGTAAGGAGACTCCCTTTACTACAAGAACCCCCGCTTGTAAGAACCTCTGCTTTAGGAGCACTTAATATTTTTTCTCTTTTCATTTTCTTGCCACCCCAGCTGTATTTCCCCGTCCCTCACTTTCACCCCAGCTTCCTCCCCTGTTCTCTTTGTGCCTGGATGTCAAACATGACAGATGTGTAACAGTACTGAAAGACTTGGATGGAAAAGGGAAGGGGAAACCAGACAGTGAGCTGAAATTCCAGCACACAGAAACTGCAGTTGTAAGCAGGGTCATAATTTATTTCTTGAGCCTTGCTGTCACCTGAGTGTCAAAAGTGGTTCAGGCTCCATTCCTCACCGTTACTTCTGCCAAAATATTTGTGTAAGATCAGCCACTTTTCCATTTCTGGACATTGAAGGGTCAACTCACCTGATGTGAATTGGCACAACTCTGCTAAAGGCTTTTAAATCTTGACTTCAGTATAGTGCCTGATTTTCAGGCAGAAATAAAAAAAAAAGCATCACTAAAAATCTGTACAACAACAGGGTGAGGAAACCACATCCATTTATGCCTGTGTGTACATAAGGGTGGAAGAACTGTGACGGATCACTGATTCTGAAAGTCTGTATAGGCATGCAAGTTATAGCAAACCCTGTGAAGCAAAATAAATTGTCAAAACACATCCTGTTGTAGCTGTAGGTGAAGGTGGTAACAAACATTTTCGTGCTCTTTAGACACCATGTGTGCTGCAATTTACTGGTGTTTGTCTGCGTGTGCTGTCCCCATTGGATGTAGTGTTTATCCTCTGCTTTCTCTTCCCGTGGTTCTGGATTTGTTCTTATCACTGCATAAAGGCCCACTTTGGAGTAGAGAGGAGCTGGTGGGAAGAGTGATGTGGCCTTTATAAGAAATGAGCTCAAGAGAAGGTCTTGGCCCTAAGCTAGAGCTTCCCATGTGCCACTGTGTGCTACAGGAGCAGGGGTGGCTGTTCTGGGTCGTCCCTTCAGGGGATACAGCCAAAGCAGGAGGAGGTTGCAGACCAAAGATTCCTTCTCCTGCACCACAAAATGAACAACTGCATTCTCATGACTGAGTGGCAGGACAGGCTTTTTTTTCCCTCTGTTCAGCCACTCATACCAGGCACTCAGGGGGATGTGGGGCTGCTTTGAAAGGGTACCCTGAGACAAGCAAACAAAGATCAGGTTCTGGTCTAAAAAGCCATTTAAAAGCTCAAGTGCCCTCCTGAAAACCAGTGTCTGAAAATAGCTGATCAGTAGTCTTGCTTTAGGCAGGGAGTTTTCAAAAGCTGCTTTTTATGCTGTAGGAAGTAGACTGAAGAGCATTAAATATGCAGTTGGATATTCCATTGTACTGTATGTCTCACTTGCTTTTGATAGTTCAGATTATTTTAATCTATACAAAGTCCACAATTCATTACTGGTGATGTGTACAGGCGATCTGGCAAGCATCACAGATCTGGATTTATCTGATCCCTGCAGTGTCTTCTCACTTGTTTGGTTCAGTCTTTTTCTTTGCAAAAGAAATTAGATCACACATGAGAAAAGCACGTAAAAACACTAATCTCTCTGAAGTGTATGTAAATGGTAATATCAGGAGTAACTTAAGAAATGGGTGTGGTTAGTTGTTGTCACAATTAACTTTTTAATTTACTTTTTTTGCTGTCTGTTGTCCTAAAAAATACTTTTCAAATTGATCAAGCATTCAGGAATCCTTCATACTTTTACCTTTGAATTGTATCAGTTGTGTTACAAAGGATATGGTTTTAAATCTGATTGTTTCAGTTCAAAACTTGAAGTATCATCTGATACAGAACTTGAAGTATTTTGATAATCCCTCTTCCCTTTCCGTCTTAGTTTTATGTTAAGAATTTGAATGTAAAATTTGATTAAGTAGTTTGATTTTTCCCCTTGATTATCTCTATGTAGCACATGGATTGCTTGCACAATTATAGAAGCCTGACTTTAAAGGAGGCTATCTTTTCCAGTTATCAGAGTAGTAATTAATAATAATAGAAAAAGTATCTCTTTAACAGCTAGTCATAACTCCATTATTTTGAGATAGTTTTCTATATTTGAAAGTGGTTCTTTTCCACAACTGCAAACGATTTGACTGAATACAAAACTGAAAAGGAAAAGAAGGGTATCCACTTCTTAACCTGTATTAGCCTTAAATGACATGTATACAGAATGTCATAAACTTGTGGTTAGTTTAGTAGGTACTTCAACATAATATATTATAATATATATAATGTATAAAATATATTACANTAAATAATAAAATATAATACAGTATAATAGAATATAAAATTAATATAATATAAAATATAATACAATGTATTATAATGTAATATGATATAATCAATGTAATATAAATGTTAGTATTACTTCAAGTGCTGGTAAATACATGGTTTGTTCTTTGATTGTTTCTTTCAGTGTAGGAAAAGTAGCACAGAAGTGTGGGGTTTCCTGTTTTTCAGTGCAGCTTGCATCGTGCACCATGTGTGACAATGTCCATCACCTCTTGGTTCCAGATATTGTATGAACTCCTTGCTCATGATAGAAATATTCTTTCCTAGGCACTGTGAATCCTACCAAGTGTTGTTGTCCTTTTGCACTAAAAATGGCAGCCTGTCAGCTTCTCCTGGAGATAACCACGTTCCTTCGAGAGACCTTTCCCTACATGCCCCGACCACGGACCGAGCCTCTCGTGGTAAGTGCACCACACACATTGCAGAGGGCTTTGCCCGCGGGATCACGGATTCCAGGCTCTGATGGGAGGTGGGGCAGGGTGAAAACTCCAGTGGATCTCTGTGGGGAGAAAGGAGCCGTTGTGTGGTGAATAGAAGATGGTCGGGGTACGTCAAATGGGTTGATTAAGGAGGTAAGACCATGGAAGCACATCATGAGCTGCTAGAAGTTAAAGAAAGTTTCCAAAGAGAGAAGAGGGATTGAGAAACTGAGGGTGGGGGACTTGGGAAGTGTGGGAGGTAGACTAGGGGGAGGGACAAGCTCAAATGCTCACTCGCCGATTAGCAGGGCTAGTGGTCAGGGCAAGGCACTCAGGGGAAGGGAACAGAATGGTTTGCAGAGAATTTCCAGAGCTTTAAAGCTGCAGATTGGTTTGGGTTAGACCCAGAGAATTGCAGGGAGAATGGGAAGAAAGGAAAGAGATGGGGCCAAAGAAGCAAAGAAAGAAAAAAACTCCATGAGACTCAGTGAGGCACAGGCACATCCTGGCATAAACAGTAAGCTAAACAATTGGTTAGGTGACAACTAATGCTGTGAATAGCAGAACACACGAAAACTGATTTTCAGTCATTCATTCTTGTGTGGATTTTCTTATGTCGCATACTGTGGTTTAGCATTACCTTTAGCCTGTTGTTTCAAAAAACACACATGCACACACTCATCTGTTGACAAGTTGACTGTGACCCTCAGCTTCAGAGATGGTTAGCATGGAATGAGATGAGAATTGAATGGCTGACATGGTTTCAACTTTTAAGCTAAATTTCTTTGAGAAATCAGGATAAAATTATAAAGAAAAAATGAGAAGTTAAATTTCCATGAAGGATTTAGCCCTACTATCCTTGTTTTTGTTGATGACAGGTCAAATTTTAGTCACAGCAATTATGCTTGACAGGCTGATTTATCTGGATAGTATTGTAATTAGGTTCTGAAAATGATTCCAAAGGCTGTAGATGACCTCTGATGAAGTGGCTCAGCCCCAAGGTATGCAAGAAGGACAATTTTAAAAAGCAATAAATTCAGCAAAAAATCCTTCTTAAACACATTGATGATATTACAACATAATAAATGACTGCATCCACAAGCAGGATAATACTGTGGTTTAGAATTCATGTCATTAAGTAGTTAGGCTTGGAACTAAGAATATGTTGGATGATGAAGGTCGACAGGAATTAGTGCTTTTATGTGTGCTAGAAGTGCCACTGGTTAATTGCTTTCTGACTTGTGTATGGGAGACAAGGAGGAAGAATTGTTCTGTGAGCTATAGGTGAAAGAAACCTTAAGGGCACATTATGCAAGAGTCAGTGAGGTAAAATGGCCATAGCTTCTAACTTTGTACAGACAAAAAAAAATAAAAAGGCAACAATAATCACGATTAAAATAATAAGTCTGTATTTTTGGAGTGATGCTTCCTTTCCAAGAAGAGCAGGTACATAATGTTATGGTCCATACAGCTGGGATTTCAGTAGAGCAAATCTCACTTCTATTGCTGTTTGTAGGCATACCTGCTCCATAGGTAGGAGCACAGCCTTGGAAGCCTTGAAGAACTGAAACATTTGCAACTGAACTAGTTTTGGTGAACTAGTTTAACAAACAAGAGAGCATGCAGACTTGCCAAGGCTGTGGGCTGAGTGAGGTCCATGGTCCTGACTGAAGTTTCCCCCAAAGCCCTTTACTGATCATGGAGCAGATACAAGCTCATACAAAATGAGATACAAGCTCATTTTGCTCACGGCTGGAGACATTCCAAACCCACCTGGATGTATTCTTGTGTCATCTGCTCTAAGTGACCCTGACTTGGCATAGGGATTGGACTAGGTGATCTCCAGAGGACCCTTCCAATCCAGTAATTCCGTGATTGGTAACTCTTCCATCCTGGCAGGTGGCTCAGCCTGCTGCAAGGCCAAAGAGCAGTTGGCTTCTGTGTGATTAAAATAAACCCCATCTGAAGCAGTTCTTCCTGAAGCTTCTCTAGTTGCAGTGGGAGCTCATACTGCTGGCACATCTGTGTGGTCTGCATTCTGCTACAGGATCTGGAGAGCTGCAGGCTGCGTCTGGACCCTGAGATGGACCGACACAGGTATGAGAGAAAGATCAGCTTTGCTGGGGTTCTGGATGAAAATGAAGATTCAAAGGATTCCCTACACAGCAGCAGCCACACCCTCAAATCTGAGGCTGGCTTCGAGGAGAAAAAAGGTTTGTCAGAACAATAAGGCTTTTGTATTCTCAGGGCTTGTGAAGTGGCGCTTGATTTTGTGTTTTCATTTGCATAGATTGTGTTAAAAAGCAGGCAGCCATGGAGTCACGTGGCTTAAAATCATTTCCGAGATGCTTTTGGCCTTCAGGGTTCAATATAATGAATGTGAGAAGCAAAGATGTTAAATTTTATAAAATAGTGCTATGACTGAAATCAATCGAAAGCTTTGCACAATTGCTAAAAAGGAGCAAGCCTTGTTTGAAATTGTCTCTTAGTGGGATGCTGAGAGAAGCATCACTATTTGAGTCACCGTAAAAATAAAGATCAAAAGTGGTGTTTGGTTTTTTTTCAATCACAGTTTTTTATTTTGGGGAAATCACAGATAGAAGGAAAGACTGGTATTATTTTTCTGTGGAAAATCTGTACCGGTTTGGAAGTCATGGCATCACAACAAATTAGTGTGATTGGGCTCTTGAATTCTTTGCTACCACATGAAAAATACACTGTGTGGCTTTTGATGGCTAGCAGATTGATGTTACCAACATACTCTATACAAGCAAACTTCAAGCTCACTGTGTTTGCTGAGAACAGCAGATCGTTTCCATTTTTGAGCCATCTCATGCAAGACTCACATTCTATCTGATGGTACAAGTGTTGCAATACAATATAGTCATTGTGTGTATTGGGAATTAGAGACTAAACTGCCAGATACCTCTGGATGACCCTCTAACAAGTTTCCTAGAACTATTTACATTCTGTCTCATAGCAATAATTTCCAGGTGCAGGAATTTGAATGATAATTTTGATGATTGCTTGCAAAGGATAAATGTTTAACGATTGTTTCACCACAGTGAGGTCTGTGGCTGGTTTTCCTCTCAGAACTGTAATGTTTATTAATGATTTGGAGGAGCTTTTACTGACTTCTACGGGCCTTGGATAAAGTTTGTGTTGTCTTCAGCTGTGACCTTGCCACAATTACTGGAGAAAATATTGGAAATGCTTCCGAGGCTTATGTGGTGTAAAACTTTCTCCAAAATTGTGTGTCTGGTGGGCCAGTTGCTTCTGTGCAGACAGATGGGTACCCACCTAAGAAAGGTGAGGTGGATAAATTGATGCTCAACTTCATTTTGTCTACTCTTGGTATATTGGCAGCCCAGAAAAACACACAGCCTTATGGTATGTCTGATAGTCTAAGATGTGTGGGATAAGATGTCTCTACCTATTTAGATGAGAAAATGTTTGGGTTGGGGTTGGGGTTTTTTTTTTTGAGGGTAGTTACTACAATTGCTTGAAACCATTTTTAAGCTCTTCAGGGAACAGTCCTGCCCACTGGGATGTTACCTGAGTGGGAGAATACCTTCAAGCAGGCAGTCCTGCTGGAAAATGCTGGTGGAAAGTCTCTAACTATCCTCTTCTTCTTAGAGACAATGCTGACTTAGCTTTTCCTTTGCATGTTACTGTGCTACAGGCATAATGTATTTTTGCAAAGATAGTATTGACTTTCTGCATACTTTTCTCCATTAAACTACATTTTCCTGCAGTTTCATTTGAGTTTTCTTTCCATTATCCCTTTTCCCTAAGCTGTCACATAGTTTTCCTTTACTAAAACTGCCTCTTTACTACATTTTAAACATGGGGAAAGTGACTATGGTAGTGTCCTGGGTTGAATCCTAATATACCTTAGCAAAAATGTAATTCCAGTATTTTAGAAGCTTAATAAATGCAAGGTAATGTTATATTTTAAAATTACAATAATTAATGTTCTTTTCTTTGGCCACAGCATATTCTTCTGGGAATCCACCTGGGCCAAACACTACAGATGCAGAGGCATCTTTCATAATCTACAATTTTCTAGATAAGAAAACGTTGTTGTGTGAATGTAACTAAATTTTGCTTGCCTGCAGTGAGAGGTTTCTTTATTTCAAACTCTTTGATGAGTACTAATCTGTTTCCCTTCATTTTTCTGGAGTGTTAAAAACTTTGCTCTCATTGCTCCCCCCAGGCATGGCTTAGCAGCTATCCCAAAGCCACGGGTTTACTGTATAGAATCTGCTCCAGGTAGGTCTGAAATACAGACACTACAGCTAGGTAGATGCAGGCTCTCAGGTGATCACATGTACTCTTTGGGTGCCAAAACGGGGTTCTGCAGACTTCATGAAATGCAGTTACAAGTGCTTAAGCAGTTTGGGATTCGTGGAGCTGATCTCAACATTATTCAAGCAGTAGCAATTGCTAAGGAACTTAGCATGGTCACTTGGAGGGAGACTCTTTGGTCACTCAACAGTGGTTTGCCAACTGATTTGTGAGGACTGAGGGGTAGCTCTCAAAACGTATCCAGCTGTCTTTGACCATGATGCTAGCCACTGGAAATGGGAGTGGGAATTCCGTTCTGGAGGAGCTGGGGGCGATCTCAGGAGTAAAGGTGTGTTTGCTTTATCCTGAAGCCAAAATACAATTCTATTTAAATATTTTGCTTACCCATGGTATCCAAAAAGCTCTGTGCTGTTCATTCCCAACCACGCACCAAAGGTAATTGATCACACGTGGCCTTGCCTGGTTAGATCTGCAGTAAAATGACTGAGTGTTGCAACATTTGGACTGACATACTGCCATGTACTGCCTTTGAACTAAGAGGAGAATGAAAGTGCAAACAGTTGGTGCTTTAAACATTGAACCATTCCATGTCTGTGCTCATCAAAAATGCAGAGTGTCAATGGATGTTGTTAATGCCTGAAAGCTGCTGATTTGTCTGAAGGAGAAGATCTACGTGCTTCTGTTTCCTCTAAAGCATTCTAATGATGAAGAGTAACATGCAGAGACACGGATTTATGCAAATCTTACTTCAAAGAAGCCTTGCTTTGTGCTAGCCTCATGAAGCAGACTCCCCTGTTGCAGTCACACATAAATCAATGATCCTACTGCAGAGCTCAGTGAGGTTTACAGAGCCCAGGCCCATGGGAAAATAGGTTTGTCCAAGGTGCCTTGTTCATGCTTGGGATTCAGCCAGCTATCCGTGGCAAGAGGTGATGCTGCACTAATGTAAACTCTAAGGACTGGCAAAGAAAACTGCAATTTACATCCATTGGGCAGATCCTGCTTCCTGGCAGGAATTGATTCAAATTGGTGTGAATTGTAGGATTTTCTTGTCCATGTTTTGGGTTTCTGTTAGCGCAGATGACTCTGCTTGCTGGTGGTTGAACAAGGGCTAATTCCAAATTCAGACAAGGCCTGAGGTGATGTACCAGATCTCCAAGATATGAGGTGTTGAACACATTTTTGTGAAGCATCTTTACTCCCTGATTGATCGAGCTGCATTGGCGTTGGCTTTGGAGGGAGCCTCTGATTCCTTGGCAGAAGATGCTGCAGTACAGGCTGGCAGCAAAGGGTTGGGAGGGTGGGGAGGGCCAGGATCTCTTTCTTTTTCAAATGGGGAAAAATTAAGGGGAAAAAAGTCCTCTTTTATTCTTTTAATACAGTTCCCAGCAGGAAGATCAGGATAGGAGGCTCCCGCTTGCTCCAGATTAAAGGAACCCGCAGTTTCCGGGTGAAGAAGGGGGGTTCCCTTTCCAGCATTCGCCGGGCCGGCAGCCTAAAGAGCACCAAGTTATCACGGCAGGACTCAGAGTCTGAGAATGAGGAGCTGCAGCTGTCCCACAGCAGGGACACTGTCACTGATATAGGTAACTTAGATGAGTGGGCGGAAAGGGAGGGGACAATAGGAAGGACCTTAAACTCTTGATGTGATTGCAGCAGAGCTAGAAATGGCAAGAGATCCCCACCCCTGCAGGCTAGGAAAAATCTACAGCTCTCTTCAGGGACTGCCTGGACTAGGGCCTGGGAGGAACACGGTACAAGTCCTGGGTGCACAGATTGTCAATTCAGCACCGTGTTAGAGCATGAGCTCTTAGAATGCTGGCCTGCCAGCTAAACGCTTGCTGTCTTCAGGGTAGCACATGCACCTGTGTATATGCACATACACCCACCCCTAAATCATAGGATATCATGAATGCATGAGGTCCTATGTATAGATGATATTTTATTATCCATAGCAGCAGATTGGCTACGTGTGTGTGTATATATATATATGTAGGTGTGTATATATATATATATATTTGCACATATATATTTAGGCACGTACTTCATATTCTATGTTGGATATGATGTCATAAGCATGTCGGGTGACATGTAAAACATGTATTCCTACATGTAGAACATAACATTCACATGCTGCATACTATATTTCTACTTACTGGCATATACATCTATTTTTGTGGCTTGCAGCTGCTTTCCTTAGCATTTAAAAGATGGATGTCCATACATTTATCTTAAGGAAACAAGATGTGCATCCTACTCTGTGCAATCTCCATCCCAGTTGAATTAAAGGGCTTCCCTTCACTATTGGTGTTAACCAAAAGCTGTGGATACATTTGGAGCTGAAATAACCTCCCAAGTTTAACGGTCATTTTTATGTTGCCCAAAAGATGCTTCAGTAGGAGAACATGGAGAGTGGGATTGTCAATTCT
The DNA here is from genome assembly GCA_013398275.1 of Promerops cafer. Lineage (NCBI taxonomy): Eukaryota > Metazoa > Chordata > Aves > Passeriformes > Nectariniidae > Promerops > Promerops cafer. The sequence continues at coordinate 584,119 of VZSE01014914.1, read as the reverse complement.
GTAAACTTTGACGAGTCACAGTTCACTTAAAGAAGAGAAAAAGGGTAAACCAAAAGTCATCTCCAGCCAACTCTTAATATCATTAGTATTAGTTTTATAGGCGGCCCATAGGGTATGAAGTGGTTAGGGGAAACCCAGGGGTCAGTGAAATTCTCAGGGAAATCTCTCCCTTGGCTGAGTTCTGAAGTGTTCTAGTGTCTAGAATCAGGATTTTTTTCCCCTTTCATCCCCATGACATTAGCAGTTTCTATGGGCAATCAGCAGGGACTTTGCCTGTTGGCGTTTCCGGCTGGATGCCATTTTTGGTTGGATTTTTGTTGACATTTTTAACCACAGAGCCCAGTCAATGCAGATCACTAAGCCAACCATTTGCAGCATCTGAATGGTGCAAAGAATTTGTTTGTGATGGTTTTGGATCATCCTTCCATTAAAGAAAGAAAATGGAGGGACAGATGTTTGCTACTGACAAGATGGCCTATGGGTCAAGTCCAAATAGTTCTTGTAGGTGTCAAGCCAGCACAGTACTGGGGAGGGATGTCCAAATGCAGTCTTTCCAGTGTGACATATTCTGTGTACTCTCATCTGTTCCCACAAGGCTGGCCTGGCTTACAAGTGCTGTCCCTAGTCTTAAAGCACATAGGGAGCAGTAAAAACAACAACCTTTTGGGTATTTTTCTTTTGAAGAAGGGAGCCCTTGGAGTGCGAGCGAACCCAGCATTGAACCTGAGGTACTGAGCAACACAGGCATGGAGGAGAACTATCATCGGAACATGTCGTGGCTGCACGTAAGTACAAGTGGCCAGCAGTGCTCTCAAGGATGGCATTTTCAACAGAAAAACCTTTGTCTGGCAATAACCAGATCGCAGTCTGTGCTTTTTCCATATAGCATAAAGGATCTCAAGTGTAAGTAAGCTGCGAGCTTTGGAAATTGTGTGTTTGCCATTTCTAAAATGGACTTAAATATTTTCTTTAGTACATATATTTATTTTTTTTTCTCCCTAGGTGTGCAGGGACAGCCATACTACCTCAGCTGAAAAATACATTAGCTCAGTACCTTATCTCCAGCATGGCCAGTAGTGTGTATTTCAGGGAAGCAGCAGAACGGTGTGAGCTGGGCCCCCAGCTTCTGGGAAGTGGCATTTTAGAAGCTGCTCATGTAAGCCAACAGAGCCTTGTGTAGTTTTAACTCTGTCCAAAAGACAGGGAGTACAACAGTGCAGAGGTTTGGTCATGCAGGGTCAGAAGCACCCCTTTGGGCAATCTCTGTGCCTGTGATTTAGACTTGGCAGAGGTCAGTTGGGCAAATCTGCATTGCTGTGCAATGATTGATGGTGTCCTGTGTGAGCACAGACACCCTTTGAGTTGCCTTTGGGAAAGACAGCTGTCAGTACTGACTTGATATCTTCATTTTTTTTCCCCAGATATTTCACATAGGCTGCTCTCAGCTGCCCCATTCCTATCGGGTGTGGGCAAGAACAGGCTTAATACTTGGATGTCAGAAAAAGTTCTTGATAGTTGTCTTTTTTAGATGAGGCTGGCAGGGCAGGGAACTTGAATGCCATGTCTTCCAATCTAGTACCTCAATCCCTGCACTACCCTGCTTTCTGCCAGTACTCTAATAATGATTACACCTCATTTGGAAATTCCAGTGCGCTAAACCGAGTGTGTTAGACGTATGTGTTTGTATTAGATGCTGCATCACTCGTGGATAAGGGAATTTCCCTAGTTAGGAGCTTAAGATAAATCATGGTGCCCTTGCTCAGTGTGGGGGGATGCATCAACTCATGAATTCTGAAGGCAACTTGAGGTGTTTGTCTCGCTTTACATGTGATTAGCTTGCATTGGAGAAAGGAAAATTTGAAAATCACCTGTAACAGTTAATGACACACAAGTACCAATATTACATGACAGTGCTATTTCTTTTGTTACAAAGAATGCGGGTCTAGATGGTCACTAAAACTACGGGCAAAACAAAAGCCTGCTTTACTTAGTTGTCACAAGCAAACCGAAGGATCACTGGTTCCAAATGCTGCTATGAATGCACCAACATTTCCTTTACCTGTCCTAAAGGACACTTCAGGGACACGTTGTGTCAGTGTACCATTACAGCAATTTATAAGAGTGGACCAGAGGCTGGTAGAAGCTTGACAGTGCTGCTATACAATTTGCACATTGATAAAAATATTGAGTTATTCTTTATTGACCCTGAAGTGATAGGAGGCCAGAACAAGGAGGGAAACACAGAAATCCCACAAACATTACACAGGTTTGTAATTAGATTAAGCTCCTGTCATTTTTAGAAGCCTAAATATTTTAAGGTTGAGAATATTGTGGCAGCCTGGAGAGAGAGCCAGCAGACTGCAGCTGCACAGACATAGACACAGTGGATGGAAAATTGGGATAGCTTCCTTCTTGTAGTTCTGGGTACTTCTGCACTGGATTGTGGGGGGAAGAGAAAGATTCATAAAGGCCTCTTAAGACCTACAGTGTGAGTGGCTTGGAGATGCCTGTGTGTTTTCCTCAGAGTGCTGATAAGAGGCTGGGTTTGTGTGTAGTGTGAAGATCAATGTACAAAGAGCTGCTGGGCTGAGCTTTGCTCCTCTGGCAAGAAACCATCTGAGTTACACCAGTCAGCAGTCACTCAAGTGTAGACTTGCCAAGGCTATCTTTAATTAAGTAACTTAGGGACTAATACCAGTGTTTCTGCAGCATAGCAGGGTTCAGAATAGCTGAATTCCAAAATATTTATGCATCTATAGCAGCTGTTTCTTTGCTTTGTTAGCACTGATGTTTCTTTAGCCATGCCCAGCTAGTTTGCAAGCCTCTTGTAAGTATGAAGATCTACACAGACACATATACCTTTTTAAAGCTGTGTTGAGCTTCACACCTCCCTAGCTAGGCTGAGGAAAAGTTTGCTTGGCTGTCCCAGTCACTGCCTGTATAACTCCATTTTCTGTAGGTAACTATTTATGTTTTAATTTCCAGGTTATGATCCTACTGTGCAACCAGCAAAGTTTCATATGTACGCACATTGACTACTGTCACCCACACTGCTACCTCCACCACAGCCGGTCCTGTGCTCGCCTTGTCCGGGCCATCAAACTGCTCTATGGGGACACAGTGGACTCCCTGAGAGAAAACAGCACTTTGAACAACGTGGCAAGAGGCAAAAAACAAAAGGAAGTGAGTAAATGGAAAAAGCAGGATGTTTCAGGGCTTGTCCAGGCATGCCGTAATTGCCTTCGAAAGCTGCATAATGTGCTCACACGGTTCTTTCGTGACAAAATGAACACAGCTTTTCCTAAGCTTAGCTTTGCTGTAAAAAAACCCAGCAATTAAGTCATTCAGCATTATGTAAGGAATGTAGTCTCTATTGACAGGGATGAATCTCAGTTGCTGATAAGGTCATTTAAAAAGCTTACAACCTGACTTAAATTTTAGTGTTCTTTTGTGGCCTCTGCTTACTACTCTGTGGATTCAGTCTCTCTTTGTTCATGATTTTTCTTGTCTGTTAGTAAGAATCACTCTTGAAATTCTTGTAAAATCTTGTGTAATTTCTTTCTTTTAGGTCTGAGCTCTCAGCTGTTCCAAGAATTGTATACATTAGTCTTTAATGTTTGTCTCCTTTTAATGACCATTTCAGCAGGATCTTCAGACAACTTTGTGCCTTTTTATGTGTAAAAATGTACTTTTAACTTTAGTGGAAATACATTTCTGCTTTCAGAAAAGTGCCCATCCAGGCACCAACTGAATCATGTCAACAGTTAAACTACAGCAGACAGATTACAGTTATCCTGAATAATTGTAATGGCAGAGCCATTCAACTACTTTGCAGTAATATTGAAAACAAAAGTGTTCAGGAAACTGTCACGAAGCTTTCAGTTGGGTAAAGAGGCTATCATCCCTGGCAGTGGCACATGAAGGGGAAAAATTCATTACGTTTCTTCATCAACCAGGAGATTGTTTGTTTCCTGTCAAGTTAGAAAATTGAAGGATATTTTCATGGAAGAAAGCACAGAGCAGGTGAAACAGAAGTTAATGTTTCTGCTTGCCTGAAAATGGTAAACCCCACATTTTTCCTCTAGCACAGAAAAGCACAAGTTATTTAGAAAGAGAGGCACTCATTTCCCCTGCAGAAGGCAGAGAAGAGATGAGTAGCTGGTATGTTTCATGAAAGGTAGCAAAAGAACTATGCATTTCTGTGGCTTGTTTCATCTCCAGCTTTGAATTGCAAGACAGAGATAGGCATTTCATCATACATCAAACCATCAAAGCATTTAAGAAACAGCAGGAGAAAAGAATTTTAGGGGCAGTGAGGTCTCCTACAAACACGTGCAGGGTGTTTGCACAGACCTCACTTCCAGAGAGCAATTGAGAATCTTTGCTTTTTTCATAGTCCAAGAAAGACATGGAAGTGTGTCCAGAGAAGGGAATGGAAGGGCTGGAGGAAGGGGCTGGAGCACCAGGAGTAGCTGAGGGAGCTGGGGGAGCTCAGCCTGCAGAAAAGGAGGCTCAAAGGGGACTTTCTCAGTCTCCACAGCTCTCTGACAGGACGGTGCAGCCAGGTGGATGTTGAACTTTGCTCCCAGAAAACAAGGGACATGACTGAGAGGAAATGGCCTCAGGGCCATTTCAGTTGCACCAGGAGAGATTTAGATTGAATATTAGGAAAAACGTCTTCTCTGAAAGGTTTGTCTAGCCCTGGCACAGGCTGCCCAGTGAGGCAGTGGAGTCACCATCCCTGGAGGGCTTTAAAAAAAGGATGTGGCACTTGTGGGCATGATTTAGTGGTGGACTTGGCAACAATAGACTACTGGTTTGACTCGATGATCCTAGAGGTCTTTTCCCACATCAATGATTCTATGATTCCATGAGAGAAATCATTCTGTACACTGAACACTTCCATTGGTAATTTTTTACAGGGAAGCTGTAGACTTTTTGCCTCTAGCCTGCTTAACTAAATTCATGGGTGTGCCACCAGTGAAGATTACACAGAGAACATTCACATTCACATTCTTCATTTGGTTTCTGTCTTCTGCCTTAAGATTTTATTGAGAAAAGCATTGTTAAAAATAAAAGAAAATTGGATTAAGTGTGTTGTCTCACTGATACTAGGCCTGTTGCCAGCAAAGAAGGCGGCTCTGTGCTACAGCTCTGCTACCAGATGGTTTCCAGTATATGGAAATGCCTCTTGTACATAATCTCCTTTTCCACATTTTGAGAAATATAAAAGTGAACTCCACCTTCTTTTTATTTCCTTCCAGTGCTCAGACAAGTCATGCTTGAGAACTCCTTCTCTTAAAAAGAGAGTGATTGATATCAACTTGGAAGGGAAGAAGGACTCTGGAATGCTAAAATACATCAGGAATCAGGTACTGATTAGGCCATATGCTAGTTAGGGAGGCAGATATATAGGTGCCAGGTTAAAATGCAACAAGAGGGAAAATATATATGGACCTCCAAGTCCATGTGAAGAACTGTTCCTGAGTATTAATCAGTTCAGCCCTACATCTTTTCCCAATCTGAGTAATACTAAAATTAAACCTCTTAAGGAAACATGGTGAAAGAATCCTTTAAACATTTAGCTCCATTAAATCACAGCCTGCATCTCTGGCTTTCCATAGTGACATATGCACCAAAGCTGAGGATACAGAAAACCAAAGAATTCCCAGATAAGTTTAACTGCAGCCTGTCAATTTACAGTGTTAGTTTTCTTTGTTCTTATGTGTTCAAGGTTCCTGAAGAAGCAACAGGCTCTTTATAAGCCTGTTCTTAGTGAGAGTTTAATGCACCTGTATTGCTGGTTGTGCATCACTTTGGGAGAGTTTGGCTTTCCTTCTGTCCTCTTTTTTTGTGTTTTGGTGATGTGAGGGGCAAGCAAAAGACTCTAGAAACTAGCTTGGGAACACGGCCGTCTTAGCGTAGGCTGAAAGCCACGTCCCCTCTGTGGAGCATTTTCTGAAATGGATGAACCTAGAAGTTCTTGGTGGGTAATTTGCAGACCAAAACCCATGTGTGTTCTTCCCTGTGGATAGTTTGCTCAGCCCTAAGGCATGGCTTGGTTTGTTGCAGGTGATGAGCCTCTCCCCTGCTCCTTTGTCCCTGCTAATCAAGGCGGCTCCTATCCTCACAGAGGAGATGTATGGGGACATCCAGCCAGCAGCGTGGGAGCTCCTGCTCAGCGTGGATGAGCACATGGCTGGAGCAGCAGGTAGGAGAAGCAAACCACTTAGGATGGCTGCCGTGGCCGCACAACTCACAGGACTTTGCAGTTTTGTAGTGGAGGAATCTCAATGCCACCGAGGGTTTCTTGGGGGCTGTTTGGTCTTCATAGACACTTGTGTGCTCTGTGGAAAAGAGGTGGTCAGAAGGATCAGGAGGGCACTCTCTCTGAGGCCCTGGATGTGGTGGAATATCAAAATTAGTATTTGTATTCAGTTGGGTTTGTAGGCAGAGGAAACAGAGTGACTCAGCCTGTCCAGAGTCTATGAAAGCATTTGGTATGTTGCCTCATGGAAATGTCAGTACCAGTTGAGAGCTCTTACAAAAACTGACACAGGGAATGAGAGTGAAACTGTCACAGCTCCTGTCATGCTGTAAGGAAAATTCTCATGTTGCCTGGAAACAGCAGCATTGCTCATCAAGTACTGTTATTGTATGGTACTATCTAAATGTTCCATTTCCACTTGGTTTTAAAGTGTACAGATGAGTGCTGATGACACATAGTTGAGAGGCATTTTTAAGACAGATGATTAGGACATCATATACCTGAGAAGGTGGTGCTTTGAAATTCTGTGCATGAGATGAAATTTATTACAATAAAATATAAAATCATATATGTTGTTGCAAAGTAGCAATAAGAATTTTTCTGCTATGAGCTTGGATCTTCTCCCATGGAAATGATCTAGGTTCAGAGTTTATCCCTTGGCCAAAAGATGACTGACCTAATGACCAGCTGTGAAAAAATAAACACAGTCAGTAGAGGTTATTTCATTAATACAATAATTCAAATATAATAATTCAAAGTATTAATGCTACTGTAAAGCACGATGTACAATTACCTAGAGCACAGCACTTTAAATGCACAATTTTGGTCACTGAAGTAAGATATTTATGTGTAACAGATGCTGTTAGGACAGCAGGAAGAATGAAGAGCCTATATGATATGTAGGATATTTATTTAATGGATTCAGATGAAGATTGAGAGGGGATATCTTTACTCTTCATAATGACAGAAGACCAGACAAAGAGAAAGGATTATTTAATTATTATTTAATAAAAATATTTGAATAATATGTTAGAGTAGAATTAAGATGAGTAGTATCTTTTAATGACTTCTTTTATGTGGAAAACTGATTTCTAACCACCAGAAAAGAAAGCAAAAGCCCTTTGGTTTAAGAGCTTGTGAAAGCAGTTTGATTATGTTACTCGGGAGGTCCTCTCTAGTCCTACTCTCCTGTCCAAACTCTCCTGGTCAGTGTGTGCTAATGTGAGATGAACAGAAATCTTGTGCCACAGCCTTAGAAACTGTGAACATCCTTTATGCACAATACACAGTTTACTTAAATAAAGTGTAAATTAATTGAATCTTTTTGGAAACCAATCTCCCACAGCTTTCAAATTCTACCTTCCTCCTCCCCCATCGTGCAAGGAAATGGCTGAAAGATTTCCTCCTTCCACAGATTCCCATACTTATGGGGGACTCAGAGGTGTTCTTTCACTGAAGATTAAGTTACAGGCATTTTTATCAAAAGCTGTTAACAATGCAAGAGCTTTGAAGTGCTCCTCACTCCCCTTTCCATCCCATTTCAATCCAGTATACCAGGCCTTTATTTTCCACAGCTGACAATGAATTCTGCCCCAAATTGTTTGGCCCCCACCCCCCTTTCTCATGTTCTTCAGGTTTCTATCACTTCTGTCTACTCCACCAGTGCACAGACCACTTCATTTCACAGGTCTTTCTGTGCTCTCCCCTTAACCTTTGCCTTTCCTAGGTCAAATGTGTAGACAGGAAGAGAAGGGAGTAAAATAAAGAGAAATAATCTGCCTGATGCAGTACTCCCTTCCTTGCTTCAAGTCCCTTTCTGAGGGAATAATTTTGGATACTTTTTTAACTCTGTGATCTTAGAGGTCCTTTTCAACCTTAATGATTCTATGATTCTATTAAAAATTTTGCATGGCTCACAGGGAATGGGATGAAGCTTTGCTGCCCTTCCTGAGGAGTGCTAGCTGGCTGCTCCTCCAAAGCAGCCTCTGAAATACATCTTCCTTCTTCTCCCTTTCCTGAAGGGAGGATTAAAATCCATGTGAGGGTCTGTAGTAGCTTTTTTTTTTTTTGTAGCAGGTGAATGCAGCCCAAGCATAAATTGCATTCATCGAGGTCAAACCCTGAAAACCCCCAGCGTTGCTCTACAGAAGCTGGATAAAAAGAATGCCTTGTTAATGTACTACAGCACCATCTGCTGACCTCTCCCAAGGCTCTCTTTCTGTTCTTGGCAGCTTCAGAATGAATTCACACTTTCACATCCGTCCTGCTAAGACTTGATGTAGTTTGAGAAGATTAGAGAGCAGAAGAAACTTCCAGGTCCCCACAGATTTTGAGCAGTGCCAGGAGCCCAGGCAGTGAGAGAGTAGCCTTGTTTTCCTGCAGTGGTCGTGCTGCCTCCCATGAGCACTGCTCTGGGGCCTGCCACATGCTGAATAAGCACTGAAGAAAACACACTGGCAAATGTCTGCTTGCTGCTGTGGAGGAACAGCCACCAAATCTGGAGAAATTGCCTTCAGTGCCCTGCAGTGAGCCACTGGTCAAAGAAGCCATGGATTCTCTAACACCACTGGACTCCCACAGCAGCACTCATCCCTCAGACAGCATCTGCATTGATTGGCCTCCATCAGTCTGCATTTTAATTAATGTCTGTTTATATTCAAATATGATCCATTGAAGCAACTATGGGTCAGCTCAGCTACTGTTACGATGGGAGCTTAGCTAAGTCCCTGCCTTTTGCCCAGGCCTCTGGCAGCAGGCAGTAGCTTTATTGGGGTGGCCAGCACCCCAAAACCCAATCTCACTTGCAAATTCTTTAATAATGGCCGATTTGGTCTATTACAGAATAAATTATTTATTTAACAGGCACAAAATTAACAGATATCAGATTTTAAACAGACTATTTGCTACGCAGGAATAAAACAAAAAGGACTACCAGTAGATAACATACAGTGCATGAGAGAGGTACCTGTGTTACAGCTAGAGAAGAAGCAGTACAGCTTAAGATCCAATGTGCTTACCGAATCATTGATGATGGGGTACACATGGAATCTTTCCTCTGAATTCCCAGGGAAAGCATCTGTGGAGTCACGTCTGACCTCGCAGGAGAAGGTCCCCTGTACGTTTCAGGGAGTGGGTAGGAGACTTCTGTCTCTGTAGAAATCTGTGTCGCTTTTAATGACTGTAAAACTGTCTCTCAGTCAGGGATTTCTAGCTTATTTCCTCACATCTGGTTTTACACTCAGTTGTTCATTTGGAGTTCCACTCAATGCTTGGCCTTTGTCTGGCCTGAGTCACCTCAGTTCTCCACGGAGAGGGGGAAGAATGTCTAAAGCTGTGCACCAGATGGTGGACAGACCAGATGAGCTTTTCCATGGTAGGGGGGAGTGTCCTGCCTCAGCCACCATTATTCCATCTTGCATGGTCCTTTGTCTTGCTCTGTTTTCTCTTGGAGACAGACTGGGATCATTCTGTGGAGCCCACTTAACTAAGGACTGGTTTTAGCCATAAAAATAGCCAGGTGGCTTCTGCTGAGGCACTGTCTCCTGTTCCAGAGCTTCTGTTAAAGGCAGAGTTTCTGTTAAATCAGCCTTGATTAATCAACACAGAAATCACTTGGAAGTGGAACCTTTGAAAGCCAAACTCAATTTGTCTCTTTACTTCAAGAGATGTTCTTATTTTAAACAAGTCATGGCTGAGAAGATCAAAGGTGTAATTTATTTTAAAAAACAGGTTTTCCAGAAGAATTTACAAGCTTCCACTGTAATGCTGTGTGGCTCCAAAAGGTGGAATCACATGTTCTTGGTTTCATGAAGTAATACAGTTTTCTCTAGGCCTGCTAGATTGGTGATCCTATTTATGGAGCCAAGATGGTGTTTCTTTTGGTGTGGGTTTGTACACCTGCAGTTTTTCTTTGCCAAACAAACACATTATTGAGAAACACAGGTGATCAAATGTTCTCTCCCTGCAGCTGCCATGTTCCTGCTGTGTGCTGTGAAAGTGCCAGAGGCTGTTTCTGACATGCTGATGTCCGAATTTCATCACCCAGAAACAGTGCAAAGACTGAATGCCATTCTTAAATTTCACACACTCTGGAGGTTCAGATATCAAGTGTGGCCAAGGATGGAAGAGGGAGCACAGCAGATCTTCAAGGTAGATAAGACACGTGAAGCTTAATGATGCTATTGACAGCTTGCCTTGTGGGATAGATGTGTAATGACAGACTGCCATGAAATTTCCTGAAACTCTGTTTAGGGAAAAGAAAATGATTGTATAAGTCTCACTAGTGGGGGAGGTGATATGAAGAAGTCCTGTGTAAAATAGAAGAATAAAATGGGGACTCAGGTCAGGAGATATGAGAGAAGATGTATGTCATACATGGTGCTACAGTCCAGTGAGATACAGAGGTGGGAAAAATTGGCAGAGTTAATTTATGTCCTGGGTACTTGTGCTCATGTTTAATTAACAATACTGACAATAATAGTTTGCTGTAACAAAGTGTCTTTCATGGTTTTGTTTAGATTCCTCCTCCAAGTATAAACTTCACTCTGCCTTCTCCTGTGCTGGGGATGCCATCTGTGCCAATGTTTGACCCTCCTTGGGTCCCTCAGTGCAGTGGGAGTGTGCAGGATCCTATAAATGAAGATCAGTCGGTAAGCAGACATCCTGAGAGTAAGCACTGTTTTTCTCTGCAGAGATGTGCAGTAAATTAAGCCAAAAGGTGTGGATTAACCTCTGAGATTGTCTTTCCCAGCTGGGAAAAAATCTAGTATAGTCTGTGTAGGACACAGAATTTTCTACATGGGCATCAAGCTTTTCTGTCTGTTCACTGAGGTACTGTACTGCATCTCATATCCCTGTGAGAGACACTAACTTAGATCTTAGGAGCACATAGCTGCTCTCTCTCCAAGAGAAGATTTTTTCAATAGAACTGCCTGAGAGATGATTTAGTCTGCACTGGTTCATATGGTGTCTCCTGGGAGAAGTTTGCATCAAAGTTTACTGTAGGCTTAATGCCAGTAAGTGAATCTCCTGGTGAATCTCTGTTTAGCTGGCACTAGTCTGATTTACATTTAGAAACTGAGTTGCTGAACGCCACTGAGGTGAAGCCTTTGTCAGAAAATCTGTGTGCATCTTGACTAACAGCTTCAGGCTGTGTTTCTTGTCTCTTCCTCCCGACAGAAGTCATTTTCTGCCCGAGCTGTGTCCCGTTCCCATCAGCGAGCTGAGCATATCCTGAAGAACCTGCAGCAGGAGGAAGAGAAGAAACGCCTGGGCCGGGAAGCCAGTCTTATCACTGCCATCCCCATCACTCAGGAGGCCTGCTACGAGCCATCCTGTACACCAAGCTCTGAGCAGGAAGAAGAAGGTGTGCTCTGGGACCAGGAGCTGCATTCTAGGAACCTGAGAGCATTTCCCACAAACACAGAGCACTGCTTAGGGCAGTGATGTCCAGGAAAATTGATTTTTAGTGTTAGGAAGGTCCCAGCCACATCCATTTGGTGAAGAGTCCAAGTCATTGAGAAAAAGTGTATTTGAAAATTAGTACCAAAAAAGAGACAAAACCTCAGATATATTGAGTTCTTACTGGGTGATAAAGACACTGACCCCATCTGCCCCAACTTCAGCGGAACTTGCCAGCATTTGACATGACAAAGCTCCCAGTTTCTTGCAGGATTTAACATGAGAGAATATGCAACATTAGGAATGAAATCTGTCTTTCCTAACTTTAACCCTTTCATAATTAAAGGGTGGGAGGAATTGCTCTTTGGCAGTATCTGTCTTAAGAAACAGAACTTAAGATGTACAGAACTGCCCTCAGGGTTTTCTACCTTTGTGGTGAATAGTGGGGGAGCCCAGGTGACCAGATCAAGCTCAGTCCCAAACTTTCAGACAGCCAAAGTTACATGACACGAGCCACAATAAGCTTAGTCTGTGGGTGAGGAGTTTGACTGGCCCAGGCTAACAGGGCACAAAGGCTTCATTAAAGGCATTCCAAGGTATGTGCCATTAGGTGAGTAGCGGGTTGGTGAGATTTAAGCATACACTGGAAAATCTGTGAGCAGAAATTCTAGTTCTTAAGAAAAACTAAGCACCAGCAACCATGATGGTTAACAGGGAGTGGATGAAAAGAAGTACAGCATCAGCTCTGTTAGAATGTGGTGCACCAGAGCACTGAACACTCTTATGGACCAATGTTCTGCTGTTCCCCAAAGCATGAGCAAATTACCTATCTGACTGATCTTTATAGCTTCTAAATTGTGTCTTCTCTTCTGAGAAGAGAAGAGTGTTAACTCTTCTGAGTGTTATCTGACTTGGCTTTTCAGTGTTCTGATTTGGTTGTAATTGCTGTGCTTCAAAAAATTCCTTGAAGCCTGTCGGCTGGATTGACATTTTGTATTCTCTTTGTCAGTAGAAGAAGTTGCCAACCTGGCCTCCCGCCGTCTCTCTGTGAGTCCGTCCTGCACCTCCAGTACTTCTCACAGGAATTACTCTTTCCGCCGTGGCTCCGTGTGGTCAGTGCGCTCAGCGGTCAGTGCAGAAGGTGGGTGACATCACTTTGGAGTATTCCCTCCTAGGCTTTCATTCACTGGAAGCCTTTCCTGTTGACCCATAAAGCTCTGGCGTTTTGTTTTGCCAAATATATTCCCAAGCTTGAGCTACTTTATAATAAGTTACTGCCCTTCATTTTTTCATTCACCCCTGCTGTCACAATACTTTCTCTTGCCTCTCAAGTTCTACTTGGAAACTAGTGCTACAGGGGGCACTCTCACTGAAAAAAGGGATTTTAGCAAAAGGAACTGGGTTGCCTACAAGAAAAGAAATGTAAATTGAAAAATTACATATTTACAGTGAAAATCCTTGATCAAGAAATTGGCTGGAGGCTCCATTTCTACTTGGAGGTAGCAGTAAACCTGTCACGCTTGTGCAGTGAAGAGTGTTCTGATCTTTGTTCTGTGTGTAGAGCCACTAACATAGATGTTTATCTAACCTGCCCAGACAGTAGCACTGTGCATTCCCTAACTCCTCTTCTTCTTACTGCTCCAGATGAAGAACACACTACCGAGCACACTCCAAACCACCACGTGCCCCAGCCACCCCAGGCTGTGTTTCCAGCATGCATTTGTGCAGCAGTGCTCCCCATTGTCCATTTGATGGAAGATGGAGAAGTCCGGGAGGATGGAGTAGCTGGTATTGACCTCGATTAAACTTCACGGGATTGTTGGTTAAGGATGGCAGAACCAGTTTCAAAACTATTTGGAGTGTCGATTTACAATATAAATGTATCTTTGTAGGGTTTTTCCTTTTTATTTTCTACATAATTTGTGCTTGGCTTTGAGGGGCTTTTGCCCTTTCAGGACCCTAAAAAAGCCCCTAATTCAAAAGAAATATTGAGAAGCTGAAAAAATCTAGGTGGGGGGGATACAAGAATGGTAAGAGGCCTAACACAGGTGTTCTTTGAGGAGTAATTGTACAAGCTGGGCTTGTTTTGTGTGATTCAAAGGAAACAAAGAGTTAGAAGAACTGGGAAGCTCAGTTTAGAAATTGTGAAGGAAGTTAATCACCAGGAGTATAATTTCTGTTGATTCTCAAGGATTATCAAACCCTGGCTAGTCATAGCTATTGTTAACATACCTAGTGTAGGGAACAGTCCTGCTCCAAGCGGGGCTTGGACTGAAGACCCCTGGAGAGCTATTCCCACTCATATTTTTGTGTTCCTATGACAAGCAGAAAGCCACCTATACACAGCCTGAACATTTTGATGGTCTATGATGTCTTTGTAAATGAATAGTACATTTCCTTGTGTTTGTTTTTTCCAAAGTGTTAATACACAGTGGGCTGTTCTGCGTCCTTTATCTCTCACTCATCATGTCAGCTAGTTGCTCATTTAACTTCCTGTTACATTTTGTATTCAGTTTTAGCTGTGTGTAGCCAGCCCTCTAAACAATGTATGTGTGATTTTGTGATCAGGAGCTGACTACTGAAAACAAAATAATGAATAATTCTATGTTGTTGTTGACCCTCAGGGGATTGCAATGAATTGCACTTCAGGGAGTTGATCATCAACAGAATTCCCTGCAGCCTATCTAATACTGTTCACCAATACCAGATAAAATCGTTCCATGCATCACCATGGAATTGAACTTATGTGCATGAACAAAAAAAGTACATGAATTTATGTCTCTCAGTTGCTGGATTTTGCCCATCTGGAGTTATGACTCCGAACAGTTATTTCTTTATCATTCCTTAACAGTCGTGAAGTGCTTCCTGTCATATCACCAGTAGTTAGGGAAGGTTCAAATATTAGACCTGTGGTTATTATTACTGGGATCAGTGCACTGGTTACCAGGAATTCTAGTGCATCAAATGGAGTCTTGGGTGTTTCAGTATAAAATATGACAGAGGAAGGAAGAAGACTAGGAAAGTTTTTTAAGTATACCAGTTCATGGCTTTTCCAAGAGACAGTTCTGACCTGGTTTCCCTTCTCTCTTACAGTAAGTGCTGTTGCTCAGCAGGTCCTGTGGAACTGCTTAATTGAAGACCCCTCTACAGTTCTGCGCCACTTCCTTGAGAAGCTGACCATCAGCAATCGACAGGTACCCTCTGCCTCTCCCCAGCAGGTGTGAGAGCTCCTGAGAGCAGGGGAGCACAGCTGCCAGCACAGTCACTGCGTGGACATCACTGGAGAAGAACATGATAATGCAGAATTTTATAAGAACATTATAATGCTATTATATTTATATATATTATATATGCTATTTTATATATATGCTATTATATTTATAATTATAAGAACATTATAATGCTATTATAAAGCAGCATGTCATCATTTGGCTTCACTCTTTGTCCACTGATGTAAACAGGACACAGCTGATTTATCTCCACTAAGGATCTGACTTGCTCCAAGCCAAGCTTTGAGCAGCTGTTTAGTGAACATGGCATAGGCAGTATTGCCTTCACTCATGCTATTCTGTTCAGGTTCTCTGAAAGATAGGGTGGCATTGTGTCTCTGTGGCTTATTACACTGCTTCCAAGAGCATTGCTAAGATTTATGGAAGAAAAGCATACTGGTTCTGACCGGGTAGAAGGCAGGGAGACTCCATATCACTTTCTCAGCTGCATGTTTGGTGTATGATATCAATAGTAGCACTGGCCTCAGCTTTCAAGCTACTACCTAAGAACTGACTCTAAAATGAATATTAAACCTGAGAAATGTCAGGAAGGGCTGTCCTTTTGTTCCTTGAGCAAGCAGGTGTTGGTGGACTTACTATTCCTGAGACTGCTCAGCCATCGCCCACAAAGCTTTCATTTAAGGCTAGAAGGTCTCGTCTGTTTCACAGAATTGTTTGGGTTGGAAGCAACCTTAAATATCACATACTTCCAGCCCCCCACTGCTGGCAAGGATACCTTTTACTGCACCAGGCTGCTCAAATCCCCTTTGAATCTACCCTTAAACACTTCCAGGGAGGGGGCATCCACAACATCTCTGGTCAGAGAGGCTGTTTGTTCAGCACCTTTGAGAAGAAAGGTGTCATCTGTCCAGCCTCAGAGGCCTCTGAGCCATTGCAAGCTGTTGTTTCACCATCTCTTCATAGGCCTACTACGACCACAAGTACAGAACACAGAGAACAGGTGTATTTCCCTGGAAGCTATTGCCAGGTGTATCACTGCCATGGATTGTCCTGTGCATATCCGTGCCTACAACACTGGCTCAAATCTGCTGTGGGGTTGGAGGATAAGGGCCATAGAAGACACTTGTGACACCATCTGTGTCTCTTCAGCTGATAATGAGATTCTGTCCCTTCTATAATCCCTTCACACCATGAGAAATATCTTAGTCTACATTTAAGGCAGGCAGCCTCCAAAAGAAGGGAAGTTAGACTCTGCCCACACCTCCCACCCTGCAGCCACAGCTGTTGAGGTGAGATGAACAAGAATTCACAGATCATCTGGGTAGTCAACAGGGATAATCACAGGGACAGGAGTGCACAATCAGTAGCATTACATTCAGTACAAATTGCAACAGGAGGTACTGGCCTCTCTGAGAGAAAATGGGAAAGACACTGGCCTGGGTGCTGTGCCCTGGGCATTATTTTGCAATATGTGGGGGCAGTAACAGGGTTATAGTTTTACTTCATGTACTGAGAGATAAAGCTGAAAAAGGAACTATGGAAAAATGGGAAGAAACAAAGCAAGAAAGGATGAAAGGGAGAAATCTGTTCTTCACTTTTTTGGTGGGAAGAAAAAACTTTTGCTTTCCTTCCAGGACGAGCTGATGTATATGCTAAGGAAGCTTCTGTTGAACATTGGAGACTTTCCTGCCCAGACATCTCATATCCTCTTTAACTACTTGGTGAGTAGCTTGTGGGCCCACTGCAGCCCAGAATCTCTCCTCTGCCTTCATGTGTGCAATAAATGCACTTAATTTTTCGTATGTAGCTCCTACTTGCTCCTGGTTGTGGGTGCAAGTCACCAGGCTTACACTAGCCTTTCTGGCCTTCTGGAGAGAGGAAAAGGAACCTTTCTCTTTTTATTAAACCCCTAAGCAGCCTGTCATGGATTTCTGAACTGAACCTCGGCCAGTGAGTTGAAGACAATTAGAAGGGTCCCAGCACCAGCAACCTTTAATTATTTCACTTAATTTGGATTCAGAAAGTGCTTTGCTGCTAGACAGTCCTCTTGGAGCAGATCTAGCAGCTTCTTTCAAGATTGTGGACAAATGTAGTTAGGAGGTGAAGCAGACAAGGCGTATGCTTCTCCAGGGAGCCTTCTGTAGTTTGTGAGTTGTCTACATGGCAGCACTTCAGAGCATAAAGAATAGGAAATCTCTAACTGCAGGCATGATCCCTTTTCCTCATCTCCAGTGGTGCTTAAGGCTATACTGCAAGAGTACCTTTTGCCCCCAAACCTCATGATCTCTAGAAAAATAATATTACAGGCAGATTGTTCTTTAATATGTATAAAATTTCAGGGTGAAAGCTTAATGAGTTTATCCCTCTGAATGAAGAAATGTAGAACAATACTGTTATTCTGTGTTTATACAATGCTCTGCACAGTTAAAAGAGTGTGTACAACCTGATATTCCTCTTACTTATTACTTGCAGGTAGGATTGATCATGTATTTTGTACGGACTCCGTGTGAATGGGGCATGGATGCCATTTCTGCCACTCTTACCTTCCTTTGGGAAGTGGTGGGTTATGTTGAAGGACTTTTCTTCAAGGATCTCAAACAGACTATGAAGAAGGAACAGTGTGAAGTGAAGCTGCTGGTGACTGCCTCAATGCCAGGTATAAGAAATAAGTCTTTAAATCTCCTTCACTTCAAAGTTTATGGCTCAATTTACCAAAAAGAAAATACATCAGAACTGGGTCAGAAAAAGACCTGTTACAAATGGCTGCATATTTTAAGGCAGTTTTCCTTCAGTTGAGTATTCAGTCAGTAAATTCTACTGCTGGTTCCTTGAGATTCAAAAAAACACTTTAAGAGCTCTAAAAGAGGAAAACAGTGAATTAGAACAGTATTTCAACCCAGAGCTTTGTGCCAGCTGGGCTGTGAAAGGCTGGCAGGAGCATCATTGTAAAACTCCACCAATTCAGACTCTGGGCATCATGAGTCAGATAAGAGGTATCTTGCTGATAAACAGGTTTGACCTTTTGCGTGTGTTTCTTCCTCAGAGCTGACTGTTGCTGCTAAAGCCAGCTCATCCTTTAAGAACAGATCAATTTCTCATTAAACTGTTCAAGTGTGACACTGTGTTAACACTGCTTAATGGCTCCAGACAGGACTCACTTAGTCTGCCTGGAATGAATTTCAAGTACCACTCTTCCTCCATGGGCAGTCTCTTGAAATTGAGTTAATTAAAGAGGCCAGGGAGAATGCAACAACTTTTCTTCCTCTAGGCACAAAAACCCTGGTTGTGCACGGGCAGAACGAGTGTGACATTCCAACGCAGTTACCAGTCCACGAGGACACACAGTTTGAGGCTCTCCTGAAGGTAGGAGTGAGTTTTTGAGCTGGACAAGCTGCTCACATTTGCCTACCATCCCTGTAGGCCAGCAATCCATTCTGCCTGATCATCCTGTTCCAGTGTCAGGGAGGGAAATTCTGCTCACAGGCATGTCTGTGTCCCTGTGAGGGGAGCTTGGTTGCAATAAATGGGATCCCACATTTAAGGATAATAGAAATGCTCTGAACTCACAGAAAGCCCAAACCTCACAAATGCAACTGCATTTGGAGACACTGCAGCTTGTTGGCTATTTGCTGTATACTTTTGAGAAATACACAAATCATTTAAATGTTTGGCTTTCTCAACACTAGAGATGAGAGATTGATCAAGATCAGAGTGAAAATGATGGTTCAGTAGCCACAACAATATTTTGGTACCAGGAGCTATGCGGTCACTCTCTCTTTCTGCCAAAAATTTCCTGGGTGGTTTTAATTGAGCCACATAGGAAACAGATTTGTAAAAGCCTTCAGTTTGTCTGACTATATTAAATTTTACTGGGAATCACATCTCAGTGTTTTGAAGGGTGAGAACTTAAGTGTCTCTGCTTATCACCTATCACTAAGTTCTGATAAATACCCAGGCCCATATGGCTCACACAGTCAGACAAATATGTGTGATATGAAGACACCAAGATAAGTAACACCAGTCTTCAGGATTGTGAGGTCAGCATGCCTTGGTTATCACAAACATACTCAGGCACTTCATGATAAAAATAAATAAATAATTAAAACCACAACAGTGTGCCAGTCTGATTGAGGCACTCATGTTTCTGCCTTTATAGGTTATTAGATGGATATTCTTCTTTTGGATGTTGTGATATTTGTACAAAGCAACTAAAAAGTAATAGGATATTTTGATTTCTTTCTTTTCAGGAGTGTTTGGAGTTTTTTAACATACCTGAAACTCAGTCTTCTCATTATTTTTTAATGGATAAGCGTTGGAATCTCATTCATTACAACAAGGTAAGGCAAAGATCAAGTCCATGTGACTTCATTTTTGTGACTTTTCACCTTGCTCCTTTTTAAACATCAGGGTTATCTAAAGGAGAACAAGCATCTTATAAATAGAGTTCTGTCTTGTGGACATCACATCTTTAGTTGTGTGTGGTGAAAGACTGGCATTTGAGGGAAGAGGCAGAAGACAAGAGTATCTAGTTTTCTTAAAAAAGATCAAATTTCTCTTCTGTTTGTGCACTTTCATGATGCCTGACACTATCTGAAAGCCCCTGCCCTTCAGAAAGGGCTGAAGGGCCCTTTTTTCCATTCTGTTGAGTGATGCCATAGTGATTTAAAATACACTTTTTTTCCTTTCCTGGCAGACCTATGTCCGTGATATTTATCCTTTCCGGAGGTCAGTTTCTCCCCAGCTCAACCTGGTGCAGATGCATCCAGAAAAGGGTCAAGAGCTCATTCAGAAACAGGTATCTTATTGTCACCAAATACCTCTTCCCAGAAATAAACCCTGAAAATAAAACTTTTTTTTTTTTTTTCCTTTTAAAGTCTTCCCCTCATGCTGCATGCAGATCAAGAGCTTTGCTGGAGAAGTAGCAATCAGGGTGAAATCTGCCTTGGGGCCATATATACTGTACATTATTGCAGGAAGATTAGAGTGGGATGTGAATTCCCCTCTCCCCCATTCTGTCCAGCCAGTTTGCTTTAGGTGGATCATTTTGCAGAAAATTTAAAAAAGGATGTGTGGGAATGTGCTTAAACATTATGCATTTAGTATTAACAGTTATACAACTGTAGCCAAAAAACAGCTATTGTAGTTGTGTTCTTACTGAGAGTAGGAAAATATCATCAGGAATGGTTATAGAAGGTAGCCATAAAGCTGTTTTAGAGCTACTAGCAGCTAAAATAATGGAAAATAAAGTCAATGACATCTCATACGTGTATGGCACACAATGGGACAATATTTCATGTGCTGCACCTGTCAGTAGAAAGTCAATAACAATCTGAAATTACTTGGGATCAATTTGGTTGCTTCTCTAACAGAAATTACTCTGGTTCTAGGAGATGTCCCACAAATAAATGACTTTAATACACCTACATGATCCAAAAATATTGGACTTCACATTTTTTGTCTGGGCACTATTTTGCTTTCTGCATTTTTCTATTTAGAGCACTTAGAGCCCAAAATATTTCTAAGGTAAAACTTGTGTCACACATTTGCTAGCCTCTCTGTAGTCATGCAGGATGTTGCTGGAAAACATCCAGCTTCAGCAAAGAAAGCAACACTGTAGTAACCACCCACGGAGCAGCAATCCATGGAAAAGTTCTTGCTTTGTTCTATTGACTACTTTTCTTTTGCAATTATACATATACTTTCCATGGCCAGATGTCAGCCAGCCTTATCCCAGAAGGTAGGCAGCAATTCCAACTTCTTGTTGACTACAGTCTAAGGCCTTGAAGAGAGGAAATGCAAACACATGGCTTCCAGCTTGGAGCTGGTTTCTCTGACCACCTTGGGGCTTACATTAATCTACAGAAAAACCCACGGCAGAGCTGAAAATTGTTCCGCAACCACTTAGGGTCCTCCAGAAGACTGAAATGGAAAACGTTGTTAGAACCTTTTCTGCAAACACAATCTGTCTTTGCAGACCTGGGCTGGAGAACAGTGGTCACACAAATTCTAGCCAGAGGGTGCAGCATTAGCCCTGTGCATTTCATCATGATCCTCTGAGCCATGAGTGCAGCATCCCTCCGATCAGAGCAAGCCGTACAAACGAACCTGGTGAAGTGGATCTGCGTTTGAAAGAGCTTTTGGGTCAGGCTGATACAGATCTTTGTCCCTTTTTCTCTGGCAGGTGTTCACCCGCAAGCTGGAGGAGGTGGGGCGGGTGCTGTTCCTGATCTCACTGACACAGAAGATCCCTCCAGCCCACAAGCAGTCCCACGTGTCCATGCTCCAGGAGGATCTCCTCCGCCTGCCCTCGTTCCCCCGCAGTGCCATTGACGCTGAGTTCTCGCTCTTCAGTGATCCCCAAGGTATGATCCCCTGGCAGCTTTCCTGGAGGGCTGCACAAGGCCCACAGGGTGTCAGTGAGAGCTTCATTTGCCTTAGAAACACACAGGCTTGCAGCTTTTCTGGTGAATCTCTTCCTAGGGAAACTGGTACAGAACTGTTGGTCTGTAAGCACAACCAGCAGAAAGGGCTTCACTGTTAGAATTCTCCTACCAAGCTGCTTGCTTTGGACCCAAATGAGAATAAGTTTTAATTGAGTATTAAAATTATGCATGAGACTACCTAAAAAGGATTGCTTAAAGTCCTTTGCCACCTGCTTTGAGGAAGCAGTCGACATCCAATGAAGACTGGGCAAATTCTGCAGCAGGGATAAAGAAACAGTCCACACAGAAACTTTGCTCTGGATGTAAAGTAGGGGTTTCCAGCCTGATGTTAAATAGGTTAAATAGGCCATTGTTGCACAGTGGTAAGCACTGGCAAGTTCTGTACCAGCCCTAAAGGCACTTGATTTCAGGAGCATTATTGTAACTCTGCCTCAGTTTCCTGTAATGTGTGGGACACCTGGGACATAAAAACTGAGCATCAATCTGCACAGCCTCTGTGTGAGGCAGATGATGCACGTGCAAGCTCAGATCTTCCACTCTTTAAGGGAAGAATGTCCAACCAGCAGCTTAATGAACACTGTGATATTTATCATTCTTCATCTTCATAGTGATGCTTTCAGTCGAGGTTTGCTCAAGCCCTGTGGGCACTTAAAGAAACACAGGATGGGTGAAATAATTTAAAAAAGGCAGAAGGATGGTCATTGTTGTGGGATGGTTCTTGGCAGTGAGGTGAGGCTGGCTGGGGTGGACAGAGCTGACTGCTGTTGTTGTTGATTGCTCTTCTCCCCTGCAGCTGGGAAAGAGCTCTTTGGTCTAGACACCCTTCAGAAAAGCTTGTGGATTAAGCTGCTGGAGGAGATGTTCCTTGGCATGCCCAGCGAGTTCCCGTGGGGGGATGAGATCATGCTGTTCCTGAACGTGTTCAACGGTGCCCTGATCCTGCACCCCGAGGACAGTGCCCTGCTGAGGCAGTACGCTGCCACGGTCATCAACACGGCCGTGCACTTCAACCACCTCTTCTCCCTCAGCGGCTACCAGTGGGTGCTGCCCAGCATGCTGCAGGTGAGCCATGCCCAGGGGCAGGCCCAGGGAACGCTCCGTGTCCTGCTGGCAGGGAGCAGCTTCAGGGCAGACCTGAGCAAGGAGTTCTTCCTGGGAGTGTGGTGAGCTTGCCCAGAGGAGCTGTGGCTGCCCCATCCCTGTGAGTGTCCAAGGTCAGGTTGGACGGGGCTTGGAGCAGCCTGGTCTGGTGGAAGGTGTCCCTGCCATGGCAGGGGGTGGCACTGGATGGGGTTTAAATCCCTTACAACCCAAACCATCCTGTAATTCCATGGGGGAATTGACACTTAACAGGGAAACTCTGATCTGCTGAGTCTTCATGAGAGCTTTTAGGTGCCCAAGAAGGCAACAGTGGGATGGCTCAAATTAGCTTTCTATTTCCTACTCGGGTAAATTACTAAATTTTCTGTTCTCCTTTGTGTTAAGTAAATAAATGTCTGTTTTCCTTTCTCTGTACTTCCACACAGAAATGTAAAATTTCTGGACAATTTTTAGACCTTGGGCATCTCCCCATGGTTTTTACTTCAGGGATGGCTGAAGTTTGGAATGTAGTTGAAATATCTGGATTTACTACTTGCTAATTGAAACTAAATTATATTAACTTTTTAAGTATGACAATAACTCAAAACATTTATGAAAAACTGCATGTTGTCTTTTCTTGTGAATGATGACAAATATTGGATGTGTCAGAGGCGGAGTTTCACTTTGAGATGAAAAAGTGGGCCTCTTTTCCTGTTGATTCTTGAAAAAACATCAGCTACTGAAAATAAAATATAAAAACCAGTTCTATTACAGATAGAAAGGATTATTTCTGTAGGGCTCAAAGGCAGTATCTAAATAGAGATTTAGTACTATAATGCAAATACAGAAAAGAAGAATCCCTATACATGTTCATTTTCACATAGTTAACAGAGAACAGTAATTAGAAGCAGTGATTACTTTATCTAAAGTAATATAGATACTTTATGTCTATATATGGATATACATATCTCTATATATAGCTATAAGTATCTATATTACATTATATCCATATATATATATTGTTGCAGGTTTTTCCACTTTCCTTGGTAAAATGCATATGCAGTTAATTATTTCCCTTTTCTAAGGTAAATATGAGATATTGCTGGTAATTGACAGGCCTCATCCCATGCTAGAGGGTTCTGGTTGTATGAAAGCCTAATAATTTTAAGTTAATAATTTTAATTTTAAGTTAACTTCGTCAGCCTACCAGGGCAGTGAGAAGTCTCTGCAGAGGTTTCACACAGAGAAGGTGTTCCTAGGAATTCATACTGTTTACATAATTGAGAAACAAATCCCACAAATTGGCTACATATTCTCTGCATGGTTCAATGGCCAGCCCTGAAGGAAATGCCACTCTAAAAAACTTAAAATATTTTAAAAGTAGGTGGCACTGTCACTGTGCTGGAGGACAGAGTAGAAGTACAAATTATCATGATAAACTGGAGATGCAGCCTGAAAAAAAAAGAAAAAACCCAAACCAACACACCATGTTGGTTAGCTTAGACTTTACTTTTGAATCATCAGCCACAGAATATGGGAAGGAAAGTAACTGATTTAGTGGCACCTCTGCAGGACACAATGTTGGAATTATAGATCTGAAGCCAGACATGAATCAACAGCATCCTTCTGCTGAAGGATAGAAGAGAAAAGTATCTCAAATGCCAGTCTGGGGTGACTATACAGATTTGTATCTTGTGAAAAACACGGAATAATTCTGCTTTCAGCAGCAGCACTTCTGACTGGAAGAACTGGCTCTATCCAGCTCAGGGGAAGCATCAGTTAACCCGAGACTGCAGGAAAACAGGGATGTTAATGTAGAAAACATGTCTTGTGAGAAAGGATTGGAAGATTTGATTAACTGAAAAATAAGAAGATTCAGAAAGCAAGCACTAACTGGCTTCTAACAAGTAAAGTGCTTCTAGGAAGGAGAGGGAAGGAATCGACCTTGATATGTAGGACAAGAAATATTGGACTAATAATGTGAAAAATGTTCAAGCATGAAAAGCAAACTTTTTCCTAAGAATATCTTGTCCGTGAAATGCGTTGCCAGGGAGGGTGGTCCAGTCTCCATTTTTACGAGTGTGCTAGACAAGCCTGTCAGGAATGCCAGAGCTGTAGTTGATTCAGTCTGGGCTCAGGGGGCGAGCAGTTCTCCCAGCGTGCCTCCATGTGCTTTCCCGTGTGCTCAGGTGTACTCCGACTACGAGAGCAACCCGCAGCTGCGCCAGGCCATCGAGTTCGCGTGCCGCCAGTTCTACGTGCTGCACCGCAAGCCCTTCATCCTGCAGCTCTTCGCCAGCGTGGCCCCTCTCCTGGAGTTCCCTGTGAGTCAGAGCCCTTCTCGTGTCTCTGGGGGAAGCCTGTGTGTGCAGCCACCCCCCACCAGAGGTCACAGGGAGAGAATCACAGAATCACCAGGCTGGAAGAGACCTTCAAGATCACCAAGTCCAACCCAGCCCTAACACCTCAACTAGACCATGGCACTGAGTGCCACATCCAGTCTTTACTTAAACACATCCAGGGATGGTGACTCCACCACCTCCCCGGGCAGACCATTCCAGTACTTTATCACCCTTTCTGTAAAAAACTTTTTCCTAATATCCAACCTATATTTCCCTTGGCACAGAACACTCAATGCTGCACAGAACCAGGTCCCGAGTTGTTTCTGCACACTTCTGTGCCTCACTTGGTGGAGCAGGGTGCTGCTGCTGTCCAGGCCAATAAATGTGGTCTTACTTTAAATTTCTGTGTATAAATATATTATAAAAGGACAACAATGGCTTTTAACTCTTTAAATGCAAATCCATTCTTAGAATCCAGCCACAGGAATTAAAAGCTTAATACCAAGTTTTAGTACATGTGAAGCCTAAGACTAGATTAGTCACATTTTGAAATATTCATTAATTATGTTCTAACATTTTAGGTATGTTAATGGAATCTTAATTGGAAGTGGGGCACTGTCAGCACATCCATCTTTGTCCTTCCCAGGGCAGCAAAGGTCTGTGTGCAGTTTTCAGATCGTGCTCCCATTGTAGCATCAGTCTGTTGGGTCAGGCAAGGCTTACTGGTTGAAAGCAATGAGCTCTTGAACGCCACGTGGACCCTTTGTCAAAAACAAAGGTTGTCCACACCTCCAGATAAACATTCCTGGGGTGACATGAATGTCTCTTGCTGGAACAGGATGCTACAAACAATGGAACCAGCAAAGGAGTGTCAGCTCAGTGCCTGTTTGACCTGCTGCAGTCTTTGGAGGGAGATACTCCAGACATTTTGGACATCTTAGAGCTGGTGAAAGCAGAAAAGCCTCTCAAGTCATTAGGTAATAGTAAAGCACCCTTTATTCAGTAATTCTGGTTTATTGTTTATTGATTCAACAGACATTTGATGCAGCACGATTTCTTCAGAGCCCTTTTCTTCTTTAGGAATGTCCTGTTTCCTGTGCCTCATGGGGCTTTTAAGACTGGCTTTATCACCATCATCCTTTTGATATTTTCTGCAGGAGGGGAATTATTAATTAATTTTACTCCAAAGCTACTTTTACTGCTTTAAGCCTCCTAGTCTGAGACTAGCCTCTGGCATTTTGAATTTTAACATGTGTGAGTGAAGAATAAAGATGCCTAATAAACTGTTCTATGCTGACAAGATCAGTGTCATCCTCTGCTCTGCTCTGTATGGACAGGAAACAAAAGCATCCTCTCCTGTGGGCAGGCTGTGACTAGTAGATGATGATGGATGCAATTCAGACATCCAGCAGTGCTGAGCTCCTGGCGGGGTGTTGATTTATCATAAAGCAGAATATATATGGCTGTATGGTGTACCCAGGACATTCTGCCTCTTGATAGTTATCCATGCAATGCTGCATTTAAGAATTTGGCTGCTTTGTGATTTTTGCTGATTTTTATGAGGATCTTCAACTTGTTTTCCAAATTTGCATGTCTCTTAAATACTTGTTATCTTGATGCACTGTGAAACCTGTCTGGCTTTGGAGTTAAAGCTTCGTAATAAAGTGGGATTATATGACGCTGCACAATTATATAGAAAGTTTTAATATAAAGTGGTACAGAAACAGAAGATATTTCTTCCTCTGTGGATTACCAAACATTTGTATAAAATAAAAAATTTGTATAATCTTGGAGGTTTCTTTGGAGAGCTATTAAAAACATCTCTGAACATTCTCAAGTATGAGTTGGTGATGAGACTGTAGATGAGTATGTTGTTTATCTGGTATCTTCCATATGAAGACCAGAATTATGATTTACATGTTTTAAGACCTGAACTTTGACTTGGACTCCTGCATAACAAAGTCACTTCTGAAAACAGGACTATAGTTCTATTAAAAATATTATTCTTTTACAAATATTATTCTTTCTA
Organism: Promerops cafer; assembly: GCA_013398275.1. Taxonomy (NCBI): domain Eukaryota; kingdom Metazoa; phylum Chordata; class Aves; order Passeriformes; family Nectariniidae; genus Promerops; species Promerops cafer. The sequence goes on along the minus strand of VZSE01014914.1, from coordinate 557,327 downwards.
GTTTCTTAGTGCCCAGAACTAATTGTGTCCAAAGTCATATTTGTAGCATGTGACTTAAGTGCTTTTGAAACCTTTTTTTGAACTCACTAGCAAAACAGAGTCACTTGTGTCCTGGCACCCATGTGGCTATAAAATATACATAAATATGTATATATGTGTGTGTGTGTGTATATATATATATATATAAAAATTATATAAATATATATTATAAATAAAGGGGGCTTGATTTTTGAGAAGTCAAACTATTTTTTGCTATCAGTGGTGCATCAGCGTCACTTTTTGTGTGGTTGGAACATCTAAGAAAAAGCATAGGGAGCATAAAAATTATCATTAATTTGACATGTGTCCTTGCCATATATGAGCTTAAGAGTTAGTTTTGATGGGTGATGTTTGAAACAGGACTCTGTAGGCATTTTGCTCAGCAGTGAGTGACCTGCTGAGACCTGTTTTATCTCCTGAGTTCTTGGGCAGTAGGGTTCAAGTAGGAGTGCAGCGTATGTTTATTTTACAGAGACAGATTTTTATCTGTCCAGAAGCCTATTGGGCATTGTTAACATGAAAAGCAGGCAACAGGAGAGGGGGAAAAGGAAGTGTGTTAGCTCCTTTCATACTTAGTATGATTGTGTGATAGTCTTCTCATATTGCTTTACTCCCTCAGACTTCTGCTACGGGAATGAAGACTTGACCTTTTCCATCAGTGAAGCCATCAAGCTGTGTGTGACAGTGGTGGCTTATGCTCCCGAGTCATTCAGAAGGTGATAATCTGTTGTCCTGATTTGTGCAGGCTCAGAAAAGGCATAAAAGCTGTATATGGTATGTGAGAGCAAGGCTGGCAAATGGAGGCAGAGGATATAGAAATGCATTCCAAGGGTGGGGCTTTTCTGAGGCCTCTGCCTGTCACCCCTTCCTAGGGCACCAGCTCCAAAGTCAGTTTGCAAGAGGCAATCAGGGAAGAAAAGAGTCTTTGGAAGGGAAAATGCTTGGTAGCAAATGGATGACATATTTGGAAGATAGCTGAAAGTTCAGGGGGTTTTACTATTACTATTGTTTCATGCATCATCTAGTTTCCCCCTGAAGTTCCTAATCCAATTGTTTCTTTGGCTCAAGAATTCTAGTGAGAAGCAATGAAATCATTGCCTAGTTAGAGATCCAGGGTCTTCAGCTGGAAACCTATTGTGAGCTCAGGAATGACAAAATAAAGCAGACCAAGTGGTGTTATTTTTCCAGCCTCCAGATGCTGATGGTCTTGGAAGCCCTGGTTCCCTGTTACTTGCAGAAGTTGAAGCGACAAACCTCTCAAGTGGACACTGGGACAGCAGCTCGTGAGGAGATTGCTTCTATGGGTGCCCTTGCCACCTCTTTGCAGGCCCTCTTGTACAGTGTAGAAGTTCTCACCAGGTAACACACACGGGCCAAGGGGCTGAGCCTGCATTTGGTTGTCTGTGCAGGGACAGGGAATGCACAGGAGGCCACGACACAGTTAGCTTGAGTAATGGCTGAGTTTTAGACTTGGTAAAATTACTGCAAGTTCTCAGAGCAAAAGCAGAACTTGTGTGTGCCTGTTGGATTTAATGTGTAGTGTGCTGTTCACCTTCTCTTTGCCAGGCCTATGACAGCCCCACAGATGAGTCGATGTGACCAAGGCCATAAAGGGACCACAACAGCAAACCACACCATGTCAGCAGGTGTGAACACCAGGTAAGGCTTTTCTTTCTTTTTCCATTTTCGGAAACAGCTCTGGTTTTGGTTTGATTTTTTTTTCAGTAAGGTAATATCTCATTGCTCAGAGTGCTTGGCCTCAGACAGCTTGAGGGAGTGCTCTGGGTACTGTACTGTGAGAGAAAACAGTCACATCCAAAGAGCACATGCCCCAGGACTGCATTTCTGATGATAACCAAAACACCCAAGACTAGGACTTCTAGTTTAAAACAATATATCTAAATAGAAGACCAGGGTATCCAAATGGAGGACACACATCCTAAATTATTCATTCCCCTTTTTGCCCTCTAGAAGTATATTTGCTGAAGCTCACTTGGCCAGCAGAAGGGTCTGATCCTTCTGGCCTTGTTCTAAGGGGCTGAACATCCATAAACACAAACTGCCTTTCAGCTGAGGCTCACAGAGACTGGCACCTCCTCTGGTTTTCTTTTGTTCCCTTTCCCATTTCCTTGTACATTCCCTGTGGTCTCTTTCTATGATCTTTACCTCCACATCGGTCTGGGTGTTTTTTGCAGTTACAGATAGCACAGGAAGGGTAACTGACAACTTGAGAGAACTGAAAAGAATGCCTGGAAATATTATTGTCCTTCTTAAAAAAACCCCAAACCCAACAAAACAAAACACCAAAGAACTTTCTCACAGAAGAAGGAAACAAAGGAGGACATGGCACCAGTGAACTGTAATTCTGCTCCTTGGCCGTGTTGGCCATTCCAGTTAGGCTGCTGCAAATTAGACAAGGCCACGGACAATTTACTTGGTCATACAAGAAGGGCTTAATCCACCCACAAGCATTTGGGATTGTGAAGTTTTTTTCTTTGTTTCATTGTAATTTGCCTTTTACTGGGGAACAATCAGAATCTACTGCACAGCTAGACAGGCTGCCCTGCCTTTTCCTGACCAGACTATGCCTTACTGTGCTAAAAATCTGAATGTTTGTGCTTACCTGGAAGGGGAATTGTAGCCTAGCAAAAGCTAGGGTAGCTGTTTTCCAGGAATTTTCCAAGTTATTACCTGTCCTTTTTTTTTTTTTTAAATTCAAGGGATTTAGAAATCAATTTCTGCATGGATCATTGAAGGGCTATTATGTCAGTTTATAAATGTGTACGCATCTTGGTTGGTAACTCTTGGCATCAGTCTGTTATCCTTTAAAATCTATTCAGTCATGGTTAAAACATGGCTTTGACTTTCAATCCCTGATCTGAGAAGCAGATAAACTCCAGACATGACAAACCATTAGACATATGCCATTTACTTTGTTTGCAAGATTGCTCAGTCTAAGGAAAATAAGGTGTAATGGAAAGTAGTACTTTATTATCTGTCTGCTGATTTTGGAGAGCAGTTAATATGTATCTGCTGACAGACAATGTCAAAGTCCCAGTGCAGTGTGACTCAGGCATCTTGACTTACATTTCCAGATTTTTCTAACTGTCAGACATTCAGCCTCTGATCCAAAATATTTTTGCACTGCTCCAGGTTTCCCGCACTTGTTTATTCTGTTGTGTTATCGTTGCAACAGACATCTGCCAGCAACAGCACGAGTCTCATGATGTTAGAATGATTACTGTTCAAGCCTTGGACATGGTAGCCAAGTGGTGCAGGGTCTATTCATGCTTTCTCAAAAAGAAGTAACAAGAGAAAATTACAATGAAACAAAAAACCCATTCTGAGGTATTTTCACTTGGTGAGCTCTGGCTCTCAGAAAGAGACTGGGCACTGGGGTGAAAATCAGTAAGAGAAATCACATGAAAGAGAGCTATGGTTTTTAAGCCTGAATTTTTCCTTTCAGAATAGGGCCAATAACTCTAGGAATATGTTTTTTGATGGAAGTTGGGAGATAAAGGCGATTCAGTGTGGTCAGTAACTATGTGTAGGCATTGTTCCAGTGACACAAGATACCATCCTGACCATGGTGCATAAACCTCTGGGCTAAACAGTGTCATTTTCTTTTAGAAAGGCAAGTTTAGGTACTACTAAGTTGCTGTTTGCAACCTCACTGTTTCTGTTTTCCCAGGTACCCAGAACAGGGAGCCAAACTACACTTTATCAGGTACAGTAAAATTTTATCCCAGTCTCCCCTGATGTGTGATGGAACGTTTCCACACACAGTTGCTGTGACAGGCAGCCTTTTGTCAGGGAATGTATCAAAGGATAGTTCAAATAGGAAATATTTACATTTTTAGCAAGACTTGGAAGATTATAACTTCCCTTTTTTTGTTTCTTTATTGCAGATGCAACTACCTTTCTTTCAATTGCAGAGGAAAGCATCTGTTGTAAAAACAAGATGAAGAGGTTGTTGTAATCTATCCCTGATGATCTGCTGCATATAACACTCTCTACTGTGTCTTACTTTGTATCCTCCAGGGAGAACCTTCACTTAATGGAGGAGGGCCAGGGTCTTCCCCGAGAGGAGCTGGATGAACGAATTGCCAGAGAGGAGTTCAGGAGACCACGGGAGTCATTGCTGAATATCTGCACAGAGTTTTACAAGCACTGTGGTCCGAGGCTGAAGATTTTACAGAATCTGGCTGGTGAGCCCCGAGTGACTTCTCTGGAGCTGCTGGATGTGAAGTCCCACATGAGGTATTCCACAGGCATTCTGTTTTTACTTGTTCATTTTAGGGGGATTCCTTTCTTTTAGCTCTTTCTTTTTCATAGTAGCAGATGGAATCACTTTTTGGTTGTGTAGTTCCATGTTTTTGTCTGAAACATGCAGAGGCTGTTTTGGATGTTCCTTAGATTGCACTGATGCTGCAGGTGTATAAAGAAGATTTCTTAAGCTTTCCTCTGCTCTCATTCTGACCTTCATCTGAAACAGCTCCCTCTGATGTATCAGGACAAGTGGCAGCAAGGAGCAGAGCAGATAAGTCTGTTTCTGCAGGGCAAGGCTACCTACCTGGTTTAATACAACCTTTATTCTCTCTAGTGGCACTGTGCATTCGAGCCAGCAGCTCACAAGCAAGAAAGGCAGCACAACCACTTTCTAACTGCCTGAAATGGAGGGAAGGATGGGACAGAGGGCATGTACAGGACCAGCACCTCAGCATGTGATGCAGCAGATGCACAAGTCTTTTCTTGAAGTGCTGCACTGAGTCCAGCTCACGGGTTGGATGCTCACTGCAAACAGTTTCACATGGTGCTGACCTGGAAGAACTTGGGGGTAGGGCCTCCTCGCACTTTGGACCTGATTCTCTGAGTTTGCTGTTCATGGTAAACACAAAATAACATAAATTGCTACTGAGAAGCAATAACTGGGACAAGAGGGAATAGATCTGATTATTTTGTCAGTTTTTCATTTACACTAGCAGCTGGCAAATACTGCACTCTTCAAAAGAGAGAAGGTCTCTCATGGTCAGAGGTTACAGCAGTAGAACTGACATTGATTTACAGCAGATAATGAGTTGGGCTCTGATTCCTTTAAGTCTCCTGGAAAGTGCTAGAAATAGCTGCTTTGTCAAGGTTGTGACCTTAATCATAGTTATCTCTAAATAAAAGCAACATATCTCGATCCTTACATAAATTCATAAGTATCAGTGGCATGACTGACAGGATTTAACCAGTGTAGGACAAACACAGTTCTACATAGAGACCATGTTTATCAGAATGTGATAAATGTGACAGTCATGGTGTTGGGAGGCTGACAGGTGCCATTTCAGAGGCTTCAGAAAACAGGATAATATGCTAGGCGCTTCAGACAGGATTCATCTCACCCAATTTTAGCCATTTAAAGGTCAAATGTTTAGTCTGTAAAAGTCATAAAGATCTTTTTGCACCCAATGAAAAGAAAGATGCGCATCCAACTGTTTATCCCAGTCTTCCAGGAAGATAAAAATTTCCCAGGTTGCTTATTTCTGCTAGGAAGGAGCTAGCAAATTAATTGAGATTGATGTTTCAAGTTGGATCTCACACTTTATAATGCATAAGGAAGTTTTTATACATCATTGCATGGAACTGGTATGGTAGTGCTGGGAAGAAGCTTAAGTATGTGATAATTTAAATTTCACAGCATTTAAGAAAACAGACCTACTTCTTAGTAGGACAAAGCAGTTTTAAAAAAGGAATAATAAAGAAATACTGGATAAAAATCAATTTTATACCACTTTTGGTTAATCTGAGGAACTTGTTGCCCTTGATATTACTAGGCAGATTATAAAGAGAATAGAAATATGTTCCATTAGTTGGATGCATTTCAGAAAAAGCCCCCACAATATGGATAGGATTGTACTGTAATCATCCAATACAAAGTCTGTTGATGTTTCATGTTTTATTTCTGGTCTTTGCTTGCCACAAATATCCAAGTATGTCAGTAGATTTTCATCAAACTGCAAGTGTAAGTCAAATGCTGCCATGATATTTCACAGTCAATACATAAAAATGCCATTGGCAAGGCCATCCGGGATAATGGAAAAAGCAACAGCAACACAATCTGTAGAGGTGTTAGGAGAAACAAATAAAAACTGCAGGGAGCAATCCAACAAAGGACGTGTTGTGTAAACCTATGGACACGTTATTTTTAAAATTTAACACCTGAAAATGGCACGGTGATACCTCCTAAAGTGGTAATGCTGAAAACCAAGCACAGAACAAAACCAAATCACTCATTAACTGACAAACAGGTGATGTGGGGGTCTATGTTTCACAGGCATTTGCAGTGTTGTAGTCTTAGTGCTGGCACAGGTGCTTTGGTTTTAGCTACACAAATCTGTGATTCCTGATGTTCCCTTTGTGCATTTAATGTCAATATAAAAGTAATATTTAGACCATTCATGTGTTCTTAAATATAAGCAGTGATTGCAGCAAAACAATCTTAACAGACCAGAACTGTGGCATCAGATCTAAGAGTTTAAACAGTAGCACATTTGACTTTTGCACCATTTTCTTTTCACTGGGCTTGAATGTTTCTATGCTAGCTCACTGGCATGCATGCAGACGTGCAAGCTGTATTTATTTTCCTCTTAATGACGCGTGGTTTCAGACTGGCGGAAATCGCACATTCCCTGCTGAAGCTGGCTCCTTACGACACGCAAACGATGGAGAGCCGTGGGCTCCGGCGCTACATCATGGAGATGCTGCCCATCACTGACTGGACAGCTGAGGCGGTGAGACCTGCCCTGATCCTCATCCTAAAGAGATTGGATCGTATGTTCAATAAAATTCACAAGATGCCTACTCTGAGGTGAGCAGGTGCTCTGGAAACCCTCGGGTCCGTTTCTGATGTTGCAAGCCTTGAAGTGTGGGTATGTCATCTACCTCAAGCTGTCATGTTGCAGTGAGCCTTTACACCATACCAGAAAATTACAGGTGTTTTTATCTCTGTAAGTGTGTTTATGTTGATGTTTTTGTTGTGTCTTCTGCTAGCAGCATAGTTATTAAGAACTAAAGAGAAAACTTCCAGAAACGTCAATTTTCTTTCCCAAAAAGAAGTCTTCAGATTTTTTTTTTTTCATCTCATTGCCCTTTTAATTAACTTTTGCTGTGAGTTTTTTAATGGGAAGTTAAGCTGTAGTAAGAGTATTTCTAGCATGGCAATACTGTTATGTCCTCTGTAAAGACAAAAATAGTCAGGAGCTGTGCAGTAGATTCTGATTGTTCCCCAGTAAAAGGCAAAGAACTGCATCAACTCCTTCAGGTCCATGCCTAGTGGAAGCCTGGTGTTTCACACAGTGGCATTATGGTACGTACAGGCTTTGGCAACTTCCAGAAGTATTGACTATGGAGCATCCCTGCTTGGAGGCAGTGGTACAAATCCAGTCCTGGGTGATATAAAAATCAGTCAGAGCTGTGAATTTTCCAGTGATCTGAGTAAAAAGAGTCATTGGTCTTGGTCACCCTCATGGGCATATGTCCTCAACTGTTTGAATGGTACTTCATTGGCAGTCTCAGCTGAGAAGCCAAATCACGTTAGAAAACATCAGAATTATGTCCCAGTAGGAATCAAAGATGGAACAAATAATAGGGAGGCGATATCTTCTTTCTGGCATCACTATCCTTCACTTTTCTTTGGCTAACCTGCTTCAAGAAACTCCACCATTGTAGGGAATTCAGAGGCAGAAATTTTAGTGCTTCTCTCTCCTGTTGGTTTGATTCTTTGCCATGTCTTGCCTGCTTCTCATTCATTCCTTCTTTCCCTGCTCATACTTTCTTCTGCCTCAAAGGCAGATAGGGTGTTTTCTGTTCCTGAAGATCTTGCTTCCTTACGTAAGCTGAATGGACGTCCATAAATTAAAATTCCTTTCATATTCTCTCTCTCTATGCCTGTACCTATGCTTGGCTTAAATTACTCTTTTGTCCACAAAAGGACAGCAAAGCCACTGGACCAAATGCAGCAATTACATTTAAGCATCACTGAGTCAAGCAGTTTCTTAGGGATGGGTCTGGCTGCAAGACCCCAGGAGTCATCCCTTGGGGTACTCAGGATCAGAATCTTATACACTGCCACTGTTTGGGCATCCCGCTCCAAACCCAGTGTCTGCTGGAATCAGTGGATATATAAGAACAAGTACAAGAACAAACCACTGTACTGAAGATTTAGTTACAGTGGATGCACAAAGGTGAGGTACACGTTGGTCTGAAGAAGAGCTTGCAAAGCGAACACTTGATTCCCCATGTGGCTCTGAGAAGTCACCTGAAGAGCTTGACTGGGATATCGTTTAAGGCTTGAACTAACAGGCTATGCCAGCCTTTTGTCTTTCTGTCACAGAAAATGCAGTCAGATGCTGCTTGTGAACTATAATGACTGCAGAGAGTCAGGCCCTGAGACGAAGGGAGTGAACCACTTTGATGTTACCTATGCTCTGTCTGCTTATGATTAGGAAGGGGAATCCTTTCAGCATCTGGCATAATCCTGAAATGTTGTTTCGGTGAAAAAAGCAAAGTGTCAGGGAAGAAAGGATCCTGGAATGAAGGACTTTGGTGCTGATGGGGAGTGAATCATCCCTCCTGCACGAGGTGGAGATGAAGATTATACAGCTGGGCCAGTTTAGGTTTAGGGCAGTCTGTGTCTGGGAGTGCCGCTGGTGGGGCAGCCAGACTGCAGAGGAGCTCATAGAGGGCACTCAGGCTGCTGGGGTTTGTCCATGCCAGCGGGAACATCCACAAGCCACACGAGATACGGGGCGTGGTCTTGGCACAGCAGACCTTTCCCCACACAGGCACACCCGAGGCCACTGTGTGGGCTCCCTCTTCCGTCGGGGGGAAGCATCAGGGAGTGAAATGCAGCTCCTGCAGCACTGCTGCCGTGAGGGGTTTGTGTCACCAGCACCAGCCCGCCCTGCCGCGTCTCTCGTCTCTCTGACAAACACCCGGTGTGCTCTGTGGCTCTGCGCCTTCCTGAACTGCGTGGGTAAAGCATTCTCTCTGTCGCGCACTCTGTGCTGCTCCTGGACATCGTTGCTGTGTGACACGTCTCCTCTGTGGGCGTCACTGTGTGTCGGTGGCCGTGTTTGGGCGTCTGGTGGGGGGCAGGAGCCCGCGGCTAACGGCACCTACTGTTGTATTGCAGGCGCCAGGTTGAGTGGGAGCCTGCCAGCAGTTTGATTGAAGGGGTTTGTTTGACACTTCAGAGGCAGCCTATCATATCCTTCCTGCCTCACCTTAGGTCTCTGATCAATGTCTGTGTCAATCTGGTGAGTAGCCAAGCGGCAACCCCATGAACCTTTGCTAAACCTTCCCCTGCTGTTGATTTCTCTGGACTGAAGATGAGAGTTTATTCCCATTCCTGTCATTTTACCTGTCCCCTTTACCCCTCACAAGGGGACTCTGCAAGTGACACTAGAGACAGGAAGGTTCATTTTTGAAGTGGTGCATGGGGAGACACAGTGACCGATAGCAGTGGTCAGGCAATTTATTTCCCATTACTTCCCACGCACCACTTTGAAGATCCACCTTTGCCAGACTGAGCTGAGAGCTGAGGGCTGCAAGTTGGAGAGTGGGGTGGTGGAGACTGCACACACCTGGTAGAGACGGGGAGAGGGTGGCACTGGGGATACCTACCGTCCCCAGTGGGGAAGGGCCCTGATTGCCCTGTCAGAGGCCATCGGGTGCTGCATAGTTAGAAGGGTTTACAAGGGTGAATTGACTCCACTATTTGTAATGTCCCTGGCTTGATCTAGTGCAGGTTTGTACTGTACAATATTCAGATCCCTCTCTTAGTAAAGTTTATGCTCCTAAGTGTGTTACAACAGAGAGGTGCTACAGACAGAGTTTGCCTGGTCATTCAGTGAAAGGCCATAGTGTTTCTGCAGCTCTTACACAGGGGGCAAGCCCCCACTTTGATATCCCTGTAACTCCAGCCACTTGAGCAAACAAGCATGCTTTCATTCCATGTGCAAAAATATAAATTAAGCGTCAAAGGTTGATAGAATTAAGATAAGGCAATAGAATTTCACCGTTATTGCATTTTATAACATTTTCTCCATAGAGCATAAATGTTATAAGCTTATCTTGCAGCTTACAAAAAACATTTCAGGATTCACCATTGCTCTGAGGGGCTTCAAAAAAAAAAATCATTAGCTAAAATGCAATGTCATGTTTTGCCAGGTTCCTGTCCTTCAAGTCAATTCAGCACTCATTGCTGCAAGGGCAGGGAAGCTCCAACCTGTCAGAGTCCATAAGACTTTCTCCTCATCCAAGCAGAGATAGCAGCTACCTGGAGCTAATGCAAATCTGGGCCCTCAGATTACTTAGGAGTTGTTACATGGGGAGGTTGCTACACAGTCAGCTCAAGCAGGAGTTTGGAATGGACCTGCAGTTTGTCAAGCAGGCAGGGCAGATTGAATCACCGCAGCAAGCTCTCCAAGGGGCCTGCAATGAGAATTAGCCAGTGCTCTAAAAATAGCAGAAAGCTCTGCAGTGCTGAAGTGCAGTCATCATGCTTGCAGTCTGCTGGCTGGGAACACCAGGGAGAGCTACCAGGAACACCTTCTCTTACTGCTACAAGTATTTTACCTTTAGCTGTCAGAACTAGGTGCACTGTGAGCTGTGGGAGCACTGACTGCATGGTGTGTCATGTGTAGACCATGAAGCCCAAAAATCAATCACCCAGGAAGGCGGGGAAACATCTCAATGATAATCCATAGAGGTGTAAAGAATGGGCTCTGACTCTTTTCCTTCTAAATTGTCCTTTGGTTTTCTGGCAAAAAAAAACCTGGTTACTGCCTTTTTCCCCAGGCTGAATTTGGAAAAGAAGCATGCATTCATCTCCCATAAGCTTAGGTGTCTGCCAGGTACCTTCTCCTTGTTCCTGTCATCTAGATGTGTCTGGTCATGGTGAGAAACAGGCATATGCAGGCCTGTGATTTAATTCCTCCTGAGGGACACATCCCAAACAGTACAAATAATTCTCCCCTAGAAGTGTTGTTTCCTTGTGGTGATTATTCAAGGAGCTCCAGACAGCCAGGTCACATGCAGGTGACTCTGCTTCAGACAGTCAGTCAGCTGAGAGGAATCATGCTCAGAGTTCCCCAAAACAGGCTGTGTTTGAGAGGAATCTGAACATTGTACAAAACCTGGCTAGGGTCAGACTTAGGACATTATTTTTCAAGCAAGGGAAGGGAAAAGTTGTCCACTTTCAATGCAGACTTTTTGCTTTGATGACAGATTTTTATTTGTTACAGTTGTCAAATGACATATCCTCCAACTCTAGCTGTTCCACCAGTCCAGTGCTGGTCATTCAGGGCTGGTACTGGGTACATTTATAAATGTACCAGGTTACCTGTGCACTCCTCCCATCCATGCTGGTTCCCTCTTTTCCCCTCCCTTTCCCTGCTAGAACACCGTCTCCTCACCGGCCCCAGCTCCTGCAAGGACCACTGGGGGGGCTGGTTCTACTAGATCCACCCCAACTCAGTGCTCAATGAAAGGCACCTCCATTTCACTGACGTTGGAGGATATGGCATGGATGAAACTGTAAGTAGCCAGCTGTGGTGATGTGCTCTGTTTGTATTGCAGGTGATGGGAGTGGTAGGACCCTCCAGTGTGGCTGACGGATTACCCCTTCTTCATCTCAGCCCTTATCTCTCGCCACCTCTGCCCTTCAGCACAGCTGTTGTCCGGCTTGTAGCATTGCAGATACAGGTGTGTCTGCCCTGGCCCACGGCCAGGCCTTTAGAGCTTCTGGTTGAGACACCAACTCATCAGTGCTCTGTTTTCTTTCTGCAAAAGCTGGGCAAAAACTGTGGAACGTGCATCAAAAATTAAGGAGAAGCAACATGTAAATTCTCCCCTCTTTCTGAAGGCTTGAACTGAGCTCAGAATTCATCTGTTGGGGCCAAGTCCACAGCAGGCATCCATCAGCTTAACACTGCCATTGAAGTCCAGGGAGTTTGGCTGATGGATGCTATTTAAGGCTCTGACAAGCAGGTTAGGATTCTCTGCAGGCTCTGAGGACTTCTGCCACAGGAAGATGGGCCCTGGCTTGGGTTACATCCATGCAACCCTTCCTGTCGCCCTCTGGGACCACGTGTGTAACTGAGAGTGGAGTTTGTGCTCTTCTGCTCTTACCTGGGCTGGTCACACAGTGTGCCAGCACAAAAAGCAGGACAACTTGGCTTTTCAGCTGCTGACGCAATGGTATCCTTGTTGCCAGAATTAAAAAAAAAGTTCCAGACCTTTTGGAGAATTTCACCACTGTTCCTTTCTCATAGTAGCACTATAACTTTTTACAGTCTTTCTGCCTCAGTGTCCCTTTCCTTCCCCACTGGCATGAAATTAGTCTGAATGGTGACCAAAGAAGTGAAAAATTTCTTTATCTAGCTCCAGCTTGCATTTTAAGGTATGCATTGGTACATCCAGTTGGATCCTTAGGCAGGTATTTCTGAGCAGCAGGGTGGCTTGGGAAGGAAGGCTTACAGGAATCAACTCACAAAGCTGTCCCTCAGAGCATGAGGCACAAAAGGACTTTTTGGTACAAACTGACACAGAAAGAGAACAGATTTCTTCCAGCTCTGAGGTAATGGTTCTTTAGTCTAAACAAAAGAAAACAAAAGGCCACTTTCACCCGCTGTGAAATATTATCTATTTAAAAAAACCAAAACAGATTCCAAATTATTATTTTTTTTAATTATGGGGAACTTTTATTATCCTCTTCTCACTGTTCACTCGTTTGTCAGCTTAAATGTAATGAAAACCGAACATGTCAGGAAAAACATTAATCATAATGCCCAACACTTCCAGCAGAATACAAAACAGAAGTACTTCACACCCCATCAGAAAACATCTAGAATTTCTCAACCCAGGTCTGCAAGCTTGAGGAGTTGCAAGGTTCAGTTGCATTTCACAGCTAAGTCTGTAGCAACTGGGGTGCTGTAAATAAGCAAAGGTTCTAGTGACAGCCATTTGAATTACCTCCTCTAAAGGAAGGTGAAAGACCTTTCAAGTCTGCTGGGACTGTAAGTAAAGTAGTAAGTAAAGAAGTAAACATGCTTTTTGTTTATTTTTCAGGAGTTCATTCTTTGTGTTAGGAAGGATGACAGGGCAGCACAAAGTGAGGCAGAACAAAAATATGTTTGGGAATAGCCTCCATGTTTGGACAGGGGAATATTTAGATAATGTCATTTGTGCAGTTTTCTCTGTTCCTTTTTTTATTCTCTGTGTCAGATCCTGATGCCACTCACAGCAGTGCAGAGCTTAGGACTAACACTCAGCTGACTCCTGCGGGATACATCTGATTTTGTTAACGATAACTAGGAGTTAGGAGTCTGGGCTTCTTACATTTGGCTATGACATGAGCAGGTGATCCCTATGCTACTCTGTGAATTCCCTTTACTCCTGACTGAGTGGTCTGAGGGCATCTCATTCAATCAGGTCATCAATGCTGGTGTTGTGCTGTGTGAGCAGGGTGGCCGGGGATCCTCATTCCCTGCAGTGACTTGCGTGCGTGATCTGCTGATGAAATCGTTTAATCCTTTTTTATTATTACTGCACAGGCTTTGAAAGAAGATTTCCCCCTAAGCCATGTCGTCTCCCCATTCACCAATCAGGAAAGAAGGGAAGGAATGCTTTTAAACCTACTGATTCCATTTGTGCTCACAGTAGGATCTGGAAGCAAAGGTCTGACTAATTTAACAAAAAGAATTTTTGTCCCCCTTTTCTGACAACCGATGTTTGCACTTTCCCTGCTCTCTGTATTTTACTTTTATTTTTTAATTTGGTTTTCTGTCACTGGCAGTATGTCAGCTAAGTGCCCTTTGGGTCTGAGACTGAAAAGAGCCCCATTGGGATTAGTTATTATTTCTTCTCTTTATTTCAGCTGTGCCTTGGTTCTTGAGTCAGGTCTTACACAGATGTGCTCCTGCTTTTGAAACTGGAGTGCAGGGCAAGACAAATCTGTTGTAGCAGAAGTCACAGAGGGGAGCAAAAGTCACAGAAATTGTGTGCCCCTGTGGATCACAGTTTGCCCAATCCATGCCACTTGTCTAGCACAAGTCCTGCTCCTTGCTTTCTGCTGTAGAGGGTCTTCACTGGTAAATCTCTAAATGAAAGCAAAGAGTAAAGGGAGAGGGGAATGCCAAAAGGAAATGAGACCACTGAATGGGACATCTTTGTGCTGTGTAGCTCTGTGTTTGTGTGTGTTTGTGTTGGTGCTAAAATAAACTTTGCCTTTGCTTGCAGGAGGAGAAGCAGCATAACAAGGTGTGGGGGACGGAGTTTTGGCTTAGGGGACATTTGAGATGCACCCCATTTTGGAGCTGAACAGGGTCTGGATCTTTTGAGTGTCTATGATGGGATGTAGCCTGATCTTTCTCTCTCTTTCCCCTCGCAATGCATCTCAGACAGCCCCTGGCTGGAGCAGCCTGAGGTCCTGCTGCTGCTCCAGACTGTTATCAATATCCTCCTGCCGCCTCGCATCATCAGCACCTCCCGCAGCAAGAATTTTATGCTGGAGAGCTCCCCCGCCCACTGCTCCACCCCAGGGGACGCGGGGAAGGACCTGCGGCGGGAAGGGCTTGCAGAGTCCACCAGCCAGGCTGCCTACCTGGGTGAGTGATGCCTGCTGCTGACCACTGGCAAGAGGCAGGGTTATGGTGGAGTGCTCAACACTGTAGAGAGCACCAAAGAAAACCATCTCAGGCAGGAGCTAACTGGCCTCTTTAGAGTTGCTTTAGGCCTTGTCCTGAACAGGGGGCCAAGCCAGAGCGTGAAGGCAGGAGTATCTCTGGAATGTATCTCAGTGTGAGCGTGTCTGCACTGCAGCTGGAGGAGGAGCAGCACAGGTAGAAGTCACTCAGATTTCATGCTGCCAGACTACAGCAATGAAGCCACAAAGGCGAGTCAGACTGCCCATCAACCCCTGACATCACAGCCTCACTGGCCCTTGGCTATCTAGGGTGAGAGGTGATGTAGCCTGTCTGGCTGCTAGCCCCACACACGGTCCTTACTGACTGGCATGCCCTCTGCTTGCTGTAGGGTGGTGCAAGATAGCACTGTATTAGTTCCCATCTGACTACAGGTGAAAGGACAGAAAAAAATAATTAAATTGGAGATGCAGCATCACTGAAGGCACTCGGGCCCAAACAGGGACAGTTTCGTCTCAAAGCAGCCCTTCAGAAACAGCTTCTCTGTTTCTGGTTTTGCGAGGGCATTTATCTGAAGATTTATATTTGGGTCTTTGTTAACCCGTATCTGAGGAATGGAGTAAATCTGATGAAAAATTGGCAGTTCACCACTGATTTAGCCTCCCCCCAAAAAACCAGGATACAGATGTGTAATGGCTGAGAAGTCTTGGCCATCCCATTAAGAAAAATGGAGTAATCAACTTTCTCCCAGCAATTCCCAGGCCTTGCTGTTTTTACCAGGCCAGGGGAGCATGGAAAGGGGGAGATTCCTTGTCTCTCCTGTGAGCCAAGTGTTAATCACTGCCCACTTTACTGCAGAGCACTGTTTTGAACTTCATTGCTGTTCATCCCCATTTTAATGCCATGCTCTTGTGAATTACTGCCCTTGGCTTACTGGACCATATTTGTATTTAAATTGCAGTGTGCCATGACTCATGCAGCTGCACTGCTAGAAAGGTTCTTGTCATCACTGTATAAATCATCTGCAGATTATTGTGCTCACTGTGTTGTGGTTATGCTTGGTCAAGATTTTTGAGGCTGTCTGATCAGCCAGGGCTGTATTCCTTCTCTGAGCTGCTTTCAAAATACCTGATTCTGAGAAGACAAAATAACTCTGCAGGGAAGGGAGAGGGGACACCAGAGCAAGAAAATACAGAGGAATTTAGGTATGAAGTAGAAAAATTTCTCTTGAAATGGGACTGCCAGTTCTGGTCCTGAGGCCTTTACTACTAGAAGGCTGCTTGCTCCTTCCCTGCCACATTTGGAGACTGATAGAAAAGACATTTGTGGCTCTGAGGTGTGTGGGCGTGCACGTGCACGTACATGCAAAGCATTCCTGTGTAGGTCTGTGCTCACTGTGGCCCCCCATCCTTCCCCCGGTGCTTGTGAGGGACACTGGTGACATCTCTGACGGCCCTTTGCTGGTGTGTGTTCCCCTGTAGCCCTGAAGGTGATCCTGGTTTGCTTTGAACGCCAGCTGGACAGCCAGTGGTACTGGCTGAGCCTGCAAGTCAAAGAGATGGCCCTGCGCAAGGTGGGAGGGCTGGCCCTGTGGGATTTCCTCGACTTCATTGTACGAACACGGATCCCTATCTTTGTGCTCCTTCGGCCCTTCATCCAGTGCAAGGTAACAGTTGCTTTGGCTCCTGATATATCACTCCCTGAAGGCAAGATAGCCTTTATTCCCCAGCTGAGAACAGAGGAGCAGCACTTCTGGAACAGCTATATGTAGTGAGTGACCTTTCAGAAGTTAGTAGGCCTAGGAACCCTTTGAAAGTGAATCACAGAGCTTTTTCCTAGCCAAAACTAAAGAGTATGCCAGTCATCCAGGAGCTCTGATCCATGGAGTACGGCTAGTTTTAGTTCCTCTGCATGGGGAAGTGCATGTGGACTTAATTCTACAATTAAGACATTCAGAGCACTTGGAAGGAGTGTGGATGTGCTGAACCTGGGAGGGTGTTGGCAGAAATCTAGTCATCTCCTGCATAGAGCTGGGCAATACAGCTAACAGCCAGGAAGGACCACTCCCCTCTCCATCTCTTGGATGAAGGTTCTGACAGGACTTTTGTGGATGAACAGGCAGCTGCTAGGCTAAGGCACCTAGGGTTTAAGTTAATCACATCTCCTTACCCGTTACCAGGTAGACTAGCACATGGTACTCTGCCTTATTTAGCCTATCTTGTCTCTCAGACAGACTAAATCATCATGGAGGAAGGACCTGTCTCCTGACAGGATCATGAGGACAGACCTTAGCATAAGGGAGCCCTTCATGTACCCTGTGCCACAGGTGTTTGATATCTGAGGTTTTGATATCTGTTCAGTCAAATGTAAGATTGCTCCTGAAAGACAGGTGGAAACCTCATAGATGGAGTCAAAACCTCTTGACTACAAAGCCTGCTGGCTGCAGGCTCCTGCTAGTCTGGAGAGCAGTCCCAATTCCCTGGGCACCATCTCCCTGCAGTGCTAACACATCCCAATTTTGCAGCTGCTGGCCCAGCCAGCTGAGAACCACGAGGAGCTGACTGCCCGACAGCACATCTCGGACCAGCTGGAGAGACGGTTCATCCCCCGCCCACTCTGCAAGAGCTCCCTCATCGCAGAGTTCAACAACGAGCTCAAGATCCTGAAGGAGGCCGTGCACAGCGGGTCTGGTAAGGAAGGCAGGGAGAGCTCAGGGCCACCAGCCCAGGCCAGAACAGCGGCCTGCCCCTACAGTAACTTGTGAGGCAGACCTGGCCCCTGCCTAAAACGGGAATGGGGCAATCCACACACGCCCTGCCAGCCTGCCCTTGGAGCTTATGCTCAGCCTTGCCACTGAACAGCCAACAGAAGTCCAGGTTAGTTGTGAAATGCACCTATTTTTCCACCAAGTCTGAGTCCTGTTCCCCAGCAGCTGGCTCCTGCTGTCTCAGCTGGCTTGTGCAGCCCCAACCCCAGTGCAGTGAGCCCCTCCATGCCACAGTAAAGCCAAAGCTCCTTGTGCAGAACGGTCTGGCTGTTCAGCAGTAGCAGATCTTCCTCCTCCTTCCTCCAGGTCTCTTTGATTTTTCTCTACTGTGACATCCAGATCAGCATCCCTGAGCTAATGGGGCACTTCAGAATTCTCTCCTGCACAAGGGGAGACTTTTCTCCAGTGACAGCCACCCCTGTTGCCACGAGGTGGCAGCTGCTGCTCAAACATGGCAAGCGGTTTATGTGCTTTGTTGTCAGGAAAACAAATTCAAAAGGAAATGCTTCAGTCTGATTTCCTTGACAATAATTTGCCTTGTTTCTAAATGTTGAAGCTGATCTGTAAAATACAGGTTGTGAAAATCAGACTGCATAAGTAAAACAGGGATTTTGGAAAGGTGAGGTGAGCAAGGCAGCTGCTAGTGTTTTATCACCTCTGCCACCCCTGTCACAGTATCACAGAATCATTAAGGTTGGAAAAGACCTCTGAGATCATCAAGTTCAACCTTTGACTGATCACCACCTTGTCAACTAGACCAAGGCACCAAGTCCCAAGTCCAGTCATTTCCTGACCATCTCCGGGGGACTGACTCCACCACCACCCTGGGCAGCCCATTCCAATGCTTAGCAACCCTTTCCATGAAGAAATTCCCCCTGTCCAGCCTGAGCCTCCCCTGGTGCAACCTGAGGCCATTTCCTCTTGTTCTGTCGCTGGTGGCAGGGGAGGAGAGGCCAGCTCCAGCCTGGCCACACCCTACAGTCGGGAAGGTGCAGAGAGTGAGAAGGTCGCCCTGCCCCACTAGTCCAGGCAGAACGAGGTGCCCAGTATGACAGGAAAGCTTGGCTTGCTGTTGATTTCCAGTGCCATCAGTGACTTGGCTTTGGTTTTCCCCCTCTTGCGCAGCTTACCAAGGGAAGACATCTGTCAGCACGGTGGGCACCTCCACGTCTGCTTACCGCCTGAGCCTGGCCACCATGTCCCGCTCCAACACCGGCACTGGCACGGTCTGGGAGCAGGACAGCGAGCCTTCCCAGCAGGCCTCGCAGGACACGCTGAGCCGCACAGATGAGGAGGATGAAGAAAGTACGTGGCCAGATGCTAAGCCCCAAACACTGAAGGTGTTTTCTTGATGCCCAGAGGCCGTCTGGGAGGGGAACACAGTTGCCCCTGTCCCAGTGTGAATAAAAGGCCCACAGGAGCACGAGGCTGAGCAGCTGTTGTGGCTGGTAGATGGTGTTAAAGTTTGGGTTGTAAAATACCTCTTCATTGCCTTCTGAGCTGTGGCAGGGCAAAGGGAAGGGCACACGGAGGTTTTGAGTGCCTGAGGCCCGGGCTGATGTGCAGCTGTCACAGTGCTGAAAAGGCATTTGGCAGCCAGGCCTCTCTTTGGCCATCATGACAGTGGGCAGGGGCTGTGGCTCTGTAGTTAAGATTCTGTTCCTGCAGGGTCCCCAAAAGCATCAAACAGAAGGAGTGAAAATGGGGGGCTCAAAGGAAAGGCCCATGTAGTTACAGCAGAATTGCCTTTTGGGAAACAGTAGCCTGAAACTTTGCAGGTTCAGCCCAACTTTATTTTAGCTGGGTTCACCACTAAACTTTGTACAATCCACCCAGAGGTGTACTGCTTATACATTGTTCAGATATTTACTCACTGTGGCAAAATATGGCTTCAGCCTCAGATTAATTCTGAGCCACTGTATGGAATGGTAAGTGCCATCTTCCTATCTGAACTGCAACATTATTTCCTCAGCCCTGCCTTGAATAAACACTGCTGTAAAATATTTCAGTACACCAGAATTGAAAAAAAAGGTCAAAAAGAGGAGAGAAAATTACACAAACCCAGCCCTTTGTTTTCTTTACTTGTAATTAACAAGTTGTTGTGGCAAAGTAGTTTCTTTCTGGATACTTGATATAATTTGGAACAGCACTGAAAGTTTCAAGCAGTCCTGATTGCAGTCCAGCTGTCTGCATAGTTCTGTTGCAGTATGAGTCAATTTATCCAAATTTTTGGTGACATTTTAAAATGCATGTGTTGAAGGGTGTCAGTTCTGCATTTTGCTGTCAGGTATTTTGGCTTTTTTGTCACAGTGCTGTGCTAGATCATAGCAGCAGTTTATTTCACAGCAGGGAAACGTCCAGTTACAGCTTTTACACTGGAAACACTGTATATTAACAAGCAATTTATTAATCACAGGAATTAATCCCTAGTGGAAGCTGAATTCTGCAAACATGTTTTCCTGAGAGCCATTTAAGCTGAAAGAATACATAAATCCCTGCCCCGTGTGTGTCAGGTTCCTCATCCTGCAGAGGTTTATGTGTATGTCTTTCTGCACTGTGGCTGTAAAATCTAATAGAATATTCCAAGAGCCCAAGCCTGCAAATTGGTAAGTGAATGCTGGGTACACCTTTGGCATCCTGTCATCTCTTGAAAACTGTTGAGATGCAGGTGGGGTTTGGGTGGTTGTTTCCTCTCCTTTCCTGTTTTTTCTCTCTTTCTAGATGACTCCTTGAGCATGCCCAGTGTGGTAAGTGAACAAGAAACATACCTTATGGGTGCCATTGGGAGGAGGCGGTTCTCCAGCCATCTCTCCAGCATGTCTGCACCTCAGGCTGAGGTGGGCATGTTACCCAGCCAAAGGTAAAAACATGGGCTTTTCACCTTTCCCATTATCATAACAAGAGCAGAAATGGCCCAGGTACATCAGACAGGTGGGATAGTGGAATTGGTGCCAGCATAGTGATGCTAAATTTATTCCTCCTGGAATAGTGTTGGAGCAAGGGTGCGGGGTTGGGATTAATGATTTTCCAGGGTAATCTGTGTTGTGTAGGGTCCATAAGAAAAAGCTGTCATCCACAGCAACCTTCCTCTGAAACAGTTTCAGAAACACTCTACGTTATTATTTTTCTCTGCTACCACTGAATAGCAAAAGGAAATGTGGTTTGGGGGTATTCACTGAACCAGGAGACCATACCCAATTTGTGCAGGGGAGTGGGGAGGAACCTTGAGAAGCTGGGAAAGAGGGACAGAGGCAGTTTGATTTACTTTGTTTTCTTCCACATGTTCTTTGTCCTTGCTAGAACAGTAACTAGCTCATCACAGAAACTAAATGCTATGTTCAAAGATGGGATTTAATACTGTTTTAAACCTGAAATACTTGTTGATACAAATAAGTTTGAATGCCTTATTCCTGGTTGACATGGAATGATGAGAAAGAGCCTGTTGGGAAATGTACATCATGTGGAGAGAAGTTTTGCATTTAAACGTGATTTTTTTTTTTTCTAAATAAGCAATGTTTATTGTTTTATTTGTCTGTGGCATAGTAATCCAAGGATACCTGACAATGGATGTATTAATTTATGTTATTTCCTTTGAACCTTTAAAGAATATATTCTACATTATGTCTTGACCACCCCTGGAAAATCAAACAGCATTGTTCCCTCCCCATTCTTGCTTGGAATTAAAGAAATAACCTTGATAGATGAAGGAAAACTAACAGTTGTGGTACCTAGCAGCAGAGATAGGAGAAGTGATTTACAAGAGAGAAGTTACACAGATTTTATCTGGGAATTTTCACAAAAGGATTTACAGGAACTCATTTGACTCTTGAACTCAGTTGATTCAGTCCCTTAGTTTCTTGAAAAAATTGATATGCAAGACTGCATTTTCCTCAATCTTTCACTACCATCTTCAATGCATAAACTTCATAAGAGTCACAGGTGACTGAGAGCAATGTTTGCTTTGTGCTATTCCAAATCATGGTGATACTGAGAAAAAAATACTTTAATTAACACAGAGCTTCACTCTCTCCATTTTAAGTGTATGGTATAGCAGGAGAATCACTTTTCATCTGGGTAGGGGAAGGACCAGCTCAGCAAGCATAATCATAGTCCTTGACGTCATGCCCTTTGAGTTATGGATGGTCTCTGGGCTTTCAGACTGCCTCACAAATGTAAGCTAATTAATGCTAAGTAATATTATTACTGCTTTCCTGCTGGTAACCCAGCAGACTATTCCTTCTTTCTTTCTTTCTTTCATGTTTTTCCTCTGGCCTGAGCAGGCTGCTCCTGCCTGATGGCTGCATTGCAGAAAAGCATTGGAATTGTGTCCCTTTGCCAAGACCCTTGCCAGCTGTTTATTTACAGTTTCATTGCACTATGAGACTTTGGTTTTCCAGATGTTTGTCCTTAGAGTTGCACCAGGAGGAGAGTGGTCTATAGCTCATGGGAGATAGATCAGCCCTCCCTCAAGGAAGAAGTGGCTCATGGGGAAGTAAAAAAGCTTTCTCTGAAGCCGAAGTAAATAGAACTGAAATAAATCAAAATGCTGCAGGAAAACAGCTTTGAAAACATTTCCCTGCCTTATTTCCTTTAGAAACACATCCTGTTGAACTTCTCAGCTCCCCAAATCTCAGCAGAGATGTAGAAGGCTTCATGCAGTGTAAACTCTCTCTAAAGACTGCTCCTGTTATCAGATGTTCTTGCAGCTCCTGAGTCATATATGTGCCGTTGAGCGTGTGAGACCAATTAATGTTACCGTCCTTTTTTTTACCTTTTTATTCCGTTGATATTTTTTTCCCTTGAAAACAGAGACAAGCGCATGCTTTTTGCATTTTCTTTCCCTAAATTCTTAATCTCCCTGCCCCTCCTGCAGTGAACCTAATGTCCTCGATGACTCCCCGAGCCTGGCCACTGAGGGCAGCCTCTCTAGGTACAGTGTCAACACTACCTGTCTGTCAGTGTGTGTGCTGGGAAACGAGCTGTTTCCAACCTTCTGTCTCTTCCCCTCACCTTTTGTCACTCTCTCCATCTCTGTCTCTTGTGGCTCATCAATATTCAGGCCTGCAAGTCAAAGGTGTAGCAACCCACCTTCAGTTTTCAGCTTTGATTGCCAATAACTTTGAGAAGGCTAAGGAGAAGGGGGAAGAAAAAGCTGTAGTGAATGAAGCAGTAGGCTGGCCTTGGGGTTTTCCCCTTGTTTAACAATTGCTTGAAAGGCATGAGAGAGATGATCCACGAGGCATTAGCTGTATCCTGTTATAAGCATTAGTCTGAAGGCTTATGTAAAATGGAGACATCTGTTTTTTCATTCATCTCACAATGCTGTCACCACAAAAGACTTAATATCAATCTGGGTTTTTTACCATTCTGATAAAATTAATTAAGATAAGTCCTGTGGAATATAGTGTTTTGTGGGTGCTTTACAGTAATTCTTACTAATTTTGCAAAGCGTTTTCAATTCTCAAATGACACCTTAGAAATCTTGCAGGTGGACACCATAAATACATATCTAAAATGGCTCTGTTAGTGCTGGAGTTAGGTCTAGCTGTTCCTCATTACCCATAGACAGGGGAACCAACACAAATGGGCCAGGAGTGAACTTTGAAGGGAAGGCTGCACCTTTAACACCCAGATCCGTCATGTTAATCGTTCTCCCTGCCCTGCTGCTGTGCTCCTGCCTCTCAACCCATCCTCTTGAGGCTGGAGAGCTGTTGATAGTCCCAAGAGCACCTCTGTTTCCTCCCAGGAGAACACAGCCCCGTACATTGGCAACGTGGAGGGTAACTTGCTATTTCATTTCTGCACCACTGGAAGCTGTGGATATGTTGAGAGGCGTTTGTGTGAATGGTTTCTGTTCCGTTAGCTTGGGTTTTGGTGTTGGTAGTGGCTTTTTGGGATGGGGACAGGCTGCTGTGTTTGTTTGTTCACTCTCCTGAGCTGACAAAAGGAGAGTTTATCGTCAGTGCTGTCACCGAGCTCATTCCATGCAACATGGTGTCCTTTGTGTGTGTGACCCCTGCTCTGGCAGACCGGTCTATGATGGGTTAGGGGAAAACATCAGCTTCTTGGCTGAGGCAGGAGCACTGCTACCTGCCTTTTTGACAAAGTAAGATGGACTGCATGGTCACCTGAGCTAAAGAAGTGATGAGAAATCATTCAATCAAACTTCCATGTTGTCCCTTTACCAGCACTAAAAACTCACTTCAGTTGAGGAAGAGGATAAAGGGGAAGGTCTGTATCTGAGCTAAGGCCATAATGACCTGACACTTGGTTACATCAGTGTTGGTTTTGAAATGTTTTAATCTTGTTAAGTAGGGGGTAGCCACTCCTAATTACAGTGCTGAGGCTGAGCACTGTGAGACATGCAAGTCAATAAATGTGTTCAAACACAATAATTTATTTTGAACCCTGAAATATAATCAGCTGCACAACGGGTTCCTATTAATTCCTGTCACAAAAATTTTCTCTAGGGACCATGACACTATCCTCTACCCTGCTCTGTGGTACAGGGATCTCCTAAAGCAAATGGGTGAGCAGATGCACTTGGGAATCAGTTCTGCTGAGGTTTATTATCCTTTTCAAGGAGTGGGCACTAATGTCTTAAGGACGGGCACCAGGGCTGCAAAGCCTTAAGAAGGAAGGAAGACACTGCAAATATGTCTAAAAAGATTAGGTTAGATCTCTGTGAGGAGGAGGAGATGTTTCAACTGCATTGTTAAATGTGAAAATTGGATTCCTCCTCTAAAGGACAGCAGTAATAAAGCAGATGTTGCAGAAGCTTCTTCTGCTGTGGGGATTATAGGGCAGAGTTAATTTGTTTTTACATTCAAGAACATTAGTTCTGGATAAAGCAAGCTTGAGTTTTCCTTATATAACTTTGATTTTGGCTGGCACACAATGATAACTTTTCAGGATCATCTTCTAAATTCACAAGCTGGTGTTTAGTCATAACTGAGATAAAGAAATAAACAATATTTACTAGAGACTGGACCCTTATGGAAGGTGGGAGTCTTAAATAAATTAAACAAATTGTGACAAATACAAAAATAATAAAGTCTGCTTCCCTTTGTTCTATAGTAATTAGATGCAGCCTTGAAGAAAAGCAGGGAAGGCAGGAAGGGGAGAGCACTGAAGTGCTCAGCTTGGGGTACAGGGCTGAGGAGCGTTGTGATCTGTTGTGGTTATAATCTGAGATGACAGGATATTTTTCCAAATCAGAAAGGAAGAACGTGAAGCCACTGTAATGGAAATCTGTTGCACAAACACATTTCCCTGTAATGTTTGTGCCCTTAATGGCTCCTAACAGGAAAAATCAGATTGAATCCACATTGCCAGGGCAATTGCAGCAGCAGATTTAATGCTAACTGGGCTGGGATGTGTCTGGAAATACAGTATATTTAATGCATTCTCCACTGCCTTTGTCCACCAACCCTCTCATTCAGATGTCTAGGGACACAAAGTGTGTACGCTCTACCATGATGGTGTGGCAAGCATGTACATCTCTTTAATAGACACTGAAACTCGATGCTTCCTTTGTTTTGTTTTCTTCTTTCTTCTTTTTTTTTCTTTCTTTTTTTTCCTGCATGGTTTGGTTTTCTTTTAATTCCTGAGCATCACTTCTTTCACTTACCAACCTGACAAACTTGGTTTTGGCCCCCACCGTGTGACTGCAGTGTCTGTCATTCCTTGTAGCGCTGGCAACATGCATCCATAAACTTGGGTTGGTTTGATCTTTGGCTCCCCTCTGCCCTATATAATGGGAGTAACATTACTGTGCAAATAAACCCCTGACAGAGACACTCAGAGAGTGACAGAGCATCTTTGTGTGGGGCAGGAAAAAAATCTTGTTTCTTATTCCCAAATAAATCTGGCTTACGTCCTTTAGAAAAACTATTCTTATAGATGCCATTGCCATGGCGGGGCAGAGGGAAATATACTGTCAGCTGAAAAGGCACTTGATTTGGTGTTCCTTGGCTGGGTCCCACAGGCTGTCAGAAAAACAGTATTATTCCTGGTCAGGTCTGGTAAACAAGGAGAGACAGAAAGGGAGGGAGGGCAGGCTGCACAGAGCCAACCCTCTGCCTGCCACACTTGTTTGCACAGAAATAAGATCGGTAGTTCTGTTCTTTGATGTGAAAAGAAACCCTCACAAACCCTCATGAAGAGAAAGCTTATATCTGAAAATTCAGTCACTCGTCTGAAATTTGTGGTCTTTATCATTCTCTCTCTCTCTTTCCCTCTTCAAAATGTGGGGATAGAGAGCAAAAAAAGCCACAGCAGGACTGTGTTGTGCACAGGCAGCTCTGCAAAGCTCAGCTGCTCTCAGGTCCACCATTTCCCTGCAAAAGGTATCTGCAGTTTTAGCTTGGAGGATCACCCCAGATTACACCATCTGTGCAATGATTCAGAACTGGAAGTAAACATCCACCAACTCACTTAACTCATTTCACTTAGGTTATAAGCCAGGCTGAAAATCCCAGACTCCAGCAGGAAGACATGAAGTCCAGCTTTTTTTTGCTTGCCTATTGCTTGTCTTCAGTGCATGGGTATGGTTTTAACTTGCGTATAGCCTCTGTGCCCTCATGCAGTCCATGTATACCTGTTATCTAATGACTTTTTCAAGTGTTTTCGTATCACGTGAAGTGAGTTTCAGCATTGTAAACAGTTTTGTACTGAATATAATCACAGTCTTTCTGCTGCAGACATGTCTCCTTACTAACAGAACTAAGAGTTACCTTTCATTCATCAGAAATTGTAACAGTATTCTCAAAGCTAGTCCAGTAGACATTTTTTTCAAGAACTTCTCCAGCTAATTCCTACTTCACTCACATAGTGGTAACCACTGTAAAAATTTCTAGAAATTCAGAAGAGTAAGTTTTTTATGTAATCCTAGAAACAGAAGATTAAGGAAATTCACCAAGCAATTTCAGGTAGACTGGATCACAAATATAAAGGCTAATTTAAGTGCAGTTTCTTTGCTTTAATAAGGAATGATGTGATGCTTTCGGACTTAGCAGCCATATGTGCTGCAGTCACTGTCTGAGCCAAGAACATATTCCTACTAACAGGGGGTAACTCTAAGGGCTCTGCTTATTCCTAGGCAGGTGTTTGTGTGGTGTTTAGGATGCTTGGTATGTAAAGCATGTCAATATGCTATGGAAAAGCTGGGATGTATGTTCCAGGGGACTGGTGATTTCATTTGGAAGACCTGTCTAAGGAAGAAAAGGACTCAAATATATCTTGGGTTTTTTTGGCTTTGAGCTTGTTGAAGCTTTTCCTCTTTTTCCAAGGCAGTGCAGCTGTGGTGAGATTGCTGAGGGTATGCCCAGGACTATTGGGCTGTAGTCTGTCACTCAAAAGATAAACAGCTTCAGGGTCCCAAGATGTCTCTCTCCTCAAAGTTGTCCACTGTCTCCCCTGTAGCAATGATAGAAACACATGGATATGGTTCAGTGCAAAGTCTGGCCTTAAGTTTAAATGAAAGGGAGGAAGGAATAAGGATTTCAGATCAGGTAACCAGACTTTGCCCCGTCATGCTTTGAAAGATAGGTGTCTTCCAAGGGAAGTGGGAGCCTCCCTTGGGATAAAGAATATGGCCCACTTCCCTCTGAATTATAACATTGAAATTAAGGGTCTTTCAGGCCCAGATACGGGAGAAGGAGTGACAGTTCCGTGCTGATATGTACATATATGTGTGACAAGGCCAGCAGCAGCAGCACGGAACAGAACACAAACCCCGCCCCGGCCTCTCTCGGCCGCAGGCGCGTTCCCCTCGCTGCAGTTCTGGTCACGGCCGCCAGGGGCGCTGCTGGCTCCGGGCCGGGCAGGGCGATGCAGGGGGCGCTGTGGCGGCTCCCTCGCTGGCAATGGCGGCTCCCTCGCTGGCAATGGCGGCCAGGCTGAATGGAGAACAGGGGCCACAGCAGGAACTTCGGAGCAGTGGCTGGAACAGCAGGGCAGGCTCGCCCGGAGTAGCAAACAAGAGGTAGAAGAAACTCCGCAGCTGCAGCAGCAGGCAGGGGGTGTGGGTTAGAGTGCAGCGAAAAAAGCCCAAGGCAGTGGCAGGAAACAGCAGAGCTAGGCAGCGGCAGCCAGGTTCCTCCACAGCAGCCGCGGAGATGAACCCTCTGGGAAGGGGGTCGGGGTCCCGGTCNGCCGCAGCAGGAACTTCGGAGCAGTGGCTGGAACAGCAGGGCAGGCTCGCCCGGAGTAGCAAACAAGAGGTAGAAGAAACTCCGCAGCTGCAGCAGCAGGCAGGGGGTGTGGGTTAGAGTGCAGCGAGAAAAGCCCGAGGCAGTGGCAGGAAACAGCAGAGCTAGGCAGCGGCAGCCAGGTTCCTCCACAGCAGCCGCGGAGATGAACCCTCTGGGAAGGGGGTCGGGGTCCCGGTCTTTTCCCCTGAGGCACCTGAACAGATGGCAAGGGTCCTTTCCAGTGAGGCAGCGTGCCAATAAGGTCCCACTTCAATGGCTGCTCTCATGAGCTAACACTCAGCCGGAGTAGGAGAAAACAAGGCATGGCTGGGCTGTGGCGGCAGCATAGAATTCCCTCCCCAAGCAGCAGCTCGACTGTCCTCCTCCGAAGCCAAGAGAGCTAGGAGCTGTGCCAGCCCGCTTCTTTCCCAGCCCAATTCTCGCACTATCTCTGCCCCTCCAAGAGAAACCCCTCAATTAAGAGAGTGGCCAGCTGCACCCTTCCCATGGAAACTTCTCTTGTCTCTCCTAAGTATCGGTTGTTATGGTTTCTTAGCAACAGATGGGATAAAATTCCATGAGAGAAAGAAACAAAAGGAAAAATCCTAAACCCCAAGAGCCCCAAAGCAGGAAACCCTCCATGTTCTGTTCCACCAAACCTTCTAAGGACACTCAGTAACTTCTGCCAAAGTGAAGAATGTGCTGCTTAGAAGACAAAGCTTTTTAAGCCTCTCCACAGCCATCCTCCATGTCCCTGGGTTTGCCTTCTTCCTCCACCCCTACACGGTCAGGTGATTAGCCTTCATTCTCTTGGTGGTACTGACAAACTCCAGGGAGATCCAAGGGAAGTATCTAAAAAAAGAATGTTGTTTTCCTTTAGATTAATGCAAGTCAAAGACAAAATGGATTGCAGTACTGAATCTTGAACATTGTGTATACCAGCTATAGCTGCAAGTTGCTTAAATAGGACATGTCGCTCAGTGGATTCCTGTCTGGCTTAAAAAAAGCAGCTGCCTGAGTTAAAAGAAGTCCGTCTTAACTGTTAGTGACTATTGTAGTCCTAAGTCTCTCAGCTAAAGTGTTTTGTGATGCTAAATGTCCAGTGTTTGGAGGAATACAGTGCTTTGATAAAAATGAGGGAAGGGTGGTATTTTTATATTAAGTAGGTTGAATGGTCAGTTGAATGGTAGTATGAGATGGTATATAGCCAAGTATGTTTTATTGCTAAAGTTTCTTCTACTGCAGGTTTTCAGGTATTTTGTGCCAGTATATTAAAAACAAAAAGCTATGCTTATCTATCTATCTATCTAGCTATCTAATTTTTGTTTACTCGTCTCTTTTGTTTGTTAGTCACAAAAAGACTTGAGGCTGCAAGTGTTGAGTGTGGGGCCTTGTTCACATAACTCATGCATCCATTATGTGAATGGATCCTTTGTCACTTTGCGTTTGTTTTTTGTTTGTTGACTTAAATTGACGAAAAAAACTGTGATGAGGCCATGGAGTCTTATTTGGGAAGAAAAAAAATAGCTTTTACAACATTGTCCTTGAATAAAGGAAAAGCAAACAAGAAGGCTTTTGAGCTAGGAAGCTGATGTTCCTGCCTTCACTGGTGTGGCAAAGGATGCAGAGAAGTGAGTGCTGCTCAGTGGGATGCATCAATCAATGACTGAAAACTGAAATCTGCAGTTATTTATATTTGGATGCTACCTGTGCGTGGCCAAGTCCTGAATACCATGACTCCACCTCCCACCCCTTCCTAAGCCCTGGAAGCCACAACCCAATAGACATGTCCCCTCCCGTCCTTCAAAGATAGTGCTGCTCTTTGAAGTGACTGTGCCATTAGTGGTTGGTCGATCTCTTGTTTATTTATTTATTTTAGTCCCAATTGCCAGGACACCCACTAGTTATGCTGCGTGCTTCTGTACTTGGCCTAATGCTGTCAACATCTAACAGGGTGGCAAGCGTGCAGAGCGAGCCAGGACAGCAGAACCTCCTTCTGCAGCAGCCCCTGGGGCGGAAGAGAGGCCTGCGGCAGGTGAGGACACAGGCAGTAAACAAACATTCTCTCCTGCTGTGTGATTTGGTTTGGCTTTTCTTGTACGTGGCTGTTCGGACAGGATGTATGGATGTGATGTGTCCCTTCTACCTAATTTGTGCTATACTAGTGCAGTCCCTTGACTTAGCAGGAACCCTAGCACAAATTGTAGGTGTGAAGCCAGGCAAATCCCTAACAGAGGAGGTGCCCTTTGCTTTAAATTCCTCAGTCTTGTCCTCAGCGGGCTTTTTTCTTATTACTGTTACTAAATGATGGTCACGCAACCTGCACTGCATTGCATTCAGTGTTGAAACTGAAAAGGCACAAAGCCCAGAAGTTCACATGAAGGAAATGTGTGAGCCATGGAAACCTTCAAACACACATCTGCTAAAAGCAGAGTGAGTGGACATCAGAGGTACAGACAGTGATGGCGTGTTCTCCTTTCAGAGAAGAAGCTGTGCCATATGTGAACATACATCAGCCTAACTCTCTCTTCCGATGTTTAGCTCCGACGACCACTGCTGTCACGTCAGAAAACTCAGACGGAGCCTCGGAGCCGTCACGGAGCTCGACTTTCAACCACGCGACGGAGCATCCAGCCAAAGCCAAAACCCTGCGGTAGGGCAGCGCTGCATTTCCAGAGCCACCGCTCTGCACGGGAAAGTGGAAAATGCTGTGCTTTTAGCTTAAAGGAATAGTAGGTTGTTGGTAGCTTACATTAAAGTGAAGTCCCAGCAGCTTCATACCTTTTCCTAGTACATGGATATCCTATCAGAAATCCACTCCCTCAAAGCACTTTGATGGTTTCTTCACAGGTTTTGAAGGTCAAACAGGACATGGACAATGAATTTTCTTGTTTCCAAGACTTGTGGAGAATTTAGGGGATGGGTTTCCTCTAGTCAGGATGCCTTATCCAAAACCTCCAGATGTGCAAGCTTGGAAGATGCTATTGAGAGTAGTAGAAAGAAGGACATGTCCCATCATAAGCTTAGCAGTGCAGAGCTTTAAGGACTGTATATGGAAATGAATGTAGGACTGTTTTAGTCTGTGTTGTGTGTTTCCAGGAGTCAGCACTGCCAAGCTGAGCAGGTGGCTGTATTCTGTACCATTTGGAGTGAGCACTGAGGAAACATCTGGAAGAGCAGAGGTTACTTGTGAACTTTCTGGGTTTCTAAGTGCTCAGCAGGAGTGTGCTGGGGCAACACGACTGCTGGAGATGTTTGAAACATAAAAGTTAACCAAAAATAATTAAGAGCAGGAATGGGAATATCAGTTTTACTGTGAAGTTTTTAGTCTAGCTGTCTTTAGTCTGTGCTCTTCTGTTATTCCTGGCTAGTGGACTTGGTCTGCAGGAATGAGGGGCTATCTGTTGCCCTTTCTTTTCTTAGATTTTTTGCAAAACCTTGGGCAATTCTATCTTTTTGCATGCCAGTTTTTCTTTTCTAATTGAGGGCAGAAATGCCTAACTCACATGGGAATTCAACTCAGTGTATTCTTCTGGAATGGAAAGATGTTATGGGTGGTATTTTTCTCACCAAGCCATGACAAGGACAAGTGTGCTGGCTAGACTTCAGGAGATCCCAGAGTCTTGCTGTGGCTGTAAAAGGGTAAAAGACTCTTAGCTTAGATGCTAATTAGACAGTTTATACAAAGATGGAAGGAACCATAACTCCTGTCTTAGTTGTAAAACCTCCAGGGATTCTCTCTCTTCTTTACTTGTGTATTTCTTCCCAAATTGTAACCCCCAGTTTTCTGGGCTTTGTACCCTTCAGCGGAGCAGAAGCGGTCGGTGACGTTCACTGAAGCCCAGCCTGAGGCAGCCCCGTCCTGCGCCGTGGAGCCGCCGGCACAGCAGCTGGGCTGCAGCCGCAGCAGCCCCCAGGCCACCAGCCAGCAGGAGCCCCCCAGCAAACCTGCGCTGACTTCCTCGCCTGCCATCGTCGTAGCTGATCTTCACAGCCAGGTAACGTGGCCGGGGGCTGTAGCCTGTGTCCCTCCACTGCTCCGTCCCAGGCACGGGGAAGCGCCGGATGCATTACAGCAGTGTTAAAACTGGCAGCAGAGTGGACAGCAAACTCTCCTGTGTGTCTGTTCTTTAGGCTGTTTGCTGTCAAGCCCTCTGCTTCTGTAAAGCCATTCCCTTCAAGATCTGTCTGACAATTCTTAATTTGAAAATATATTTTATGTATCTTCCCTTTCTGTCTTCCCATCACATACAGTGTCCTTCTGGACCTAATCACCAAGGCAGGCTGTCCTCAACAGGTTTTCACAGCTTGCTCCCTGAGAGATGCCTCCTTAAGGAAGGAATCCATCAAAGCCTCAGGACTGTTAAAGCATCACATTGTAAAAGAAATTGCTTGTCCAACATTTTTCTGTGTTGGCCCCCACTGAGGATGGTGCAGGGACAATCCCAGTCATCCCTTCAACACATCAGTGACATTGAGATCACTTTTATATGCCCAGATATCCAGTGTCTTTTTAGGTTATGTCCTTTGCCAGGAACAAATGAATGATCTCTGCCTTCAGAATCACAGAATGAATCACAGAATGGTTTGGACTCATTCTACCCTCTGCCATGTGCAGGGACACCTTCCACCATCCCAGGTTGCTCCAAGCCCCATCCAGCCTGGCCTTGAACACTTCCAGGGATAGGGCAGTCACAGCTTCTCTGGGGAAACCTTTTCCAGTGCCTCACTACCCTCAGTATAAAGAATTTTTTCCTAGTATCTAATGTAAACCTACTCTCAGTTTGAAGCCACACGCTAAAAAAGATGAAATGAGGAAGTGTTAATGATTCAGATAACCTTTTTGATCTTTGATGTAAATCTGATTCATTAGCAAAAATATATTGTTAGGTATAATTTTAAGGGATTTATAATCTGCAAGTGCCTGGTTCTTTATGGTAGAATGTATATCTGAATGAGAAAATACTTTATAGACCTTCCTTTCCTTTTTTCCCCCCCCTCCCTCCTGCTTTCTCTGAGCCTGACCACCAGCTGTCCTCAACTGCAGAGCGAGGCACTCTCTGCTGAGGAGGAGAAGGAAAAAGAGGAAGGCTTGGAATCCCGGCCAGCAACAGCACAGGGCACCCCACCCACCCAGCTCTCTGACACCGAGGACTACGCTGGCCTGGAGACCACCAGCTTGCTGCAGCATGGGGACACTGTCCTGCACATCAGTGAGGACAATGGCATGGAGAATCCTTTGCTGGCTACTCACTTCAGCTTCGCGCACGTGGAGCTCGGGGAGACGGATGTTGACCTAGATGAATCTCATGTTTAACTCTTGGGGAAGTGCAGTAGTGGGAGGAGGAAGGAAAGGTTACCTTTCCTTAGAGCTCCCTGCTAAATAGTAACTAATTAAAACAAGAGCACTTTATTAGCCAAAAGCAGGAAATAGCTATCAGCCGGTTGCTATAGACTGGCAAATTTCTATTTGTGAGATCTCTTTTCAGTTCAGGGCAGGACCACAGGAGCCAGGAATTTGTACAGAATTCTCAGGATTAGGGGTGTGTAGGCAAACGTGGTCCACAGAGCCCTGATCTGGCAGCCATGTACTGTGATCAGCAGCCTCAATGGGTAATGGGCTGTTGGACTGTGTGAGACAGAGAAGTCTCTTCTGAGACTGTGCCCAAGATTTATTTTTGTAGTGTTTTTGAGAGGAGAGCTACACAGCAGCTGAATCCAAGGCTCTTACACCTTGAAAACAGTGAAAATACTGACAGAAAGTACCAATCCAAAGTTTGATTTTCTCAAGCCTGGGACCATTGTTTCTAACATGCAGAGCAACAATAAGCACCATAAAGCAATTAGACTTTTTTTTTTCCTTTTTTTCTGGCATTGCAGACTTTAGTTGAGTTTACTTTTGTCTGTTAGTTCCATTCCACTCTGCAAAATACTGCCCTTCTGCTACAAAAATATTTGCTCTGTAAAACTAAATACAGTATATAGCATAAGCAGGAATGCATGTGCTGTCCACAGACACAGATGGGCAGGGGCTGAGTGGTCTGCAGGTGGTATAAATAGCCCACACTGTCCTGCTTTAATGTACTGAGCTATTTATCTCCACAGTTTAAAAAAAACAACTCCAAGAAGCTGCATCTGGAATGCATGGCCCTTCTGGTCCCAAGCAACTGCTCCCCTGATGCTGTTGGATGTACGTAGAGGGATTTAAAGTAAATATTTATATATGGTATTTTCATGTTACTATATATATATAAATATATATGTACATTGTAGACAAAAGATGGATATTGCAGGGAAGAAACCTGATGAAAGAATCTATTTTTGGCATGCTGAGATTGTATTTTGAAAGGTTCCATTTTATGTATGTAACGTTCATGGCTGCAAGCATTAGATAAACGTATGTCACATTTATAGAAGGTGGAGATCCCTGGGGGGATCAGCTGAAGTCACAGCTGAGTTAAGGGGTTTTGCTGCAGCATCATGGAATTACACTGAAATGTGAATTTAGCCATTTGCTGCTGCCAGGCAAACTGCAAAATCGCTGTGAAACGAACCACAAAACCATCAGCAATGCCCAAAGATGCCCTTGGGAATCATACACTGCCTTTTCTGGCTCATGTTAGACTAACTGGAGTTCATAATCACGGCATTATTGTGCAGAGGAAAATGTCTGGGATCATCCTGAGAGTATCTAAAATGTGCTAATTACCACTTTGGCTCCTGAGGGCTTGCAGTTTGGACACACACATCATAAACCAGCCTTACGAAGGAGGGAAATGATATCCTTCTAGCCATCTCCAAAGAAAGGACTTGCAGCTCTCCTCAGCAGCTCTGAAACAGCTGTTGAAGTACTACCCTGTGGACAGCTGCCTTGCTGCTGTAGTGCAGCACTCAGGTTTTCCTGGGACTAAGGCTAATTTCCTGGGGCTAATTAACCACACACCTGGCAGCAGGTTCCAGCCTGTGGAACGCACGGAGCCTTAGGCTGCAGTGCCTGGCACTTGCCAAATGCTCACATTTGACAGGAGCTGTGCACACCAGCCTGGGCAGGGAACTCACTCACATTTAAACCTCTGAAGAGAGCAAAAGCCATTTTTCTCCCAGGTGCTGAGCGTGCTCTGCTACCACTCCACTGGTGAGAGGAGGAGAATCTCAGCATGTCTTGGGAACAGCAGGGCTGAAAAAGCAACTGTTTTTATAGTGCACCACCTATATCTGCCACATATATGGAGCTCTATAATGTACAGGTGGTGCTCTAATGCAGCTCCAAAGGGTACCTGGTCTTGTAAGAGAGGTGACAGTGTCCCGACGGATGTCCTGGATAACAAACTGTTTCCTCTGCTGATCAAAACATGCTGTACAGCTTTTATCTCCTTAGTGCACTGGAGCCAGTGCCAGCTACCTGTAGGATGCTGCTTTAGATTAGCTCCTAGCTCAGAGGTCACTCCAAGAATTGCAAATTCCAGATGTTAAGTTTTATTATTAAGGCTGACGCACAAATGAGAAAAAACCCCGCAGCTTCACTTTCAAGTCCCAGGCTAGGCTTGGTCACTGCCAGTCTGAGGGGGAGGAAAGCTTCAGACACGAGCTGAGTAAATGGCTGGGACACAACACATACAGAATTCATGGTGCACTTTATAGAGTGACCTTTTCTGCAGAAAATGGGGAAGCATCTTCCTTAATGAAAAGTAGAGGCCTTCCCACAGTACTCTGCTCTAGAGATGACAAAATAACTGTGATTTACTTCATTTAATTCACTGTATATAACTTTCAAGTTTCCACTGTCACAGGTGAACCCACAGTAGTAAGCCATAGCAAGGACTAAAATGCCTCTTTTTAATGTCTACCCTTCTAGAAATCAATGCAACTTATAAATGATGTAGTCTGTAATTTAGTTTTATCCAGGTGGCTGGGCAGCTGGCTTTGGTTTTGTGGGATAATTTTGTGGGATAATTGAGAGATGGCACAGACAGGCCAGCCCGTCAGCCTGACTTCCCATGCGTTTTCCTGTCATATCAGTTGCATTTAATGCCGTCCTGGTGAGTGGCATACAAAGTACTTTAGCTGGTTTGTGCTTTCCTCCAGTATCTCTGTACCAGACCTGGTGTTATTTCTGCTGTGGAGACATACGATGCTGCTTTACATAGTGTTAGACGCCTTAAGCGCATGTCGTGTTCAGCAATGTCCGGCTGTGCCTGTCTTGTCCACGTGTCAGTCGGTCCCGTTGCCTCAGCATTTTATGCAAACGTTGTCCGAGGATTAAATACAAAGGAACGACGGCAAAGGACAGAGTTCTGTGTTTGAGCCTCTTGCGTAACGCGGTCGGTCTCTCGCGCTCTGAAGGGTCTCGATACGCGGTTTTGTTCCGGGATACCGACAGCGCTTGTTAATGTTTACCCATCTGCTCCCAGGCCCTGCGTGGGGCTGGAACTGTGCTTCGTTGGGAACTTGAAATCACCTACGCAAGGGTTATTACTACCGTTGTTATTTCCGCCAGTTCGGGACCGAGGGTGCGGTCAGGCCTCCCTGCCGCCGCTGTTTGTGCCGCGTCAGCGCGGCCGGGAGGGCGGAGCAGCGGCCCCAAGATGGCGGGGGCACCGCCCCGGCCCTCCCACCGCCCGGCCGGCCCGCCCTCCGTCCCGGCAGGAGCCGCGGCCGCAGCGATGGCGTCGGGGTGTCGGATCGGTCCCTCCATCCTCAACAGCGACCTGGCGGCGCTGGGCGCCGAGTGCAGCCGCATGCTGGACTGCGGGGCCGACTACCTGCACCTNGGGCCGGGCCGGGCCGGGGGCGCGGGGGGCGGGCGGAACGGCCCGTCCCTCCCGGCCGGCACGGGGTAACCTGTGGGCGGGCGCGTCTCTCTCTTCGGCCCCAAGACACTTCGTCCCGAACATCACCTTCGGCCACCCCGTCGTGGAGAGCCTGCGCAAGCGGCTGGGCCAGGAGCCCTTCTTCGGTAAGGGCCGGGGGCTGCGGGGTGCTGCCCCTCCGGCAGCGGGACTCGGCCCCACTGCCCGCTCGCTCTCCTTTTCCAGACATGCACATGATGGTGGCCACGCCAGAGCAGTGGGTGAAGCCCATGGCAGTCGCTGGTGCAAACCAGTACACCTTCCATCTAGAAGCGACGGACAATCCCGGGGCACTGATAAAGGACATTCGGGAGAATGGGATGAAGGTGAGGGGAGTACACACTGCACTCTGCTTAACTAACAGCTGCCTGGCTGGCTGGTAGGTTCTCTGTGGTGACCAGTGATAGGACCCGAGGGAACGACCTGCAGCTGCGTCAGGGGAGGTTTAGGCTGGATCTTCCAAGGTTCTTCCCCCAGAGGGTGGTCGGGCACTGGACAGGCTCCCCGGGAATGGTCACAGCCCCAAGGCTGCCAGAGCTCCAGGAGCGTTTGGACACCACTCTCAGGCCCAGAGTGGGATTGGTGGGGTGTCCGTGCAGGGCCAGGAGTTGGCCTTGATGAGCCTTGTAGGTTCCTTCCAACTCAAGATATTTTGATTCCATGATTTTATGAAAAACTCATTGTTGCCTCTTCAGGTGGTCTAGGATTGGCACGTGCAGCCCTAACACACTGTGCATGAAGTCAGTCTTCAATTTTAGTGAATCTGGATTTTTTAAATAAAGAAGCCTGTTCTTCCTGCCATTACACAGTCATGTAATTACTTCCTAGGAATCTGTACTGAGCTCAGGCCAGTCTTGCCCTAAGGTGCACTTGGCTTTGGCTTCCCTTCCTGCAGGTTGGCTTGGCCATCAAGCCTGGCACTACCGTTGAACACTTGGCACCTTGGGCCAACCAGATAGACATGGCTTTGGTGATGACAGTAGAACCTGGGTTCGGAGGACAGAAATTTATGGAAGACATGATGCCAAAGGTAAGCTATGTTTCTCTTTCATTATTTACTGAGCTAAAAGCTAATTAACAGTAGGGAGTGTAGTGGTGAAGTAGATAAACCTTGTCTGGATGTATGAGAAGCTGTAGGGTGGCAGCTCAGTGCCCAGCTTTTATCTGGTTCCTCAGGTTCAGTGGCTCAGGACACAGTTTCCCTCGTTGGATATAGAAGTGGATGGAGGAGTTGGGCCTGACACCATCCATAAGTGCGCAGAGGTAAGAGGTTGCAGCAGAGCAGCATTCTCAGTCACTGTGCTGAGAGACTTATCAACTCCCAGAAAATAAAGCTTAGGAAAAATTTTTAGTTTTCAGAGGGAACTGTAAAACACATTTAATATCAAAATCTCTTTGAGGTCTAATTTTATGTCTTTTTTTAAAATAGTGGCTATTGAAGCTTCCCCTAAGCCAAAGAAGTTTGTTTCTTTTATGTTGGTGTAAATAGGAGCACTGTGATGAAGAAATTACATATTTGGGGAAGAGCTGTGTTTTCTGAACTTGATTTGGAGTTGTAGTTAGGGGTATGTCACCCGTGTCCCACTTGTTTGCACACCAGCCTAGAACTCACAACCTCCAGTGTTTTCCAGGCAGGCTGTCGGCCGTGGCTCCGTTCCACGTGACTGAGCAGGTGTTTGATGTCTTCCAGGCAGGTGCCAATATGATTGTGTCTGGCAGCGCAATTATGAAGAGCGCAGACCCAAGGTCTGTGATCAACCTCCTCAGGAACGTGTGTTCAGAAGCAGCCCAGAAGCGCAGTCTGGATCGATGAGACCTGCCCAAGCTGTGTTCCAGAAGCTCTGGGCATGCAGGAGAACTCTTTTCTCGTGCATAAGCGAGGGCTGGATGAACACCAACTACAGAAACTTCTTGCTGCTGATAAGAGGAATCATTCCTTCACTGCAGTGAAGCAAGCAGCAGTGGGAAACATCCTGGCTGTCTTTCAGGGTTGGAAATGCAATGGTTTGAACCTGTCTCTTGATTTTGTGGAGGCTAATTTTGTGGCAGAGCCTCTAATGCTGACTGGATTGAACTACAGTCAGTTTGTTGCTTGCTAGAAGAGTGTAGCATCACCACAAGAATCTCTCTGGTGGAAGACTCTTAATCAAACTGCCTTCTGCTGTACTTTGTCATTTGATCTGTGCATTCCTACAAAACTTTTCCAGTACCGCATTAAACACCCCTTCCTTGGTGTGTTAAGTTCTTGAAGCTGACTGTTATAAATAATTGTGTTTAGGAGTAAGTTTAAGGAAAAGGCAGCTTAAGAGGGCTAAAAAAAATCCCACTGATGGTAGAAATATTCCTGTCCTTTGCCTCTATTGCATTGGAAGTACTTGGCCTATAGAAACTCAGCATCAAATAAGTCAGTGCAGCATTTTCACCATATCACAAAGTGGGGAATATCTTCTCACTTACTTACCTTTCAAATAGCCAGTTAAGACAGTTGTGTCTGAAATTCCTGGAAGTGAGAGAATTCCTCAGAAGAATGTTGCTTTAATACTGTTCAGGTAAGTAAAAAGCTTTATCTTGCTCCACCATCTCCTTGATTTGTATATCTTGATTATATATCTGAGTGAATGATTAAGATGGTAACATACAGAAAGGGTAGCTGCTGAAGAGATATGCAGATTAAAATGCCTGGAGATGGGTCTGTAAAACAGCTTGAGGAACCAAATCGTTATCAGTCCTTCAATTTGCTGTGTCCATAGGCCTGGCCTGTTTGGGCACATGAAAGGTGAGTTACAGTGCACTAGAGGAAGATTAAGCAGGCCATTTTTAGGTAAACCTGTCTCCCATGGCTCTAATTCGCATTGTTGGCTCTTAAGTGTTTCATGGTATTCTGTGTGGTATCTTTCCCTTTAAGTTGCAATTACAGAAGGGTTGCAGGCAGTCTGCTGCCTTGGGGGGCCAGGCCAGGAGGCTCAGCAGCTGCAGCTTGGCCATTTGCACAGGGCCAAAGTCAGGTCTGTTCTCTTTGCAGCAACGCTGAGGTGTGCTAGGGCAGGTGCAGCCCTTCCAGCCCAGGCCCTGGCAGGTGCCCCACAGGGAGGGCCACTGCCCTTGGTAAGCAGGAGGAGCTAAGGCTAGTTCAGACACTCCAGACAAGTCTCTCAAATAGCTCAACTGCCACATTTTTTCTGCGTGGTTAATTGTGGTTTAGGTGAACAAACATTGCTTCCTGTTTCCACTTGCAGCCCTATTTTGGCACTAGCACAAGAAAAATTGAGTTGTCTGGACCTATTGTACTGAGAGAGATTTCAGAAGAGGTTTGACAAAAGCAAGCTTGGCCATGAAAGACTGTAGTCCCAAGGCCTGTTGGGTGTGTGTTAGAGTAGCTTATCCATGCTTCTGGAAAAAAAAGTGTAGAGTTTAGTGTATGCATGGACAAACAGTCATGGCTCTGGCAGCTCAAATGCAGGCTGGACAGCCACCAGCTGCAATGAAAATGCTGGTTCAGGATGTGGAGTCTGGCTTTTCATGCTGTTGAAAGCAGTAGGACAACAGCTGAAGTATACTAACCACCTGCAGTTGATTGTAAGCGGGATTGAAAAGGTAATCAAACTATTTCTGCTTTTTTCCTATTTCATTTGGGAGTGACACCCAAGTTGTGCTAGTTAATTGATGGTACTAGGCTTTGTGAAACCTTTGGTATGTCCTCTGTTCATAGGCTGTGGCAATTTTGTAATTGTTTTAAGGATCATAAGTTTGCACTTGAATTGACCCTTGGGTTAGGAGTCTTGAGGGAGGGACGTCACACCCACAAAATAAAATTCCTTAATTGCTTCTGTCTGAATTCCACCCAGGTGGGTTTATGCAGGTGACTCCTGCTGCAACAGCATTTACACATCTGAGGTTAAATCTCTTAGTGACCATGTCCATGAAATCACAGTAATGAATTATTTTTGTTTTTTAATGCTTAAGACTGTTTCAGTTTCTCACCTGTGTCCATTTACCGAAGTGATCTGTCTGGGGCCTGTTTGGGTGTCCTGTACACAGCAGCAAGCCTTGAGTCCCAGGACTGGAACTGAGTGCTGACATGAAAACCCAGAGAGCTGCTTGCAGGGTCTCCCCAGGGCTGAGTAAACCCCAGGCCCCTGAGATGTTGCAATCCTCTGATAAGGTTTCAGCAGTAAGGGAGAGCACAGCCTGTTATACTGAGGCATGTGGTCTAGAGTAGTCCAGAGTGATCTGACAGCACAGGTCTGTCTGAACTGGAAAACAGGATGAAAACAACTTGGACAGAGCCAGGTCACACTGGGCTTGCACACGTGCTGCACAGGGTGGTACAGCCCCACAGCCCTGAGTGAGATAAAACACTGCAGGAGACGCACACAGAGCTTAGTTTTAATAGGGTTTAAAAATTCTTATTTGTACTTACATGCCATTAAGATCCTGGATGCAGAGATGAAGCATTTTAAACCCTCATAGCAGCAGGAAGCAGAACGTAAGTGGTGTTAAAAAAAATGCCTCAACTGAACATGGTAAATAAAGCACATGGAAAATGGCTTTGTGCAGCTGCAAACATCCACTTTAATGTGTGAAGGGGCCTTGCTGCATTATGTTTTAACTTGGTTTTTCACAGTCTCTCTCTGTAAT
The DNA here is from genome assembly GCA_013398275.1 of Promerops cafer. NCBI lineage: Eukaryota > Metazoa > Chordata > Aves > Passeriformes > Nectariniidae > Promerops > Promerops cafer. The sequence continues at coordinate 516,151 of VZSE01014914.1, read as the reverse complement.
ACCTTCAGCCACAGCAGTAGGAGGAGCACTAACAAATGTTTTCATAGCTTAACAGCCAAAGAGAGGTTGGGTTTTGTCTGGGGTTTTATTTTCTGTTTAAAACTTTGAAAAGGAACAAAAACAAGCAGGAGATTCTGCACATTTTATGGCTTCAAGGATGAGCCTGGCCCTGAGGCCTCAGCTTGCTCCCATAACAGGTACAGCTTGCTCATTACACCAGCATTCATGGAAAATGCAACTGTCTGGAGGTGGGAGCCCAGCTGTGCCAGGACATGGGCTGCAGGCAGTAAACCAGTGTACCAGTGCTGATTGCAGCTGCTCGTATTAGAGGGACAAATGAAAGGAGAGGGCTGGTGCTGGAACTGAGGTGAGTTCAGCAAGTTTTTTAACCCTGTCCCAGTACTGAAAGGGGGCTGCTGAAAAATCAGGTGCCTCCCTGTCTGGAGCCAAGACACAGAGAAGGCAGGGCACAGGCCTGCAGCTTCTTGAGAACCATCTCGCTTGCCATGGGCACACAGCACTGCCCACCTGGCCCTGCCAGATGGAGGGATGCTGGAGGCAGGCAGGTGCTGGGGGAATTGCAGCGGGTTCCTGGCTTATGTGCCACATGCACAGATCCTGCCCAACTGCTGGCAGAGCCCTGTGCACCACCACTGCATGGAACAGCCCTGTACTGGCACCGTGGGAGGGGGAACAGCTCTGGCACTGTTCTCCAGCAGCCACAGTTTGCTGTCCCAGGCCTAGCCAGCTGAGAGGCAGCTGTTAGAGAAAAGACTTCTGCTGTGAGTGGACTGGGGTAATTACCAAATAGACATTTTGCTTCTGTCTTGTGCCTTCTCAGCCTTTCTCTACCCTTTTTATTACTGTCTCATGAAGCAACAGCACGTTCCCTCAAGGGCTGGCAAGAACATACAAGGGGGGACACAGCTAACGTGGTTCCCCTTGCTCAGACCTGCCTCTGCAGCCCCTGCAGAGGACAAGGTACCCAGCAGCTGCTTTAGCCCACACCACGGCAGACCCTGCAGCCACACAATGGTTTGGGTGGGACCTGAACTGCAGTGCAGGGATGCTCTGCAGTTCCCCAGGCTGACCAAACTGGGATAACCCAGCTCCTCTGACACAGGGGGGTCTTTGGCCTTCTTTTTAACACCCTTCTGTTTCCACCCTCCAGTAAAGAAAAACCCTGCTGTAACAGACTGGATTGTATTTCCACTTCCTGGCAGCACTTTCAGGACATGGAAGGCAGCTGGCCTGGCTGGCTGGTTTACTTGGTCCGTCCCCTCTCCTAAAGTGTGGGAATTCCTTGCTCTGCCCCAGGGATCAGACAACAGAGAAACCCATACCTTAGAACAAAGAAACCCACACCTTAGAACAAAGCTGGGTGAGAGCTGGTCAGATCAGGTTTCCTAAGGAGTAGACAGGGGTATGGAAAAGACCTGCAAAACATCTGAGACACTGACCTTTCAGAAAGTTTTTCCTGGAAGCAGATGCACATGCAGGGCAAGAGAGGGCATCACACACCTCTGTACAGAGGCACTGAGGGGGCCTTTGGCCTCACAGCGTAAGCACAGCATCAGTACCACAGCAAAGCTGCAGTGGGTTTGCAGGCCAAGCAGAGCTCTATGCCAAGAGGAAGTAATGCTGCTACTTCTTCACTTCTAAAAAGCCATCAAATTCAAGACTATATACAACATATATAGAAATAACTTTTAATTAAAAAACCAACCTTGCATCAAAGATTATTGTATCAGACATTGAGGCAAGATTCAAGTTTAAGACAAACCAGTGTTAAAAAAGTGTTTAAAAAAATAATCAGAATGTGCAATAAACTACAATGTAGCAATAGGTTGTAGTGTTGAAACTTTACTGAACTGTTTTCATATGCCCAGTGTGTATTTCCTGTCATTTTGACCAAAAAAAAAAAAAATTGACACTAAAACTGGGTCATCTGTCCAGTGCCATTCCAGATATTACACATGGAAGAAAACTGCACAAAAAACAGAGACTCCTATTAAATTGCCTTCAACTGTCCTACACAGAAAAACTGCCTGTTGATGGATTATACCTACATTCAGTGTTTAATCTTTGTTAATACCTCTTGGGATTGCAGATACATTCCAAGCTATGCTATTTAGATGCAAGTTTAAACAACTTGCCTCTGTTTCCTCACTGTGAATGCATTGGGACATGCACAATCTATCCAGAATCACAATGGAAAGCTTTGGGGCTTGTTTTTTTTATTGCTCTTCGAGACATCAATCATCTTTTCCTTTCCAGCTACTCACCAAATGTTGGCATACTTACGAGACTCTTACAAGGCACTGTACAGAAATTGGAACAAGACTTTAACATTTTAAAGCAAAGTTTATGAGCCTCATTAGCTACTGAAGGACTAAGGAAGTAAGATGATCCAAACCACAACATTCCATGGGCTGTGTCACTGATTTGGCTCGACCCCTCTTTCGTCCTGTCTCTCCCTCCCCCCAGGCCTGAAGCAGAGACCCTGCTTTTCTGGGTGTCAGATACATTGACTGTGGCAATGCACTGGCCTACTTCTACCTTATTGCTTGAGGACTTCAATATGAGACGTGCCCTGGCACTACTGAGAGCTGATTACATGACTTATGCTAGATGCAAGGCTTCCAGATCCCCTGGTTTGAACTGCTGGTTCTCACCTACCCTTACCTTACACGTGCAGTTAGAGAGAGGTTTTTGCCCCATGGTCATGCCACACAGGAAAATAATCTGAGGCTAACACTTATCCCCACTTTTTTCAAGTAGTTTTTCTGTGTTCAGTTGAAGTTGTTGGATAAGGTAGACAGCATCTCCTGCTGCACCAGAGTCCACTAGAACCAGATATGCATTTGAAACCAACCAAACAAAAAAGGATGATTATTGACAAATGTGGCAATATGACAACAGAAAGTGAATGGTGCCAGCAATTTATGTGCGCCCACTCCCGACATTGGGAATATTAGACTTCCAGCTTGAAATAATTACTTTCTCTTGGGGTTCAGGAAGAAGAAAGTGTTGTCTTTGGGATTTATCCTGCCTGTTACAAAGCAAGAAAGAAAATATATTATACGCAGCTAACATAAAGGTTTTGAAATGTGCTGTCATAAGCTGTGAGAACGAGAGATTTTACCTTACACTTCTCTCCACCTTAATTGGCTTTCTTAATGAACCACATTATTCCCTGTCACCTTTGTTTCCTTGTACTGTTGCTTCCCAGGCAAATGCTTTTGCAGTCTTCTGAGTCCTGGGTAGATTGTTTTCTTGGTGGATAGCCATTGTCTGGCAAAGCAGTGGGTGTGCCTGGAGTGCAGGAAGAGTTGCTGGGGAAAGTTGCACTTGACATTTCAGTCTGATTCGTTACTTGATCTTGGCACAGTAAAGCTTCTACCTCTTCATCTTTTAGTGGAAAAACTCGAAGTTCCCACAGCCCAGACTGAAAGGAAGCAGAAGAGTAGGAGTGAGGGTGGAAAAAGAGTAGAGAGGATGAAAAGGGATTTCAGTTGAGTCTGAACTAATTAACTGTGTGCAGAATCATGTGCTATCAAGTAACAAACGAGTGTCTTTCTTTACAGTGTTTGCAGAACACTTCAGGTAAAGAATACAACACTGCCAGGCACCAACATGTAAGCTGGCTGCATAAGGTTTTGAACTACTAATAAACCTACCCTTGAACAGGCAAGGAAACTCTTTTCCACAGTGCCAGACCACCAGGATGCCTGACCCCCTAAAGACCAGGCCTGTCTGGAACCTTGGCCAACACCCCTGAAAAAACATGTGCCATGTGTACTGAGCAATGAAACTTTTACTTGTTGACAGATCTGGGGTTAATTTACAAAGCACAGCAATGTAGTTCTAAACAGAACTACTACATTCAGTGCACATTAACTAGGCTGACAGCCTGAGATTCTGATCAGTGAGACAGGAAAATATCTTCAGGTTTCTTTGTTGTCACTGAAGAACTGACCAGACCTGGAAGCTATTGGAAGCACCCACCTTCTCTTCCTGGCTCTCCCTGCAGAGTGGTGCCACCCCTGAACAAACAGAGCTGTGGGCTTCCAAAGTTGGGTCAGGAGCAGGGTCAGCAGCACAATGGTCTTTCTGCACCATGTCCTGGCTGTGTCGACCATCAGCATTCTTGCTGTAAGATCTAGTGCAGAATTAGAAATGAGTTTTAAGAGCTACTCCCTGACTTTTCACATTGCCATGAGCAGTTCACATTTTCTTTTCAAAGTGTTCAGTTTCTCCATATATGCTACCTCCATTCTGCTTGCTTAAACCAAAAGAGCAGAGGAAAACTGGTGTGGTTCTTGACCTTGTTGGCTGGAGCCAAAGCAAAGCGCTGTGCAGAGGAGCTAAGTGGATAAAATGGGTGGGATAGGCACACTCGCTGCAGAGAGCTGGTCCCACTCCTGCATCTTGCTCCACATGCTCACCAGAACTGTGATTTTGGACAAAAGAAATCAGTGAGCCACAGGCTGTTCCACCTGGGAGAGCGGCATCACCCACAGGAGCCCCTGGGGTCCAAACTGCACTGTGAGCACTGTGCCAAGTGCAACCTGAGAGACAAGTCCTTGGGCTCCCCCTTACCACTTCTGCTCTGGACTCAAGTGCAAAGCAATCAAAAATGCAGTAAGATGAAAAATTTTGACCTCACTTTTAATAGAAATTTAAACTAGATATAAAATAGTGGCATGCATCTGAAATGCCAGGTGGAAGCCTGACCTTGCTCATGTCAATGAGCAGTTTACTTCTGAATTCAAGCAGCACTAAGATTTTACCAAGGAGTTCAGTTTCAAAATTAAGGTACATACAGAACTTTTTATTTTTCAGTACACTTTCTAAAGCTGGGAGGTTTTATGTTCAAAATTGCTTAAAATAAAGTTCCTCAATATGGCTTAGCTCTATTTTTATCCTGCATTAAAAAAAAAAGCTATCTTTAACTATTTATTCCTAGTGTTATGGTTCACTTTCAGAGAAGAGTAGACACAAGCATATGATAAATATCAGAAAAAGTTATCCCAACATATATAGGCTGCTTTTTGCCCTGGCAGATTGTGAAGTGATTTATGGGAATCATTTTCTCAGGGCCAAACTGCAGATGCAGCTTTACGGTGTTTGTTCTGATATACACCACTTTTTGCAAGACTTTTAGTGGTTATATTTAAATCTGATGATTTCTGCACCAGATGGCAAGCCTGTGAGAATGAACCATTCACACAATGACTTTCTAAGTGTAAGGCCCCTGGCACAGCCCAGGACCCTTCAGTAACACATCTCTGAACACCCTGGAGTTTCATCTGAGTCAGGTGAGTGAAGAAGGACTCAGGATACACTGGGTGGCTAAAGTCATAGTAACTGGGAGTGGCACAGTCTAGCAGAGCTCTGTGCTCAGTGAGGGAGGAAGATATTTGTTTTAGTAATGCCAGGTCACTAACATGCCCAATTTCTGAAAGTATGCATGCCTCAGCACTGCCTTCCCTTTCCAGCCACGAAGTTAAACATACCTGGTACCGTCCCTGATGATTTAATTAATGAATGGTGCCCTCATTTTCAGACTTCTGTGACAGCATTTCTGACACACCAGTACCACAACCCACACAGGTTCAATAGGAAGGCTCTTATCAAAGCCAATACACCTGCCTGCTGTTCCTCCTGGGCCAGCGGCTCTGCTCCCACAGCGACCACCTCGCGCGCTCTCTTTCCTCGTACTTGGTGTGGCGCAAGGAAAAAGCTTTGTCTGACAGGTCTTCTACCTGTAACGAGACACGGGGAGAGCTGTCATTGTGAACACCACTAAAAACACCACCAGCCAGTGTTATATAATTCTGCAAAGGTCTATTCAACAAACAAAAAGAGGCAACACAATGCATGCTTTCACTACAAAGGCACATTTACACGCATTCAGTTTACGAGAGCTCTGGTGTATGGGATGCTGTCATTTTAGCTTTAGTTCTTTACATGTCTGTGGTTGATCTGAATGGATATAGAAGTTATACCCCCTCCATGCAACTAACACATTTTTCTCTGTGGTGAGAGGCAGAAAATGTAGAGGACAACTATTCATTTGCAAATCAAGGCAGTGTTAAAAGTACATAATAAAGACAAGCAAAAATTCCAACAGTTTTCAGATATTGCTTTAGGAGGAGGCTGGGAGGCAGCAGGATTTGCCAGGTGCTCTTTAAGCACTGAGAAATAGGTTGGAGATCATGCAGGACTTTGATAACTCCACAGAGAGGAACCTGGTGAACCTGAGGTGCCACATTCCTGCTGTGAAACCAAGCAAAAAATGGCTTCTGCTTTGAAGATACTATTTCTTACTCAATGGTTTGCATGATCCCAAGTACACCTTAAACCAGCCCTAATGCAAGTACTTTACCTGCTTGTAGTAAAAACAAGAGACAGCTTTTTAGGTAAAAGATTGCACCCCGACTTTCACAGTGAAAGTACCTTCTGTGTTTCTCCCATGGCAGCACACCACGAAGTTTGTTCAGGGCTGGCTGAGGAGCACTTTGCTGCTCCTCCCCCTCACTCCCCCGATGGCAGGGGGAGTTTTTGGCTGGATCCCTCCAGTACAGCTCACAGTTGTTTCAAAGTGCTCCAAACCATTCAAAGTTCACCTAAAAAGCTGAGGTTGGCAGGAGCATTTGAGTGCTGCAGCCATGGATTTTATGCCAGCTAGTCCCAACTCAAAAGCTGAGAAATTCTTGGAAAGAACAATTCCTGGTCACAGGAGCTGTGAAGCTGCACTGCCAGATCAGTCCTAGACAAGAATTATACTAATAATTGGGGGGGCATCATGGAAAATAAACTGCTTTTTTTTTTCTAAAGCAAAATCCTCAGTGCTGTAGTACAAGTAACAACATTTATTTTCCAACTGAGCCTACAAAATAGAGAACAAATGCACAGTCCTCACTGCAGTGCCAAGCAGTGCCATAGAGACACTGGCAGTGCTCCACTTCGTCGTGTTTCTGTGGAAGCCATCCCCATATCAAGTCTCTCAGCACCAAGGTGGTTCACAGCCATTAGGGGTACAGTGGCAAAGTATCACAAACAATCAGTGAGATCCCAAAGGCTTCACTTTGATTGGAATCAGACACAGGACCCATTTGTAGAACTGTGGCTGCCCAGCTCCTCCTCAGCCCAGCACTCAACAGGAACCTTCAGACAAACAGGCTGCTTAGTTTGCTCATCTCATCACTCCTTGCTGAAGGCTCCTTCATTGCTTTTATTTATTTATGTTAAACACCACTTTGTTAGCTGCTGGTTTCCTTTCATGCAAGTGAACTTAATGGGCTTCCTCCACTCTCTGAAATTCACCAGCTCTGTCACTTGGAGAGCATCCAAACAGGGCTACATCTCAGTTCACATTCTGTCTTTCCAAGGTCAATGATGTATAGCATGAAAGTGAGAATTTTATGAACTACAAAAGTGTTATTCCCTTGGGGAAAATTCAGGATTTTTCTGTGCTCAGATTTCCTTTGAAGTGGAAACAAAAGATAATTTAGAAAGAAAAACTTAGGAATTTGAAAATATTTTTCTTAGCAAATTGCCAAAACTTTTCATGCTGGGAAGAGATTTCATTTTTAACAAGTTTCCATTCAAAAATCGAAGTCCACATTCCTCTCCAAGTGAAGAGTTTTGAAAAATACAGAAATAAGCCTTGTTTGTTTTCCATAGCTGGTGATAGCATATTTAACCACTTGTTTATTTAAAAAGAGTTCTACCCCATTCTTTTGAACAGTAAATTTTCTTATTTAAAAATTATTATCTGTTCTATGGATAAAAATTTCATTACATCAGAATAAAAGGTCTCTACTTGGTTCACTACAGCCTCTGTTGCTCCCCAGCATTTCCTCTAACAACTTTAGATTAATTTAAAGTTCTGTAACAGGAGAAATTTGGTGGTTTTTCCTCACTAAGATTAGTTTGAAAAAAGACAAAAGAAGTGTCATTCCTCAGTGGATGGATCTGGCAGTGATGCTGAGAGAAAAGGCTATGGGGAAGGCCAGTTTGTGAGGCATGTCTAATGATTTCACTCAAAGAAAACTACACTTTGGATCCCCCCATGACACTACAACACACTGTGCATTAATGTTGAATAGCACCAGGAATATTTCTGAAAGGTTCTCAAAACAACAAAATCTGTGTTTCACTCTTTGGCTCCACAGGAAACTCTGAGTCATAGGCCATGAAAACACTTATGCAAAACTAATTGCACAAGGAATTACTTCAAAGAATTTGTCATTACTAAAACAACTACAAAATAAACTTGAACATTACAACTGAGCCTTTCCAGAAGCTTTAACCTGGAAAAAACAAGTTAAAACCAAAACAAAACAGGAAAACCTGTGCCACACCCTCCCATGCCTTAAAGCAATAAGACTGCAAATTCATACATGCAAACCAGGAAACTCAAATGTTCTATTTCCAGAAAGTATTTTTAGAGCAAGTAATAGAGCAGACATAGATAGTAGATTAACTTTTGCATTGCCAATTTTGTTCTTATAAGGCAAAATTTCCAGAAACAAAAACACACCCATAAAAGGTAAACTCTTTGTTCTCAAAGGCACAATGGATAGGCCTGATTCCCAGGAAGTGCTGAGTTCCCATCCTTGGAAATGTGGCTCATGTGGAGCATGACAAATTGGGGACCCCACATTTATCTGTAACTTAGTAAATGTTGGATGCAGGTCTAGTGCATGGATATGGGTTGTTGCACTGAAAGCCTCTAAATGAAGACAGAGAAGACAAAGATTAAGATGACGAAGACAACAAAGATGAAGAAGAAAAAAGTTATCCAGTGGCAGAAATCCCTGACTACTGCTTGACACAAGGACAACACTGAGGTTTTAAATTTAGCTATGCAGAAGATAGAGAAGTAAGGAAACTATTATGTAGTGCCACAAAAAAAAATTTCAAGTTATATAATTTCCAACACCACCACAGGCTACAGTGATATAGAGAAATTCAGTGAAATAGAGAAAAAGAGCATTTTATATAAAAGCAGGAAGTATATTTTGCCTTCCATTGTGTTACATGAATGACCTACTGAAGCTTGCCTTGACTTTAGCACATGGAGCAATTTCAAGAGTGTCAGAGCATGAGTGCAGGTAATGGTGCTGTTTCCTCATGACTTTTTACAAGCTTACTCAGTAGCAAATGTAACTCAAAGCTAGAGGAAGCTGAACAATTATGATCAACCACCTTTTCTCAGTACTCCAAACATCCAAACTAATTAACACGATCCCAAAAGAAAGGGGGAAATCGGCAAAGGATGATTTACACAAACAAGATCATTTCCATTTTTCTCTGTCTGAGATCTCTCCCCCTCATTCTACCCAGTAGCTGACAGATGATACAGAAGCAGTGGGCCACAGCAGGAGGCAAAGCTGCTGTATTGTTAACTCAAGTAATTTCCTGACCAGAGGATGAATCATACAGGATTGAGAGTCATGCCAAACACAAATGTACTGGGTGGGCTACTAATTCAGGCATTAGCCCCATGAGCTTCAGAGAGAGACCTTGAAGTCTGTTCAGCAAAATACACTAAAAGCACAAGACAAGTCATCTCTATGGGATCTGAAATCTAAACAAGAAATCCACTGATTCCATGCAAGTTCTTTGAAGCCCTGAATGCAAATCACTGTTGAAATTCTTCACCCTCCCCCAGACACCAGGATGAAGACAGCAATGAACAGTAGATGCTCAAGGGACAGTGTGCCCTTGCTGCCTTTTTATTAGTTATTCTCCAAATGGTTTAATTAAATATCTTTGCAGGGCAGCTCTCCTGTGTGTGGAATTTGACCTTCTCAGTACAAAGGAAGGACAGGCATGTTTCCTGCTAGCTGGGATGGTACTAACACAGAAGTCGGTGGGTGGAAGTGACATAAATTTGACCACAGATTTCACAGGCATTTCTCAATTGCATTGGAAAATGCAGGGACAGAGTAAGCTTTTCCTTCCAGTCCAAGAGTATGCTGCCAGACAAGTGCAACTACACCAAGTAAGGAGTTGAGACCATGATGTCCTCCTAGGAAAGGTTAGGTTAAGGAAAGGAAAGGTTAAGGAGCAAGTAGCTACAGACCTAGTAAACCTCTGAGGAAGTTCTTGCCTTTGTGGAGAGTGTATTTTCTACCTCAAAGGAGTGACATAATGATTTGTTTACTGAGTTTAACGTAACCTTCTGCACTGCTCCCTAAATGCCATCTTTTTCTACTGCTATGGTAACTAAACCTCTGCTGTAGAGATTCTCTCAAATAGCAGCTTGAGAACAGGTATTGTGGATAAAGGCAGGAATACAAGTCCTACAGTTATAACTGGTGATAGTGGCAGAGACTGGAGGGAGATTAAAGGTGTCCAAAGGACAGCAAAACTGACGGGTTTTTGCAAAAGAAGCCACAGAAAGATTGGAAGGACAGAAAATCAGCCTAGAGACCAGACTTGCTGGTACATTGACCGTGAGGTTAGGAAATGCCTCAAAACCCCTGATTAGGGGAGAAGGGGACCCCCAGCTGCAAAGTCTATGGACATTCCCTGAAGAAAAAGGTAGATTCCTTTGTCTGGAGGAAGAAAAACTAGCCCATGATTTGCAAACTTAGCTCAACAGGCAGGCAGGAAATGCTGAATGTTATGTTCCTGACAATGTAGAAAAGTTTGTTCCCAACAAGAGGGTTGCAGGAAAACAAATACTGAAAAGAAGACTGAGGAAACTTGCTGGATCCATGGGCAAGATGCCTGATTACCATATGAAGAGCAACATGCCATGGGAAGTGGCCACGGAAGGAGAGGATGAGAGGGAGGGACAGCACTGGTGGCCCCAGGAGGCAGTCACACAGGGAGAGGCAGCATTACAGTGCTCAGGAGCAGGGTGGCAGAGCCAAGGGACCCTTTTAGGAGCAGCAGCAAGGGGCAGAAGAGCCAGACAAACAATGACCAAGGAATATTAATGGTATATTTCCATTGCTATCTTCTGCTGTAGGGATAAGACACATTTTCACAATCTGATACTTAATACTTTATTTTTGAAACTTGAAACTTACTGGGATTTGTACCAAGTCAGTGTTTTCAGAAAGTATGTACCAATTACCCCAATTATATACTGTATCTACTTTAAATAAACCCAGTGGTTTAATAAAAATACAGCCTACCTCTTCTTCATCTGTTTGAGATTTTTCTAAAGGTTGAAGTTCAACAACTCTCCAGCTAGAAATATCAGGAAAAAGAAAAAAGGAAAATCAAATTCAGTTTAAGGTGCTGATAACAGATGGCTGAAATTTTCCTTTCCCAACAAGGTATCTAACCTTTCCTTTTCCTAACACAGACTTTAAGATATCCAATACAGTTTTAGTAAAATTTTTCAACTTGCAAGACAATAAAAAAGCAAATACATATTATGGACTTAAAGTACAGAACAAGTACATTTAGCACTTCAGGCAATGTGCTACTAAGACACTGAAGTAAGCAGAGGAGATCAATTACCCTGTTTTTGCAATCTAAAGATGTTCTCTTTCTAAAACAAAGGAGAAAAAGGTCTCTAGAATCATGGATTGCAGGCCTACACTGTATGGAAAGAAATAAGCTTATTCTACTGCATCAGAATGGCTAAATTTAAAAAAAAAGCTAAATCCATTGCTGCTAATTCACAGAAAATAATTTACTACTTTCTTATGAACACAGAAAAAAAGACAGCAATCTCCAAAAAAACTGTTCAGAGCTTGTCAGCCTTATGGTATATTAAACCCATAACTACAATTAAGATTATATAAATCCACTTCTATTTTTAGCCAGTCTGTGCATCTGCCACAACCCTGTGTATATCAGACTATTTCTCCTGTGCTGTCAGCTGTCCAGTCTTCCCACCACTTCAGTTACATGAACTGAAATGCACAGATGAAAACCCAAGTACATGAAAAGATCATCTTTAATATTATAACATTTTCTAACTCCATGTCAATTATATTCTTAGTTAATGTTCTCATGTTTTCATGTATTTGCAATTAAAGAGGCTGTGAACAAACCTTGGAGTAAGGATTTCTTTGTACTGTAGTTTCTCCAACTTTGAGGGTGCCACCAGTGACATGGGAATAACAATGTTGTCTATATCATAGGAGCTCTCACTTCTCAACCTCCTCCTGGAGTTATGCTGAATAATAGAATCAACACAAGAACACATCAGCTCAAATAATAGGAAATACATATTAGCAGAGAAACATTAGAACTTCACAAGGAGAAAGCCTGAACTTTAATGGAAACAGACTATTCTAAAGTGCTCATTTATGTGCTCTTTGATGATGATTGACTCCAGGGAATAAAGGAGTGTGTGTTGTCTAAACTATGAGGGATGCACATTTAAACTCAACTCTGCATTAAAACATGACAACTTACAGAGCACCAGTATACTACAAGCCTCAGCAAAACCATGGGACCTGAATCTGCATATCGTTGTGAATTTTCCATTAATTTCAGTAAAACAGTGTGTTTCTGTACACTGAGCCAGAGTTCTCCTGCTCCTCAGCAAATTATATACCAGGGACTTTGCCTGTATTTCTGCATAAAGGTTTTTAAATAGGGAAACTGAGAGTTAACAAATTTTGTGACTCTATATGCACCATGAGGGCATTTTATATAGCTGCACCAAGTAAAAAGAGTTGTAAGTGCCTTAGTGTAAATCTGGGAACATAAATCACAGTGTATTTAATGAAATCTGGGGAAAAAAAAGGCACAATGCCAATAAATCAAACTTACACTCCAGTTATATGATCTGCAAAATTCTTTTACAAACAAGTATCTGTTTTAGAAACACTACCTCCTCAATTTGGAATAAATTATTTAATGTAATCCACTTAATTCAGTGTAAAAATGCTCTGCACTGCCATATGACACTAAATCAGATGTAAAAGGCATTGGACTATTAATTTGCACAACTCCCTGTTGGTATTTCAGTTGAGACAGTGACACATTTTTGGGTTACCTGTGATGAAGTGCTGTGAGTGGGCCGAGACATGGCACTGACACTGCTTGTGGGAGTAAAACTGTTGTGGGACTCGGGCTCTGCATGTTGGAAGGAGAATGTCGCAAACCGAGCGCTACTTTCGCCTGTCACAAAAAATAGCAAAAAACAAGACATACCAGCTGTTGGCTATTAGACTGCAGAAATTTTTCCACACAGTAATAGTAAAGTCATTTCTAGAAGCCCACAGTGAGCCACTTACAATTTACTGGATACTAAAAAAAGCCATCTAAATAAACACTTGCTATTCATCCTGTCATTGTTGTTCGACAAAACTCAGCCCTCTTATTCTACGAAGGATTTCTTCTCATGGAACCAGCTTCATATGGGCAAATCCTGACTCTTTTTTCAGGAGAAGTCACAGACTACACACACAGCAAATGGAATCTGACTTAGATTCCCCTGTTCTCCAGCAGCACTTCTCTAGTTGGGGTGCACCTCACAAGTTCTCCCTGTTTCTTCCTTAATAAATGATAAAACTGGCAGCAAGGGTAACAAACAAAATCAGTTTAGATCTCCAAACCAATAGTAGTTTCTTCTGATTCACTGCTCCAGATGAATTGTAATTCCTGTTTACTCCCATTCAGTCCCAGTTTAAGCAGCATTTAGTGGGATTCATAATTAAACCACCTGTTCTGCTTTCCTTCTACCTAATTTCCACTAAGAAAGGAGAACTCAGACTTAATATACCAATGAACAAAAAGAATGAGTATATTCCAACATGGAAAAAGAGGCAAGACTGATCCTAAAGACTCTATTGCCCAGGCTGGGTCAAGGTCATGAACTACCATCTCCCAGGCAGCTCTGCAACTCCCTGGCACACAGCTTGTATTTTTGGCCTTGTTCATTAGGCTGACCTTCCTCATGGATAATTTCTCCTAGACACAGCCCAAATTAGGAATAAATATGTAGTACTACACCCATAGCACTAATAAGCTAGAACTTTTGCTCCTACTCATGAATGCACCGCAGAACATTTTTCTGGCACTGGGATGATCCTCATGATAAAAGCTTGCTTTTTTGGTTCCATTTATAAAAAAAACTAAATACTATTGTCAGAAGACTAATGGTAACTTCAAAAGGTTTATAGCAAGATGTTTTCTCTCTTACTAGTGCTCCCAAGTAACTCCAGTTGTTCATCTCAGTGTTCACCACTACACTTAGGGAAACTGAGAAACACTGTGTTGGGGACCAGCAAGTGGTCAGGGGAGTGGGTGGCATGGAAAACAGGATCACTGGTGGTGAAAGGGGATAGGGCACAGCATCCTGTTGGAGACAGGCACAGAGTGTAAGAGAAGGCTGTTCAGCAAAGCCAGAGCTGTACTGCACAAGGGGAAGGATTCAAAGGACAACTCTCACCTAAATCCAAAGCAGTTTTCAGTGTGCCCCCAAAGAGCTTTTATTCTCTCCTAAGACTTTCTAATTAATCGGGTGGCCTTGCTTTGGGGTTGTGAATTGTGGGTTTTGGGGCTTGTTTTAATCCTAGATCATAATTTTTTATTAATTCATCTCTGCAGTAATTCCTGTCTCTCCACCTCTAGTGAAAGATTACACTATCAGTTTTGCCTGCATATGCACCAGCAGTTAATTTCTCCACAGTGTTAACTGATCATTTATACCTTTTAATTCTTTCCTAAGGGAAATTTTAAACTAATATGCTCTTGCTCAGTGACTTACTTTCTTCAAATGTCTTGCAAAGAATTTTGCCAGGTTTTCCAAAAGTTACATAAATGAATCTGTAACAGAATCTGTTAGGCTTTACATTCTGACAGCCTGGGGAGGTAAGATGCCATTTATCTTTACAGTGATATGCTAAATTTTGTATCCCTACATTATCACATTATTCTACAGAACTTTTAAGGCACTTCCTATTAATTTACCAAGTGATGAAGTAGAGATTCAGTGGCTTAAAACAGAAAGGTAACAAGGGTAAAAACTCAGTAAGAACTGGCTATTCACAAGTCCTCTTGAAAGTCTGGAAGGAATCCAGAACCACAAACATCAGTACACAATAAATGAGATACAGTGGACAAAGATGCCAGGAATAGTATATGTTTCATTGGGCACATGACTTAACAGATAACTTTGCAATGTTTGTTTCATTGACCACTATTAAAAAAGCCCTTTTGTATTAAGAATGACTCCCAGTATTAGAAGAGCACAGTTGAACTGCTGAGCAGTGTCCTTTAAGAGTACTCCAAAAATAAAATACAGCAGCTTGTCTCATTCTGTGTGTACACTTAAGAAGAAAGATGATTACTATGCTTTAAAATAGCAAATTATTTTCATGGTGTTCTGTTTCTTTGTAAGTTTCATAACAGCATCCTTTTTAATTGTCAGAGCCCAGTGATATTCATACAGCACATATTTTAAAAGATGTAGTAGCCTCTTGCAATGCTATTTTTCTCTTACCTACTGCTGTCTCACTTAGATGCCTTTTCTTTCTTCCTTCTGACAGCTGGTCAGGTGTTCCTAACACCAACTGAGATTTGGAATTAGACAAACAGCCACTGCTCCACTGTTTGACAGAAACATGTGGATTATAGTCTGTAACACAAAAAGCATGTATCAAGTGGAGAAATTACTTTTCATCAGTACAATTTACAGGAAATCTCAACTGCTGAACTATTTATAATAGCCCCAAACTTCTGACAGGAATCCAAACAGTAACAGGACTGTAGTCAGGCACCTGGTCCAAACTCCCTCCACTTGTAGTATCCTCCTACAGCTCTGGTGGGATCATCTCAGTGCAATTAAGGAGAACCTGACACTGTGGTCTGAGAAGAGATTCCTCTTCCACCTAAAGCCATATTCAGTTACCTTCCCTGATAACCTGCTTTGTGACAAGTTTATAAGCTAAACTGCTTCGTGGCAGAAAATACTGACAAACGAATGAAAAATGGCCTTGCAAATGCTAAAATATTTTGCTTTACATACCATTGTCAGCAGATACTTTAAATTCCCCTCCCAAAGATGAGGTATCAGCAGGTTCTCCTTTGATGTCATCCTTCCTTAATAATGTTTCAAAGTATATGTGAAGAGGAATATCTAATTAAAAAAACAGAAATCCAAAGGAACAGCATCTGTATTAGAAAGATGGCATCCTCTGAGCCAATGAATTGTGCATCATCACTAGAGGTCTAGGCATTGACTCACCCATCATACTCAACATAATCTGTGAGCAGTACTGCTAAGGACTAAAACAGACTCTGGAGGGTACTGAGTGAGAATAAAACTGGGGTCTTCCCTCCTGACCAGCTCCTGCACAAAACCCAGCACAGCAGAGAGCACACAGTGCATTTTTCCTGTAATGTGAAGAGGCTTTGGTTCAGCCTTTTGGGTACAAGTCATTAATACTTTTGGAATTTGGCACTGCTGGGAAGATATATGTATTTTCAAAGTACATTCCTTCTCTGTCTCCCTAGAAAAGTCTATAGCAGGGCAATGTAATAATTTTCTGATAGGAGTGCTAATGCAGAATTAGCCTGCAAGACATTTCAAGTGGCAAGGAATCTAGCCCCTGTTGTAAGGCAGGAAGGCTTACAAAAAAAAGACCTCTCTCTGAAAAGCCTTTCTGGAAAAAAAAGACAAGAATGAAGCAAAACTTAATTGAAAAAAGTGTAATTGTAAGAAGTAGGCTTGACAGCTAGTACATTCAGAATGAGGACTGTGGGCAGGGCCCAAAGCTGGGCATTAAACTACATAGATTTTATGCACAGTCTTAGCCTCATGTGCCTTCAGGATGTGCCAGGACAAAAACTTTCAACATATTTTGCTAAATAAAAAGAACAATTTTTTTTCCAATTTGATATGGATCTAACTTGATTGCTTTGTCACAATACCCCAAGGTTTTTGCTGTGTTTCCTAGTCTACTTCCAAGTTAAACAAAGGTCTGAAAGGTGTATTGGTCACAACATCTAAGTAAAAAGAGAACCAAAACATTTATGCCATTTTGTTGGTCGTTTGTTTTTTTGTCTTTTTTTTTTAACTTGGGAAACCACCTGGGTGACTCAGATATTTTATTATGTCCTCCTGTATCTTAATCTAAAGGGCAGGAGTGCTTGTTTTAACCAATCCACAGCCTAGGTGCAGAAATACCTGAAACCCAAACTTCTTAGATACAAACTACAATTTTCCAGTTACCAAGGTGCAAGTTGAAAGAGGTGCTGTTATGTTAAAGCAATACTGCAATGACTGACATATCTTTAGTCAAGATCCTGGGTAATTTGGAAACTGAAAGAAAGACTTAGGCAGAGGGACAATTATGCTTCCAGAAGAGAGTACACTAGTGAGCCAGCCCCACTGTACTATTTACTAGATTGTCTGCAAATTATGGTTCACCTTTAAAGCAAACCACATGAAAAACCAAGGTGAGAGAACTACATCTGAATCTTTAACTTGAATCCCTCCTTTCACACACACACACAAAAAATCAAACTCCCAGAGTTCCAAAATGAAACAAATGCCAACAATGTATTTTTAACATACAGAGAAAATGAATGCAAAACCCTTTTCTTTGCTGACAATTTTTATATATAAAGATGTGGGCACAGCACAAGCAGTATTTTAAGAGAAGTTATTGCTGTGGGAGGGGATAACCAAGAAAGGTGCAAAGAAAATATTAAATGGAAGCAGGCTACAACTTGGAAAATTTCTACCATGCACTTATTCACAATAATTCTTTCACATGAAAGAAAATGTCAAATAGACTAGTCTTCATGAGGAGGTAGAGACAGCATAGTACACAAAGTGAAGCATGAATCTAGCCTCCCTCAAATGTGAGGACTGCATTTCAACAGGAGATTGTAGGTCTAGTACTTTTTCCCTGTCTCAACTATTATTAGCAAAGCTCCTGGAAAAGAGAACAAATATTCCTTAAGAAGTATGTTCTTGATAGTGGAATGAAGCTAAAAACATTTTTTCCTCCTCCATTCTGGCAAAGTGTCCAACAGTAGCCACAGCACAGTCCAAAGCTTTTTAGGTTTTTTATGATGACAAAGCTTTTTTTGAGAAAACAAAAGGTCAATGTTCTTGCTAGACACCCCAGTCTCCCTTAAGAGGGAGGTAAGAATGAACACAAGGGGCACAGACTGTCCGTGAATGGATGTCTAAACCCCTGGGGTCCAGCTGAGCTGTCAGAGTCACAGGGGAAGTGACAGTGTGTGTAAAAGAAGAAAGATTTAGGTGGTGTTTTCCTGCCCACAACAGAGTTCTGCTGACTGGGATGTTTGCTGTTGCACTCTTGGAGTGAGTGTTCCATTTCTCCTATCTGCTCCTACAATAATCTCCTCTTTAACCCATACATGGGAAGCAAACTGCCAGAGCTGAGGCTTTCTCTGGATTCCATGGCCACATTTGGGTCTTCTCTACAGGCCAGTGACAAGTTCTCCAAAACCAAGCCTTAAGTTAATTCCTCACTTCCTAATACAAGGCTGCAGTGTCTACACTGTCATTCTGGGAAGACAGTGGGTTTGATTAAAGATTTGAACAGTTCCATGGAAGTCCCAGCCTCATCTTCAGAATTATTTTGTGGCAAAAAGTCCCCCAGAACAGCATAATTCCTGTACTGGTCAGTAACTACCTGGAAATAGGCTTTTCTTAAAACAAAAAAATCCCACAAAAATTCAATCCCTTCTGCTGATAACAGCATTTAGGCTGGTATTTTGAAGTCCCAAGTACTGTCAAGTTGCACCTGCACTAATTTCAGGGCTGAGGCACAGACAATATCATCTACATTACTGTCCAAAAAGACTAAAAGATCAGATGACAAGAAACCATAAAACTTCAAAGATAATCAAAAAGGCTGACTATCACAAAAATAATTAGAAAACCTAAATAAAAGTTTTTAGGCCTAGTCCAAACGGCCTGAACAGAAAGAAAGTTGCTTATGGAAACAACACAACCCTGGTATGGTAGTGTGTTGGCAAAAAGGACCATCTCTAAAGGACTAACACTGACTCAATTAGACACAACAGGAAACACCCAAGCACACCTTTTTTCATCACCAGTCTTTCAAGGCTGTAAGCACACTGCTGGTAAGAGAAACCTAGAAGGTGTGTTTTTCAAAAGTCAGGATCAAGTCAAGATCTTAATTTAGTCTAAACTCATGTATTTTGACAGTGTGAAGTTTTCTGTTAAGAGAACTAAGTCCTAAAAATCACTGCAAAGACAAATTAGTCCACAACTTCTACAGCTGTCACAAGCACAACCACCCTGTTAAAAGTCATGGCATTACTCACCTGAAGGGAATGATAAGACTGGATGGAAGGAAGAGTCCAGCTCTTGCACATAATCTAGGATTTTAGATTCTGTGCTGTACTCATTGCTGCTGAAAGTGGAGGCTGGCACCACACATGGCAACTGAGTTTTATATGGAAAAGAGGCATCTCTAGATGGAAAAGTCTGCAAGAATACACAGAAACAAAGGTTAACTTTTCCTTTACTCATGTAAAGGAAATTAGACCAGAAGAGGAAAAAACACCCAACAAACCAACAACTGAGTGACACACCTTAATATGTGACTGGGAAGAATACTCCAACAATCTCCAGATAGTCTAAACAGGACTTACCTTCACTTACTATGGACAACAGTGCACAATACAAAGAATACAAACTGCTCCTTCAATTAGGACCAGGAAACAGCTGCCAAAGCTTTCAGATAAAATGTAACTGTTTCCAATCATTATTTTGATCTATCCAATGACAAAGAAACACCCCTTAAAATTTGATTCCAGGATTACAGGCATGATATAAATGCACAAACAAACCTAAGACAAGACTAAATAGAGGGGTCTCATTCATTTATCCCCTTAATAAGATTCTTAGCATCAGTACCTCTAGGCACCTTGAGCACATACATTTTAATGCAAGAAACTATATTGAACATTTTGAGCACACTGTGTACTTACAGAAACCATAATGGCAAAGTCTTTACCTTGTTATAATTTAAACATCAGATAAGCAACAGAAAGAAGATATACAGCAACAAACACGGAGAGAGATGCATTAAGAACTGATTAATAGGTAGTAATAGGAAGTACTAGAAAGAGGACAGTTGCAAAGAAAGATTAATTTAGCTGCTTGGCTGCAAAGCTTGTTTAATATGGAAGGTAAAATGATGGATGGCACAGAACTGGTAGATGTGAGGTAGCAGGACTGAGGCAAAAGGCAGGCTGAAAATGGGCAGAAATAAGCAGCAGAGTTCAGGCCATAGACTGAGCTCTGAAAGACAGAGGAAAGAATTAAATGTGATGATCCAAGACTGCAGCAAATAGTAGTCTGTGCTTCAGAATGTGCTACAAAAAATATTTCAGGGAAGTAACATGGCATAAGCTACTTTCTTACTAGATACTTGTGGTAGTAACCCCAAATATACTGACATTTTTAAAGGCTTCTATAGGTTTCTGATATTTTGCAAAATGCTGCAGATCCTGCAAAATGGAAAGGGAGAGGAAGGGACACTGGAGTACTTAGGAGGCCTCAAGCCTATCACTGCACCAACAATCACATTTGTCAATCCCTGGGAAACAGCTCCAGTGTAAAAAACTCTAAGAATGAATATGACATTTTCTTATGACTTTTTATGGAAATGTGTTGCATCAAAGGCGAGACTATCAAAGAACATTACTTGTATTTTCTGTACTTCTGCTTTCTGAATCTAATAAAACTATTTCTCCTGCCTGAAATACTCCAGGCTGCACTTCAGCACTGCCATTCATGAATTAGTGATGCAGCGATTATATCTACCACATAAAATTCCCTCCACTTAGTGAAAGCAGTCCTTCTACCACATGGCATCAATATTCACAACCCATATTATCTCAGAAAATATTATATTTAGAAGTTCCCCTTTCTTCTCAGTTACTGAGTTCTCTATGTTGGTACTGTATCTCAGAAACTACTAAAATCAAGTAAGCATGTTATGATGCTGGAGCAGAGAACACAGTGATGGTGGGGGGAGGTTCTTGTATTTAACTTTTTTTCCCCCCCAGGAAAACATTAACAGTCCTAAATCCACCTTGATCTCCATACATAGGTGTATGCACAAGTGCTTTCAACTTAACTTGGAAAGAATTCTTTCTTAGCCCAGGACCCCTTCAAATCAATGTTCTGTTATTTTCCTGTCACAGACATATGGGCCTCTTCATCTGTTAAACTTTAAACATCCATAAAGTGTTGGCAGAACTGGGTTCTGTGTTTGGAAACACTAGAGGCATAAATGCTAAAGTAAACTTAATGTTTCCCATTATATGGATCATTACACTAAAGCTCAAAGAGCTTTTAGGTAGTTGTTCTACCTCAATGCACTAAGGGCTTGCTTTCCAAAAATGCACAAAAGCATACTTCTTGATATTTGGGTTTTAGAAATGAAGTAACTTACTAAATCTCTACTCTTTAAGCTGCAACAGAACCCCTTCTGCCTTTTTTTTCTTAATGGAAGTGAATCACATTACAGTAGATAAATCTCTCACTCATTCTTCAAAAAGAAATTCCCAAAAACTAATCAGTAAAATTACCTAGAAAGTATATAGATAAGACCAAGACATTCTGACATCCAGATCTTTAGTCCTTACTCACTTTTTCTTGCTTTAATTCACTTTAGGCCCAAACACATCCAGATTATTAAAGCTGAGCCATGTATGCCATGCATACATGGTCAAACAACCTCACAGTCAAAATCCATTTTGAAACTGTATTAAAATCCATCTGCCAATATCAGTAAATGGAGAATTCTTTTCTTCAACTTGCCTGTGGTGGGAATTACAAAACCTTATGCCTGAATTTGTGCCTTGAACGCTCTGGCATCAACACCTAAGTAATGAAATCTTTCATTAAGCCAGTTTGTAATCCAAAAGAAAATACAAACTTCATAGAAGGAAGAGCAATTTTATTTAAATGCCCGTAAAGCTACTAGGGAAAAAAGCTAAGAAATTTGTCAGTGTCTGTGTTCCTAGCTACCAGATCTGGTTTAAATTTCTGATGGAGAAGTCTTCCACTGAAAAATGCTGAATTAGTGAAATCATGATGTTTCTCAGAAATGCTGACTTACTAAGCTCTTGATGAAGAAATTTCAGAAGCCCTTAGCACTGGAATGAAAGCATTTTACTCAAAGAAAGTGATACAACTTTTATTGAAATAAAATAGAAGAACTGTTTATTGGAAAACTAAACTCTCCCTGCTTCCAATTGCAAATAGAACGCAGTCTACAAACCAACTGCCTTTTACAGCAGTCNATATATATATATATATATCCATTTAGCCACCACAATGACACAGGAACATCATGGCACACAGCTTTTAGGAGACAGGCCCCTACAGCAAACCCCACCACAATACCAACCCTTTAGAAAGCAAAAGAGATTACAAAACTCTTATCAATCTTCCCCTTTCCCCTTGCTATACTGCACCTTGTGTATCTCCTGAACCATTTTTCTTCATTACTGAAATACAAAGCCTCATGCTTCCTGAGCTCAAGAAGATATAAAGGATAATATTACATAAAATTCATTGTATTAGAGAAAATTCACTGTATGTAAGAGGAAGTGAGGCGTGTACAAGCTTTAAATATTCAACAAAAATAGCAGCTCTGGTTTAAACTTATGAAACGGAATGGTGTCAACCAACAGACTGATTTTCTAGAGTATTATGAATTTTGAACTTGGATTTTTCCCCCTTAGTACTGTTTTACTGGGTTACAGAAAACATAGAGAGTAATTAATTTTGATAGTCAAAACAATTCTTGCGCTTGCTTGTGACAGACTGATGCATTAGACAAAGTACAATCGGGTCATGCCTCTGTTCTTGAAGGGTCAGAAGGCTGAACTCTACTGGCCATCCCATCCTTCTGCAGAGAAAAAACTCTGAGTCTATGAAGCATGCCAGAACTGAAAGGAAAAATGTTTTGTGCTCCCAGTTAAAAAACTGTGACGTGAATCCTCATTTTGTGGTTTCAGCTACTGATCACTAAAACTCCTACCATTTTGGGAAACATGCCCAAGTGTAACAGTACAGAGAGCCACAGTTCAATTATGCCACTGTATCTGAATCCAGGAAGTTAATTAAATTAATTCAAATACACTCTGCTGAATACCTGTCACATCTGCTCCTGATTACTCTTATTAAGCCCAAAAAGGCAAGGAAAAATGCATTTATTCTCTCTACAAACACACTCTCAGAAGTTTTCAGCAATATCAAAGAAGAGCTATCTCCCTCAATATTAAAAACTGTTCTTCAGTAAATGGGTAGCCAACTAAACTGCAGAGATTGAATTATGGGACTCAAGAGAACCTCTGTGTGGGTGGCTGACAACTCGCCTTTGAACACCAAACACACCAACTTTTAATCCTGTGCTGTGTACAGACCAAACTAATAGAGCTGCTTGCCTCAGTGCTTTAGCATCTGCCTTAAGGACAGCCTCCATGGCCTCCCTCTTCTGCACTCAACAACTTGCTCTGAGCAGAGCTGTGTCCCTCTGGCAGAACACACAGTTCCATGAAACCTTGTGTTTCACAAGGTAAACGTGCAGGTCTCAAGTGCACAGTGCTTTTGGGCAACACACAATACATGGACAGTGAAAGGTTAATCTGAAAGCCCCCAAGACCTTCTTTGTTACTAACAGGTAGTAGGAAGTTTTCATAGAAGTCAAGTGGATGTGCTTTCCCATGCACGTCAGGGATGCAAGCTGCCCCAGGATGTAAACAAATTCATCTGCCTTGGCCCTTCTAAAGCTGTCAATAAAGTGGCAGATCCTATGGCAGAGACCAATTTTTTCCAGGAAGAGAATGGAGAGTTTAAGAAAACACTAATGAAATCTTACTCAGCATCCAACTTGTCACAAATTCAGATTTATTGGTCAGTATCCTACAAGGAGTGATAGCTTCTACTGTTCTCAGAGATCATCCACCTCTCCTAAGCATACATGAAGTTTAGTTTCTTTAATCCTGCAATAAGCCAATGGGACTTTCACCTGCTCTGTAGAAGTGCATGCTGTCTTCTACATTGAAACAAAGATGTTTTGTTCAACTAGAAAATCAATTGAAAAATCAAGGTTAGTGCTCAATCTTTGACCAGTTAAACCAAAAGAAAGAAAGATGTGTTAATCCACAGGGATATCTATCTTCTCAAAAACACCATGCAGAAATTGAGTAGATGTGATCAGTAAAACACTACAGAAATATCACTACACGAAAGGTGCAAGACTGTGGAAAGCATGAAGGTTTTTCATTCTGAAAAAAACCAAAATAGAATTCACAGGCTTACTGGCTTGCCACAAACCTCAGAGGATAGATCTAATTCTACTGGCAGCATCAAAGACTTGCAAAGATAGAGGTGTCTGTCCCCTTCCTTTCTGCCTTCATGCCTCCCTCCCTCAGAGACAGAAGTCTTGTCACACATTCAGAATAGCTGAATGCATATGAGAATTTCTTTTGCCACTCAGGTTTCATTGATTTTTAACTAACAGAAGGCCTTCTTTTTTAACTTCCAGGGTTAAAGCAGCAATTTCATTAACTATTATTTTCACTTAAAAACTTGGTAACCAAGGGATTCTCCTTCCCAGACCACAAGACTGAAATATCCACAGAGGTACCACACCACTTGCATTGGACCAGTTTGCAGGAGACCTGGCAACAAAACAACATTTTTTCAGAAGTCAGCAAAGAAACTATGCTGAAGCAGGTGGTGGAGCCAGAATCTAGGGATACCAAGGAAAAGGATGACAACCAGCAGACTCCACTCAATGCAACTTCTTTCCTCCCAGGTACAGACCCCTAGCAAATAGCAGACATTTAGCAAGTAAGATAAAGGCTATGCATGCTGGATATAATACAAATTATATGTATGTGCATATATATATAAATAAAAATATATACACACTCTTTCCAAAAACCTGAAAATTAACAAGACTTGGGGAAAGACTGACATGCATTTATCAAATGGCATCAACAAAAAACACCACTGGCACTAGACACTGGGAATGCTCCTGAACACAAAAACCATAGAACCAGCATGAGATTTAAATCAAAATAAGAAACTCATACCCTACAATTTAAATACTTTTCTCCTGTCTGCTTCGGAGCCTTCTGGACAAGGATTCACTTTTTTTTTTACATTTTTTTTTCAAACCACTAAATGAAAGCAGATATTATTCTGCTCTTACTTAACTCCCAGTTGAGACTGCAGAGAAGAAAATGTGGCAATATGCAACTGCAAAAGTTGGCAACATTATACCAACTGTTTGCCTGTGGTATCCAAAATGTAAGCTTTTGCACCTCAATTTCCAACTTTCAGGGCGCTAGCACCTTTGTAAATTTGAATTCTGTTTTCTCCACATGCCTCAGTCCCCACAACCATCTCTTTCTCCAGCAGGTGGAATACAATTACAACGAGAATTTTCAGATTAAAAAACCCCACCATGCTCTACAACTCTGCAATGAAAGAGACAGGAACAAAACTGATAGTACTCT
The DNA here is from genome assembly GCA_013398275.1 of Promerops cafer. Classification (NCBI taxonomy): domain Eukaryota; kingdom Metazoa; phylum Chordata; class Aves; order Passeriformes; family Nectariniidae; genus Promerops; species Promerops cafer. Next base: position 490,663 of record VZSE01014914.1, on the reverse strand, counting down.
AATCTCACTGCTCTATTGTCACTTACCTTTACTTAGAGCTATATGAAGTTTTTATAGATTAAAAGTCTACGTAGTGTCAATTACATCTCTTGGCAAAACATGACTTGAAAAAAGTGGAACTAATATCCTTTGTTAGGATATTAAATGAGACACTAACAAAATATACTAGCAAAACAAAATCCTTGTTATTAAAAAAATCCTGCAGCAAGTCACACAGATAAAATAGCAAAAAAGAAAACATCAGGGCATGTCAGCTAAGCAAACTTCTGAGAGTTTCTGACTAGTATGACACTTGTCTGCTTTTAAAACTTTTAGTATGTCACAGATAATTTAGTTCTTTCAAGTGAAGACAAAAAAATAGCAGGGGACAGAGCTACAATTTTCCTCACTATAGGAAAAGCATTTGCAGAAGCATGAGGCATTAGATTGGAGAACCTGGGGCAGGGGAGGAAGGCAGTTATAAATGCAACAACCACTGAGAAATGATTCAATAGGTGTTTGTGTCTCACAGTCCTGACACCGATCTGCTACCTACAGACTTTCTCAGTTTTAATGTTTAGATAGTTTTGGCCTTCTTCCTTAGCATTAAAACTACATGACACACATTTTCTAGGAGACAATGACCCAGAGATTTTGCCTTGCCAGCTGTAACAACACTAAGGAGGGGCAGATCCAACATTTTGAACACAGCACTCTCAGACTTCCAACTCCCACCTGCAAACATTGTCTCCTCCTACTAGAACACACCTGCAGCTTACTCCTCTGTGCTGTCCTGCATGCAAGTTTTATCATTCATTCATGCTGAAGAAATGCACCACTACAATTGTGTCCTCTAGACAGAAGCACAGACTGCAATCCCAGGGTTTATTGTGCATGACTCACAATCAAGAAATGGCCTAAGCTCTTATGAAGCTATTTAGATAAAGCAGAAAGATACAAAAGAGATTCCAGGGCCAAATGATGACTCAGAGATCATCTTGTGGTACTTAGTCATTCGGAATTAGGGGACAATCGGATTTGGCCCCGAAGGCCGTTTCAAGTTCCTGAGGATACTGGATAGTGACAGATAAACCAAACACCCTGCATCCTGTTTTATTTGTCTGCAGTCTATCTTGTCAGTCTGGAAGGTCTTCTTAAGTTTCATAGACTTCTGTATTTTCTTTTAGATACTACCCTATATAAGCATTATTTAACTAGCACAGCAGGGGAAGGTGCAGTCCCCTTCAGAAAAGAAACAGCAGAGGACAATACAGGGCATCTCTCCACAGGCAACGGGAGGCTTCTAGGTCATACACACTCATCGTAAATGTATGTGGCATGGCAGCAGATAAGAGAAAAAATGTGGCTGTCTTCCCAGTGACCTTATGAACTGACAGATGGCAGAGCAATTCAGAGTTTCATACTTTACTTTTCCTAACATGGATGTTAGGGGGCTGAAGGGGGAGAATGAGGCTCCCAAATGAATCTGAAGAGATGTGAGGGATGACACTCTGAATGCCATTTAGATGCACAAAGGGTACAACCAGTCATCACAATGAAAACCCAATTGCAAATTCCTCAAAGCTATCCCAACATTTCTTAACGTCCCACACATAGATGTCTGCATTTTGCTTTGATTCTCTGGTCGTAATTCTTTAGTCATCACCTTTCTCAAATTACTCTGCAGAGCAGCATCTTCCCTCAGCACTGCCAGGCACTGCTCACTGGCTGTTCAAACCAGACACCACCAGGAGCTGCAATATTCAGGGGATTCAGTTTTGTCCTCTGATTTTGGCAAGCTGGAATTTGTTAATTCCACATCTGCTGCAAGACTCCCAGCTTGTTTTCAGGCCAGTGACCTTAAAGAAATGGGGGTCCTCACAGATTGTGGTACCAGGGGTTATATAAATATGTCAAATTTGAGATAATATGGGAGAGGCACTTGCTAGGCAAGGCACACTAATGTTACATTAAAAATCCAACTATTTTCTGTATGCTAAGAAGTTACTCATTTTTTCTGTGAAAGACTGGAGGAAATTTGCTGGATTACTCTGGGGAATGTAAATGCATTTTCAGAGAAAACTAGATATCAATCCCAGAAACCATTCCCCATTTTGCATCCTTACCCTTAGACATCTGCCTAATCCAGAAGCCAGCCTGGGCTGATGGCCAGTGCTCTTTCATTACAGGATGAGCAATCTCATCAACAGCTGGGTAACCAAGTGTAGCAAGTGCAGGACTAAGAAAGTGACAGGGCCTGTTAGAATAAGATTTGTTGAATGAAATACACTGCTGATGACTCTTAATTTAAAGCCTCGATACTGATTCAGGTTTGATTGTCAGAATGTGCAGGAAATGTCCAGTCTAATTTTATCACTTACTTCCCTAGCAGAATCCCTGATCCTCTGTTTTTAACCAACACTGTGTGAGAGCCTTTGTTCCCTGCTTTACCTTAATTTTCAAAACTTAACTGAGTTTGGCACTTTCATGATGACTGAAGCTGACCACTCGATTGCTGCCATAATTTCTTATTTTCTCAAGGAACAAGAGCTACAGAATCTGTCTGTAGCCCATGATGTAGTTCTCCACATTGCCTCTTGGTTAACTTCCTCATGGAAAGGACATTCAAAAGCAGAGTCTAAACACAGGGTTTTGAAACTGAGAGCTGCAGTAAGCAGAAATAGCATTCCCTACAGGGGGTGTTTTACCCCATTGTCTTTGCACTTTGTCTCTGCACTTTTGATACAGAGACACTGAAGCTGGATTAATATAAGGTAACCTGGCACCAGAGATGTCAAGAGTATGGAGCAGACACACAGTTGCACCAGCTCCAACACTTGAAGCCTTAACAAGTAACCTAAAAACGTACTTTTTGCTTGCAGTCTACAGCCAAAGGTTATTATAAATCTTTCTCTGTAGCCTACAAGTCAAGGTAAACTATCAAGAATGCAGAGAAGCTAAGCTCTATATCTGGTTGAAGGTAAAAATGTGAACTCTGCCTTGAACTCCTGCTGTCAGGCTGCAGACATGGAGTTTCTGATCACAAGCCTTTACTGATATTCTTGGAACTTCACTGGCCCACTTCTGGCCCACTTCTCAGAACACAGAGACATAGGCAGTGCTTGTAGAAATATGAAACACCTGCAAGACAGATATTTACAAACTGCATCTGGAGTGAAAACCCTTCATGTTTAAGAAGAAGGAAGGGAAAGTCCTTGAGTCTCTTGCTAAGGAGCTCTCTCCACAGCTGCAAGAAGCAGCTGGAGGCATCAGCCACAGCACGAGGCCTCCAGCCTCTGTGACAGGATTGAATGGGAAACAGTAAGTCCAAGTCCACAACAGTCTCCTCGGTCAATGCAAGGAAGATGAAAAGGCTAAAAGTACCTAGGAAAAGGCAGAGCTCTCAGACTCACTCACCACCCCATCCCCTCTGGCCCAAACCTTCCAGGCAGGCTGCCAAGTCTTTAAGCCCCACTGCCAGGAAGCTGGGAACTCAGATGAATAAGAAACTGGACAGTTTTTCAATAAAGTATCTTGCTAAAACTAGGACACTTCTGCCGTTTTGCAGAGAATACTGAATCAGCATGGAACATCCCTGCATGGGAAATTGCTCCCCAGACCACTGGCACACTTAGTAAATCCTAGACAGCTAGCTGAGGAGACATGGAGATTTCCCTCAATACTACACTTACTTTTAAAAAGGCAAAGTAAAATCAAGAAATTAAAACCTCTTGGGATTAGCAGTGCTCTGAAGAATGAGTTCATACTGTCTCTGCTCCCAAATTAGACTGTTTCTTTAAGCACCACAGCTAAACTCATTATATATTCTTACCAGCAATATGCTATTAATATGAGATGTGAGGAGACAGCCTTGCCCAGCACAAGACAATGTGTTTTTTTCAGTTTTAAAATATTAATTCCTCTGTAACGCAGAAAATTCTAAGTTTTAAAACATTCTTTAAGTGTCATGAAAAAGGCAATATAACTAATCAGAAACAGCAAAAATGGAAACAAGATTAAGATATTGCAATTCAATTTCCTAGAAAATAATGTGCCACCAGCTGTGTAAACTTTCCTGTAGCTAAAACAAATATTCTGAAAATAAGCAGGCAGATGCTTTACACTGTAGCCTGTCTCCTCAGCAGTCAGGCCTGTCAAAGAACTCTCAAGTTTTCTCTTAGATTGTACAAGGGCTTTAAAGATAGCCATAAAACAAACTGATTTGATAAGCAGGACTCTGAGCTATCTTTAATTTTTATGTTCAACTCATTAACTGTGAGCTCCTGCAGACACATCCAGTACTGCCACCGCACACACTCTATGGTCCCTGGACACCACAAATAACCAGCACAATGTGCACGATTCCTCTGGCACACCAGACAAGACACATGCTGACCCAAGCAGCTGGACTCTGGTTTTCTCTCCCAAGGCAGAGAGGCAAGTGCCTACCTGCTGGTTCCAGTGACAGGCACTGTGCATTCTGTAGAGTTTCCTCTTCTGGAAACTATGAAGTGGCCTTGTTCGGGCAGATGTGCTCACATTATTCACAGAGACAGATCTGAGTCTTGTCCTGTCTCTTCTTCTTTTCTTGATGTGCTGATGGTCAAGCAGCCAGCTGCTTGAAGAGGATACCTCTCTATTGTCTGAAGCTCTGCAGTTTCATGAATAATGAGGAGAGGAAATACAAAATGTCAGATATGCTCCACATGCACAGGCCAAGATTTCACACACTGATTAGCATTAGCTATCTAATTCTAAGAGAATTTTGTAAACACCACAAGGTTTTAGCATGCTGTTTCAGACAATTGTATATGTGCTTTGTTTGCTAGTTAATTACTTCTATGTCATATCAGAAAAGGGAGTTTATCATTCTTCTTCACCTTTCTCCTTGTGGAAATGAATGTCCAAATAAAGTCAAGCCCTCAAGCATATATCGAGTTTTGTTTATAACAAACTAGAGAACTCTCTAATATTTTTAACACATATGAGCTTCAAGTTACAATTAATATTTCCCTTCATACTGACATTCCATTCAAGACAGCAGTCATACTAACATAAAGGAGACCTAGAGTTCTGTCCTAATACATTCAAGATTTTCTGGTTTTGCTCAGGAACTGAAACCTAAGTAAAGCTTTACAAAACAGAGATTATTCAGCACAGGGCTGCAACTCACTGTGAAGCATTTTTATCTACAACTTCAATTGTAGAGAGTCAAAATCAGTGCAAAGACACGGACAAAAGCAGTAGAAGCCCCTGCATGTATGTGTACAACAACCTCACACCAGTCTCACCAACCTGCAGCCTGTCTGGTGACCAGAACAGGCAACACCACAAGGTAAGAATTTAAAACACTCTCTCATTTGGGTGGGAATGACTCAATGGGAAGAATGAGCTTCTCTGCTATAGGTATTCCTGATTTTATTTTGTTGCTGTAGCAATATCTGTCTGCAAAGTTGAAGGCTTGCTGCAAAAAGCACTCCAGTGTGCTTTTATTTTTACAATACTGAAGACCTTCACCACAACTCTGGACTGTCTGAACAGTGCAACTACACAAGGTATTTTGGCCTTGGTTCATAACAGGTCATCTATCTGCACAAATGATTATTTTGTCTTATGACAAGCCACAGTTTTATTAGTAAAGTTGTGACACAACAGAGCATGAAAATGAATTTATTACAAGGCCACTTATAAATCTTGTTTGACAGGCGGTACTCTTTTAACAGTACATTTTTATTAAATGAAAGGGCTTGTTATGGAAGTGTGATTAAACACCATCCCATGCTGTGTTGGAGTGGTCACAAGGCTTTACAGGCTTGAATTTGAGCTGTCTTCCCAACACATCAATATAATCCAATAAGCAACACAGACACATGGAAACAACATGCTAATTAACAGAGGGATTGTACAAAGCATTTAAAGGAACATATCAGTAAGTGCCAAGAAAAAGCCCGAAATACTGAGGCATGACATTCTTAATGTTAACACTGCATTTTTAAGGCTTGAGAAAGAAATACAAGGTTTACAGTCCATGGAAAAGATTTCTTAAAATACTCTCTCTGAATTCTCAAAAACATTTTCTAAGTCAGACCCAAGCTCATGTGGATTTCCACATACCTCTCTCTTAAGTGAGGGACAACTTGTACAGATAAATTAGAACAAAAAGGTCCTCAGCTTGGCTCTTCAACTTCTGTCATTCCTGCCTTTGTTCTGGTGGTCTGCCAAGGCCCTTGGTAATTTCTCTGCAGTCTCTGACATCTGCTCTATTTACCCTCCTGTGCCTTGCACCACTCCAGTTTCAGATGAAGAGATCTCATCTTCATGGCCTGGAGTTCCAGTACATGGCAGTGGGGTTTTCCTGCCACTTGTGTAAAAGGTTTCCCAATCAAGCTTTGATTTACCCATTTGGCTTGATCTTAGTCTGAGTGGTTTTCAAAATGTGATTCTACAGAAGAGCAAAATGAACCATGGCCAGATGTGAAAGTCATGAATTTGCTAAAATGCTCTTTTCAAAGCTCATAGGTTTGCCTTTCTTGCTCTTCACCTTACTTCCAGATGCAAGCTGGCACAGCAAGCCATCAGACAGGCACTGTTTGTCCTGAAGTATGAAATTTTTCCTTCCTTTCCCTTCATAAGAAAATGGGTATCATTAGCTTAGGGAACTGCTTCTATGACCATCTACCTTCATGCAATGCTTTGGGCTAATCTTGGCACCTAGACTCAACTGAGCAAGGAAAAGCCACACAAAAAAATTAAGGCACTAATGTAATTAGGCCTTGACAAATGGCAATTCAAGGTTACCAATATTCAGTCAACCAGGAACTGTCCATGCACGTCCACTTCCACTGCGAACAGCCCATGTAACCAACTGTACTGCAACCCCACAATTACCAACCCCAAAGAATCTCAAGCTTAAACCTACTTTAAAAATGGAAAATTGTGTTTTTCACATCAACAGCCTACAACTAATTTCAAGAACTTAAGTGAAAATTGCTATCATATGTTTTTTCCTCCTCGCAAAAATAAAAAAATCCCCTTATTTCCATTTCACTTTGATTTCTGCTTTCTGAAATACTGAATACAGTCAGAATGAACTCTAGAAAAAGCAAGGGGAGAAGCAGCTAAGAATTAAGTTAACTGCAGCATGTAAGTTAATTATCAACTAATTAGTTAATTCAATTAATTGAACACACAGCTAGTGCAACAACAGAATACCATCGAAAACCTGAAACATGCTGAAAAACCCTCAAGAAGTAGGAGGCAGTGAATTTCCCTGCAGGATTCTCATGATAACCACTTTATTACATGCATCTTTAATGAACAGTATTTATTGGCAAATTTCAAAACACTTCATAAGCAGTGAAAAAATAAAATTAGGTGTTTAACTCATGTTTAAGACAGCATCTAGAAAGCCCTAAAATCTCTCAGATTCCCTTCCAACACCTAACTTGCCAAACTCCAGTTTAGAGCTGTGGCACTGAGAAAATCTTCCAAGTCCTAACATTTTTCTTTGGACTTCTTTAGGTCATGAGTAGAAAACAACCAACCTTAGAGAGCAGTCCATGAGCAAGCAATGTGTTACTTATGAAATGGAAAGACTAACTTTGGACAGTGACTAATAAATAAGAAGAGAACTGGCTTGAAGTTACATCATTGGAGTCTCTCATAATGAAGTTAACTTCATACACTCCTGAAAACATTTTTAAAAGCAGGAATTCTTCCTCATCTGTCTCATGAAAAAGTCAGATTCAAGACACAGCCTAAATTACTCTCTTCTTCCACATACCCATCTCTATTAGCTCCTATTTCAGGGCTCTTTTTAGTCCACATCTGAGAGGAACCTTCTGATTTTCTCCCACATCATCTATAAACAACTGATACACCAGGAGCAGGGATGTCACATGCCAGGACCCCTTCATCCTTAAATTCAGGGCAGAATCACACAATCACTGTGGAACAGACGGCAGCTGAAGCTGCCCATCCAAGCTGCTCACTATAATCTCTTTGTGGGAGGCTACAGCCTCTGCAGCAAAGCTGAAACAGACCGTGTGGCCAGCTCTTCTTGGAGTCGGGAGCCAGGGAATTACATTCTGCCATAAACACCCCAGTTCTAGTTGGGAACAGTTTCTTCATCCACCTGATCTTAATTAAGACCTTAAGACCTTAATTAAGACCAATAACAGCATCCTCAAAAATCACATTGCAAGTATCTCAGGAGAAATATCCAACATACCTAGACCTTTTGTAACTGTATTAAATTACCTTAATGTTGTTTTGAAACTAATACTTATTACAGCCTGTACTGTACTTAAAATCTTTGAATAAAAGATAGAATTACTATTCAATATGGACTAGCACTGAAAAACATTTTTCTAAAATATTAATTTCAACCTATAATCATCCTGGAAGGTATGTCCATCCAGAACAAAATACCTTGAGTGGAAAATAGTATCTTCAAATTCTTGAAAATGTGGGTGGCAAAGATAAACTTGGCCTTTTATTGAAGACTGATCTGCTTAAAATTAACATAGTTACCACCTGGACACTGACCCCTGCTGAGACATGTGACATAGATTATGTATTCTGCTAATCTAGTTTGTCAGTTTTCCAGAAATAAAGCTGTATTTGTTATGACAGAACGCATTAAGTCTCAATCACAATAAATGTGTTCCTATACACTTTCACTACTTCACAGATTCATCTTCCCAGTACTTAAACAGTTACAGTGACTATATGTTTATGATATCTTTAGGAACAACACAAAACCCTACTACTTTCAACCTTACAGTCAAGACTTGACTTCTCTTGAAGCCTGCAGAAAGCAGCTCTCTTTTCCTTATTTAATATTGTAATGGTTATTAGTTCCCTATAGATAACTTTAGCAAAAGTTATTCTCAAGAAAAAAAATACCACACTGTCACCCACCTGAAGGAGATGCCATTGACCAGTTGTCTGTGTCTACAGGTTTTGGATGAAAGAGATGAAGAAGCTGGAGACAGATTGAGTGGAGCAATTAGGCTGCTAATGATTTCACTTAGTTGTGCGCTCTGGAAAAAAATAAAAATTAAAGGTAGTCAAACTTATCCAGACTCAACAGCTCAAAGGTCCTGGGTTCTTGTGTTCCTACTTAGGATTTCAGTCATATTTAATTTCTTCCCTGTGAGTAACCATATTGGCATGGTTTTTCTTTGACAATTATTATGTTCAACTCTACCAAAACCCAAATAAAACACCAACAAAACAACAACACAACCCTGAACATTGTTTATACACTTGAAGTAGTACCCCAAGTACATTAGTGATCTTAGTATTGTAACCAAAGGTCTTTAAAACGAAAAAAGAAACCAGAACATAGCTGGTTTCTTTTTATTATAGCTGATATTACAACAGCTGCAGCCAGAGCTGCTAACTGGCCATTTGACAAGCATTTCAACAAAAAAAAAAGGTCAACTGTCTATTCACTGCACATTTTGTTCACTCAAAGTATTTTTGTTCCTAAGAGAATCCTCTTTATTGCTTATTACAGTTTGACAAAGGTGTTTTTATAAAAGGAAGTGTAACTACTTGAAGACTATTGTAATGACAGACAGAAAGAATACGATCCTCAGTATCCTGAAAAATAGCAACAAGAGGCAACCACCCTGCCACCCCCTTCTCCTGCAAAAAAACCTGACTTCAAAACTGACCCAAACCAAATGAAACAAATGTAGCCAATTTGTAAAGACTAAGAATTACTCCTTCCAAAGCAATGAATCGTGGACTGACTCCAAAAACATTTCACAATGATTTTTTGTTTTAAATGTCAGACCTTAAAGGCTATTCTCACAATAAATGTAGCTTGCTTAGAGGAAACTGTGTTCTGCACACTGAACAGAAATTAAATGTATCTGAAATAGCATACCCCTTTTTTTAAAAAAACCCAATCTTCTGCATTACTTTGATGGATTTTCATTCAGAACTAAGAATGTTTAAAACATGAATTGATAGAGTTTATCTAGTAAGTTTTCCTTACACTTTGATTTTACATTTACATTTATGCAGAAAGAGGAAGAATTATTTTTGTACATCTACTCCTGTAGATGTTCCTCAGGCTGCAGCATTGTTGCTCCTGACACTGAACAAGAAACTCAGACTTTCAGAGTTAAGAGCAGAACTGGTAGTCAAAAAGGAAATCAAACCCCAAGACTTTTAGTGGTGTAAAAGAGAAGAAATCCAGTGTGTTGTGTGAGATGTGTTTATCTACTTCCACGTAATTTTCAGATCATCAAAGTTCTTGGACCAAGTTTGTGGCTACTTGGGGACCAGGAAACAGACCACTATCCCTTGAATCGTCAGAAATCTTACTGAAAAGTGTTTTTAATTCTCCAAGCCACCACTTAAAAAAGAATGGCCATTCATCACATTCTAAAAATGCTCTTTGGGTTACCTTTTGCAATTGCCAGCACTGAGCATATAAATTTCCTGTTTCATTGCTTCCTCACTCCTGCCTGTGATGGATAAGATTTATCAACCAACCAGGGGAAGCGTTTTAAGAACAGGAAAGTATGAGTATCAAATAAGAAAAACTGGCAGAGAGATTCAGGAACAGGCACTAGTACTTAATGCTATTAACTATACCCCTTTTAAAAAATATGTGCATGACCAGGAATTAATGTAGAGCAGCAGAGCAACAAATTAATGCCCCACAGTGGCTTTGTCCGGTTTGTTTTACACAAACTGCATAAATTCATTCTGTAAAACAAATTTCTAGTATCTCCTTCAGCAATGTGATCCTACTACATCCTTTATGTATTTCCAAGCAAAAGAAAATCCTGCTGGGGTCTACACAGTATTTCCTGGAATCAACCATGGAAACAGCCATTTTGCACACTGCAAAGCAAAACTCCACTCACAACTACGTCTCCACTGTAGCTGGTAAGCACCTGGAATTTCTCAGCTCCAAACCAGAGTCCTACAATGTTTGAAAAGGCAGATGAACAACTGCATTCTGCTGGGGCTTTTTTTTATTTAATTTCAAGTGCAATATATCTCCACCGTCAGCTGTTCTCTTTTACATTAAGCTTTTCCTGAAACAACCTGTGGACTGACCCAACTATAAAGCAGGGGCAGTTTTGTGGATGGTTCTTAGAGGCAATGTGGTAACACAGACACGTCAGAAATAAAAGGTTAATTTGTAAACCTGGTGTACAGTGTAGTTATTTAAGCCCTTCAATTAATCACCACCCAAGCCCAGTACTGCAAAATATCTTTCTTTTTGGAAGTCATCACCATGGAACCTCCCTATTTCTGAAGTCAGTCATTTGGCTTCACTGACAACTCAGTTTTGTTTTACTTTACCTGTTTTTCTATGTTTCGTAAAAGCAGAGTAGGACTGCTGGGTGACATTTCAAAGTCATGTTCCGGCAAAGAATCCTGTCTCTCAATGGCAGCTTGCGAATTCCCTGTGGCGTTTAATAAAGCTTCTTGGTCTGTCAATTGTACTTGCTTCTTCAAAATGTCTTTTGGAAATGGGAATTCTTCTAAGACCACCATCCCCTAGACAACAGCAATTGAACACAGTTGGTTGACAACAGATTAACCCTCCTAAATAATTTTTAAGGGGCAGTCAAACCTGGCACATTCCTCTTAAATCCTCCTGACAATTTTCGAGCACTTAGCTAGATTTTAAATACACTTCACAGCTAAAATATGGAAATAGTAGGCTTTTTTTTTTAAAAAGCTGCATCAATTATGCTACTCCTTGTAACAGCAATCACTCCAGTGTTATACCACTGCTTAAACATCTGTGCCAAAATTCAAATCAGAAGTTCATACTTATTAGGATATTATATGACAATTTGCCTGCTGATTTAAGAGGAGGCTTTTCTCTAAAAAATAATCACCCTTTGATTTGAACTTGGTTTTAGTCTTTGCAGTCAATAAACTTTGCTGGAGACATTTTAAAGTATGCTGTTTCTCTTATTCCTATCCATGTTCTACACAAAACATCAAGGCGGTTATTTTTATGTAGCAGAAATTACACAGTTCTAAACAAAAGCCTTTTACAATTTAGTAACTGATTTTTTTAAGGTGAGCATTTTTAGAGTTTCATAATTAGAAGTAACTATCCTAAATATTCTAGCACTGTCACTGCTTTTCAAGACCATCTGCACAAATATGGTATCAGATGGGGTGTACCATCTAGAACGTCATCTAATAAGATAAATATAACTCTATATGATAGGGAAATAACACAGTTTCATAAATGGAACTAGGAAAATAATACCCCTATTGTGTTTTCCACATGACAGATTAGAAAAATAGTAGTCTCTAGTACAATCCTACGTAATTTATCAGTTGGTTTAAGAACTTAAAATGTTAAACAAAATAAAAGCAAAAATAACCTTGTGACAGTCAAACCTAGTCCTCAAATAGTTCCTTGGTTTGTCATTATCTTGAGCAAATAAATTTAATACCAGAAACAGCTATCAAACCTCTCCAGACTTTTTCCAAAGAGAAAGGGAAAGAATTTATTTGCTTTTGAAGCACTAACTAAAGTCCTCAAATATCAAGCAGATATTAAAAGAATGGGATCGGTATAATTCTGCCTCAAATTTGTCTTTCTAATGAGAATATTCCACTCAATCAAAGAACAAGGAAGACTGCCATAATGTGAATGCAAAGAGGCCATATTGCTACTTCTTTAAGCAAGACAGACTTCACCTAGGTTGTGGCTGTGGAAAACTAAGGATCCTGTAGTTTCAGCGAGACCTTTACTACTGCCTCTGCAGCAGCTGGCCTTAAAACATAAAAGCAGCTCTCAAAGAGACTTCAAAGAGGAAACTAGGAGAAAAAGTGAAATTGTCTTGTTCTCATTGTGCCGAACTTATTCCGTTGTTTGAATTATAAATTCAAAGCTGAGAATAAAGATATTATCTAAAAATAAACAAAGGTGCTTGAAAACTTGGTTTAATGCCTAAAAAGGGCAGAGAGATTCTGAATGTCCATCAAGTCAGTGCCAGATTTTCCACAGATCACCACCTGCACTTTTCCATTTACAGCAGATGGACACAAATCCAGACCAGCAGCATACTATGGGCAGTACACTCAAGGAAATTCAAGTAGAGAACTAATTTTTGTGTGCCACAACAGGAGACAAGCTACCTCAATAGCTTTAAACTCCTTTAGAACTTAGACTCTTTAGGTCTTTTTAGTAAAAGGATCATAGGTCATGACCATAGAGAGTCTAGAAAGTCTAAAACCAAAATTCAGAGGTCAGAGGAATGGGAAGACACGCATTAAAAGTGTTGGAAAGAGGGACACACACACACATGCTTCCAATGGAATTTTATTTTTTGAAGTTTTAGAAACCTGTTCACCAAGCATGGAAAGAGGAAAGCAGAAAAGGAAAAGGAAAAATGACAGAGTGAACGGAATGGGAGAGATGGAATAGGCACCGAAGAGAAGAGTAAAGAATTAGAAGACCAATACAGACTACATTTTAAGAAATGGGTTACAATCAGTAGGTTTTGGCAATGACTGTCTTCCTCCCCAGATGGAATTGTTTTGTTTTGCAGATACAGATTTTTTTTTTTAATGAAGGGACTCTCAAAGATCCAGAGGTGCTACTTTTCTGTGTCTGTAGAGATGGAGAAGACACACTGTAGTAGGCCAGGAAACGGCCCACAAGTTACTCATCTCCCTTCCTATTGCATTACAGTGCTCAAAGAGTGGCCTTTTGCTTGAAATCATTGTTCCCTGGCTATGAATCACATTTTTTTCCACTCAAAGCACGTCAAAAACACTCTGAAATCATTAAACAGCATACAAATTCTAATGATATTGTGTAATTCCTTTGCAGCCACTGAATGAAAACAAAGAACTCTTCTATCAGCCCACATGTCCTTCTGTAGCTGCTGCACTGGTGTACTATAAACATGTACACAAAAAAAACCAAACCCATATGAAGAAAATAGGAGCCTGCCTTCACTATGGGACACAATTCCAAACACTAAATACCACAGCTGGTAAAATCAGCATGGAGTTTCAGAAAGGAATGTCACTAAAAATCTCTACCAGGAATATGACTTGGCTCCAAACCAACATATCATGTAAAGAAAATGCATGACTAAAATAATGTTTTTCCTCTTATTTCTCTGATATTTATTTCTCAATCTTCTGTAGTTCATCTGACCTACGGCATCATAAAGGCTGACAGGTTTTGGGTATAAGATTGTGCATGTATCTGGTATTTAGGATAACACCAAACCATGGGCATTCTCACCCTTCACCAAAATATAAAATCTCCCTACACAGACCCTTAAACAAAGGATCTTCATTTCTTTGTAAAGAAAAACCTGACGGGGGACAAGCTGGATATGAAATGAAGGGCTCTGAGGGCAAAAGGAGAGGATGGAATAATTTTTCTTCATTCGTTCAGAGGGAAATGCTCTCTGAGGTGATTTTCCTCTCCTTTTAAACTCCAAGTCTCATGTTCAGCCACATAAACTCTGAAGCATCTTCTTGCTCCTCTTAATTGTGCTTATCTGACCCCAACACACACCAGAGAACCTACAAGAGCCTCACTGATGAAGAGTCAAAGAGTCCTGCTCTAAAACCCCTCACTATCATGCCATGTTGCACAGGTCTGGCTTCTTTTATGTGAGAATGACCTGAAGAACCCATTAAATTGATAGCTAGATTACTAATGGTTTAGGAATGTCACTTTCCCACTGACTAGGCAGCTCAATTTACAAAAACTAGTACATGAATTACACACATTGGAATTTTAGTAATTATTAATCCTTGACCCGTTCAAAGTGCTGTACAAACATTAACCATCTAATCCTCAGAATAAACATGCACTGCAAGTAACAAAAAACCCACCCTGAAAGCCCACAACACAAAACCAAGTAAGCCACCACCCTGCCTGAAAAGGCAATCTGGCCTCTGCTGCAGTGAGAAAAACCAGTGACAAATACAGTACTGTGTGCTGGGCCCCTGAAAGCCACTAATGAAGTCACTATAACAGATAAAAAGGTAAGAGTTCCCAAATCACAGTCCTGTACTGGTGCATTTAAGGTACAGCAGTTTTTAGTTCCTGATGTCTTTCCCACTAAACTCTTCAGGTGGTAGCCTGCACAGACACAAGAAATCTAGGGCAAAAAAAAAGAACAGCAACAAGGAACCAAATACATAAATATTACAAGAAACACTATCAAAAGATGATTTGAAAAGCCCATTTACGAGCTTACAGACAATACCTTGGTGGCACGTATTTGCCTGTGAAGGTCAGTTAGTTGTTGGATTTTGTATTCTAGTTCTGAAATCTGGGCTTGAAGCCATGTCCAACGGCTGCCAATTCTAGCTCTGTCTGCAAGCCACTTCCATTCAGAAGTATAGCTGCTGTGAAGACAAAATGCTGGTTAGTCCAAAAATAAAGATAACCACATTTGCACAAGAACATTTTTGACAGCTGCTCTGCCTCATGTTGCAAGCATCTCAGTTGCTTTCAGAAGATATCTGATTATACCCATCCAGTTTCACATCAGCTTATTTCTGTAGCAACAGAACTTGCCCAAACCAGTACAGTCTGTGCTCACTGGCTATTCCCACACTAAGCTAGTTTTTTGTTCTGGATTATAAAACTCAGAGCTGGATAAACTACCAAACTATATCAGTTAAGGCTGATTACAGATGTGTAAAGAATTCCAGTAACTCCACCAGCAAGAATCCAAACTCTTACACCATACCTCCTCCCACAAGCTTTCACAAATACTGTTTGCTAACAACTGGAATCTAATAAAACGTCATGCAGCAATGACCAGCTAGATCACTGCCCAAAAAACCCCAACTAAGTAGTTTAAATTTATTTTATTCAAGCTGTTTTATAAATATCTGTGTCAGTTTAGTTTAGTCAGATCACTCTTACTACTGTTAAAAATAGATGCTTTTTGCAATACAAAAAAATATGCCTCCTGGTACTTGACATTGTGAACACCTTAATTTTATTATGCTAAATTCATCACTGGTACCAGCAAACATTACTCAACCTCCATATTAAACAAATGAATGAGGAAACCATACCATGCAACAAACAATATTCAATACGTTTAAGCAACACAGACAAGACAATGCAGTATTTTAGTATGTAACTTCCACTACTATCCTACCATTAACTGAGTTCATTTATTTACAGAAAGCAACTGGTGTTTTTTCCCCAGTGAAGCTGTTGAGTAGTATGCCAAAGCGAACTTAAAAAACTGTAAAAACAAAAATCAAACTTCTAGAAAAGAAGCGCTTTTCCTCAAGTTATTGGGATAATTACTGGATCTAGATCCTTGATGACACTGTAACTTTTGCACATGCAGGAAACATGATCTCCTATTCCCCAGGCAATGAAGAGCACTGAAGTATCACAAAAGATACAGGAAACAGCAGATGCCAATGAACTGGCATAGGAATATAGTACAAGTGTAATTGCTTCATGAAGAATTTTGTGTCAACTATCTCAACAATGAAGAAAGATAATGCAGCAGAAGATGCTAGATATGTCCTGGTATGAGTAGGGAATCATCAAATTTGAGAATCCTAAAATTTTCAAAACTAGTATAAAACGTAATATAACTCAAAATTTCAGAACTTCAGTCTAGTTTAGCTATCATAAATAGGAAGGATAGACACAGTCTCTGGTAGGTCACCTCTAAAATACATAATCTTCTCCCTTATTAACATAAATTATCCTCCCACATAATTTATCACCAGTTTAAACTCTCTTGTACACAGAAAAAATGAACATATGAAATTACGGCGATTGAAACATCCTATTTAAATACAAATTCTACGAGGAAGCAATGTGGATTACTATCAAAAAGAAACTCAAAGAATTCTGTAAATACGTATGATAATAAATTACTTGCATTTTACATATTCTACTACTAATTTTCTCTGGGGAAAAAAAGGCATATGAGGTCATCTTGTGAAAATATATTTTTCTGACTTTTTAAAAATTTCTCTTTATCTTCCCATTATTACCAGCAAAAAGTAAAGAGTCCCAATTACTTATGCTTTAACCAGGTCTTCCTCACAAGAACTCCTCTGGGATTGACAGCTTTTGCATGTTTGCGCTCCTGAAAGTCATAAAACACACTCTTGGAATTCTCTGAATTCCAAGTTTTTAATTAAATGTGTTCTCACTAGCGTGGTGGCTGGAATAGTTAACACTCGTCTCAGGACCCTGGTCTGGCAAAAAGCTAGTTCTAAGAAAGAGCTGCTTAATGAGTCTATTAAAATCCCTTAGTTAATAATTTTAACAAAAAAAAATTAAAGAGGAATAACGAGGATAACCGAGAAAAACCCAACAGGAGTACTGAGGTGTTTATTTCTGCTCCTTTCCCAAAAGGCAATTGAACAAATGAACGATGAAACCCCCAAAACCAGGACATTGTAAAAAGAAACTCGAGGTGAAAGGAAATAAATCACCCCAACAGATTCACCTCCCAAACTAGATACAACAGTCTGGGGAGAAAGGTGAGCTACTCTCAAACAGACTGAGGAGGAGTGGAAAAAATGAGAAGAAAAGTAAGGTGTCCTGTACACAGCTGGGAAACAAGAAGCTGAATGGAAAGGGCCAGAACTGGTCTTATGTCACCTATACTGCATGAAATCAGTGTGGCAGAAGGGAATCCACAACCAATATCAAACCACAGCTGACAGCAGAAGGAATGTTAAATGTTGTAACCTCTGTATATTACTGTCTTACACATAAACAAGAATCCTCTGCAAAGTTACATCACAAGTTATTTTTCAAAAATGGTTGCATTTTTTTCCCCTTAGACACAGTATTTAATCTTGAATCAATTGCATTTACTGGTGAACATATTAAGTACATTTTTGCTTCATTCTAAAACACTATGCAAGTATTTCTTAACGCTTTAAATTGTATTATATAATTAAAATAACAGCATTTAATTACACTGTGTAACAATGTCCTTAGGCCCCACTCTAGGGAAAGGTTTCCACCAAACTAAGCACAAACATTTTATGCTCAGGCCAAAGGAAGCAATTTTAGCTTCTCCATCTTGTTAGGCCAGGCTGCCCCATGCCCAGTGCCTGCTCAAAGACTTGGGCAGCTACATGGTGTCATGGATTAGAGAGCTGCTCCTGGTTAATTTTAATTTTAGGGGCAGCATGACTGAAGCAAGTTGAAGTCTAGATCCCTTTCCCAGTTTTGATGCATTGCATACAGGATAAGAGACAGAAGCATTGCTGAACTCTGTTCCCATCCCTGTCACTCCTATTTGTTTGATCTTGCATTATTTTTAACCATCTTTTCCTCTAAGCCTATTTCTCTACAAATCTTTTAGTAAAGCTTGTAACTCTTAAGGAAGATAAAATCACTATGAGCTATCCTCATACTCCTAAAGCGAGCTGTTCACATGCAAAGTAGTACGGTCTCTCAAGTGACAAATGATAACCTATTTCTGCAACAAAAAAACCCAAACCAACCCTGAAACAAAACCCAAACCTGGGTAAATCTGTTCCTGGGATGCTAGACAATAAAGCTTAACATTCAATCAGTAAAGGAAGTTGTTTCAAGGTGGCTTCAGATAATTCATTAATTCTGCAAACCCAGAGACGAAAAAGAACACCAAAAAACCAACCACAGTTACAAATATAACCAGGCCTGTCACTGGAGGAGGAAGTCAGAAGCAGGTGCTAAAGTAGAAGCTCTCGCTCTTGTTTTCTGTTGGGAATGAGACAAGAAAAAAGATGTTTCTGTCTGTCCCACTTCCTGTGTGCTCCTTTTGCAAAGTATCTTTACTCGGTTTCTGTGCTTTTGACTCTGAGATCATACATCCTCCACAAAAATTCCAAAACCTTTCTTCTGCTGGCAACTCAGTATAAACCATGTTACACTGGGAAAGTTTCTCATGTTCAGTACTGTAGTACAGTGGAGTATTAAATTTGCATATAAACTTACTGCTCTTGCAGTGACTCTAAATCTACAGATGACCTCCTACATTCATCCAGGACTATTAGAATTGGAAGAGAAGGGAGCAAAAAAGATTTTGTATCAATAAAATCAATAAAACATCTCATTTGAATTGCCCTAAGAAAACATGCTGGAATTGCATTAGGGGCAACTTGTTTCTGTACGAAATACCTGCTTGCATTTCTGTTTTGGTTGGACTGCAGGTCAATCCTGCACAACTTAAAAGAGAAGGAAAGAAAAGAAATGCAGCAAAACAAACAAAGCACAACGAGCACAAACACAAATGCAAACAAAGTATGATCAAAAATGTAGCAAGGAGCAGATACTCAGGCTGTACTAAGGCATCCCGAAGTATGGAAAAGAGTTCAGCTGGGGATATCAGCAACAGCAGAGGCAGTATAAGCATTTCATCAAACCTGTTGCTTCTGCTGAGACTGAAGAGGCAAGCAAAGAGCACTTACTACTGCTATTGCAGTGGGTACTGTTGCTGGAACTGAAGGAAGTTTCAGCCATTCTAAGGACAGAATGCACAGATGAACCCCTTAGCACTCTCACCTTCCCTCAAAAAGAAACTCTGAGAACAAACCATGTTTTTACATAACCAAACCAACATTGCAGAACACAACAGGACTCTCAGAAGTATTTCCAGTGCCTCCACTGTGTTTTGGGTGAGATTTATGTTTTCTCAATAGCTAAGATGAGGTTGACCCAAAAAATAAATGCAGGCAATCTAGCTGAGTGCAAAAGAGAGCTGCTAACCAAGATAAAATTGCTGCGCTACACACACTGCTGTTTGGGGTTTATGCATGGGTTTGGGGTTTTTTTGGTTACAGGAGACGAGAAGAGGTGGAATTTAAACCTTAAAGGCATATTTTATTTTTATAGGCAAACAAAACAATAAGCCTGAAAACAGTTCATAAATGATGGAGAAACACAGTGGTGTTTAAAATGAACAAAACACACAAAACCTGGGATTGACAGTAAATATCTAGGAAGGTTGGTTCAAGCAGGTAAGATGAGCACAGGAAAGAGTATTTTAGAGTGTGCAGCCCTGTGACCATGGCAAGATTCTCCACAAGTTATCTTACTGAAAATTAAAAGCAAACTAAAGCCTTCCACCTTTGTAACTCCCAGTGAGAAAAAGTAACATGCCCTACCATGACATGTCTGCAGGGACAATGACAGGATGCTTCCTGCTAAACAGGAAAGGAGCATGCTTGCAACAGACCCACATCAAAACTCAAAAAACCATTTGACAACCCATAACACAGTCACCTTTCAAAAAGCTTTTAAAACACCAACGTTTTTAAGTAACAACAATCTTAAATGCACACAAGCCAGAGAGCAAGGTGCTCACATAGTGTGGGTGGGAAAAAAAATCCTCCAATTCCCAAATTCTTCATTTAAACATAAGAAGGGCAGTTGTTCCTGACATCCCCTCACACTTACATTTCTGCTCAGTCTCTCAAATGGGGTATTTTGCTCTTTCTGCTAGGCGATGTTCCCTTTGGTTTAATCCACATTGTTCTGGCACCCAGTTTTCAGATGATACAGTCCTAAAGTGACCTCTACATCCCTGTTGGTTCATCTCTCACTGGGAACTCCTGGGCTAACAGAAGCCTACTGCCAATCACATAGCAGTGAAGTATTTGGGAGCAAGAAGGAGCTCATAAACCACAGAGTGACTCTACCCTCAGGATAAAGAGCTAATCATCCTCCTTGGTGGGAGTCACTGAAAACAGTGGCAGAAGTTCATTTTTTTTATGAAGGACCAATCTCTGGAAACTGAAAAGCAAAAAGAAATCAGAAGGTTTTTTCCAGTCTTTAAGTTCCATCCAGACATTGTATGACTCACCATGAACTTCATGAAACATTGGCAAAAAATCACTCATCCCTCAATTCTCTTGGGAAGCTCACTCAGTTTTACAAAAATACAAAATATTCTCCACATAGCACTCTATCACAAATGCCCCACAGCACACTAGTGGGGTGGGAGTCCCTCTAGAACTGGAGCTGATAAGCTGTGAACTTCCTCAGCTGCCCCTAATTTTACAACAGCATTACACTCAGTTCTCTGACTACACATGGTAAAGCCCAAAAAGCAACTGTCCTGAATACAAGTATTTTCTTGCAAGCCACTAATGTGGGCCCAGGGCTTCTGATACTTTTGGTCAACATGGTGGAGAAATTCAACATGTCCATTTTTCTTCTCTCTGCAGACACTGACAGTAAGTAAGACATTACCTACGAAGACTAGAAGATTATATAATATAAAATATTCAGATTATGTGAATTCAGATATGCTTGTATTTTAGATAAACTTATCTAGATTTTAGTCATGAGATAAAAGGTTGTGCCCACTCCCAATCAAAACCTCCAATGCTTGTAATAGCTGAACAAATAAGTCCAACTATTAAATGACCCGTAAATGCTTTCTCAAGGACTAATTCTCCCAGCACACCTACATAATGTTTGTTTTCAGAATGAACTAACTTCAGTTGCTGTTGAAGCATTAATTCCCCTGGATCAGTTAACTGTTAAACCCCTAATAACCACATAACTAAAAAAAAACCAGTGTGTGCTGCTTTATGAATGCAATCTCTTCTATGCATTTCTGTGTACAAAAAAGATTAAAACCAAACTGTAACGATTTTGGCTGATCAACAGTATTATGGCTGATCAACATTTCACAAAAACCCACTATTTACTGTGGCAGTTCACTCTCAGCCTTTGCTCAGACTATCCAGAAGCAGTATGCTGCTTTTTTGGAATAACCAACACCAAACCCAGCTATGCACTCCCTGCCCCCTACTCCTACTCCAAAAATCAATCAAGGGAATAATATCTCTGGTGCTCAAAATTAGCTTGCAATCTCTGTGAAGATCTGCAGCCAGGTCATTCTTCTGGATCCTACCAGGTTGCTATCTCCTTTGGTATTTAACAGGAATTTCTACCTGGCAGACATTTTCCTCTGAAACACTACATAGCTTCCCGAAACATGGGTTATAGTTCTCCCTATCATCTACAGATATCAGCAACTGCTTATTACAACAATTTCTGGCACCTGTGCCTGGTCCCACCATCTCTGACACTGAAGCCATTTAATACTTTCAGAATTGCATCCAATAATGCATGTTGATACCAACACATAACACACATCTAATCTTCCCAAACGAAAAAACTGTATCCAGCTGAAAATTTCTGCTACGCCATCAGACCTGAAGAATTTTTGCAGTAACACCTGAAATTACCAACCACAGCTGTGATTTTTCTCTTGAAGAGAAAAGTCATGGGGAAAAAAAATAAGTAGCAAGGAATTAAGTAGGAATGGAAACAAATTTTTATATCTTCCACAAAAGGAGAAGGGATAGTGGGAAGGATAGAAGAGGAAAATCAGTATTCAGAGAAAAAAAGGCTGCAGAAGAAAAGTGAAAATATGCAAAGGGAAGGTCTCTGTGCTTAGACACCCTAGAAAGGGAGAGATTTCATACGAATTTCACTGGTGCACTATATATGCTCCCTCATCTGAGAAATCACGTCTTCCAAACTGATGAGATGCCACAGACAGTATCTGCCTGCTACAGGGTTCCTGCAAAGGATCACACTACTGCTGCTGTTTTATATTAGAAACTGAACTGTTATACTTGCACTGAATTCTTAACTCAATTTGGGGACAGAATAAATTAAAAATTCAGCTTCTTAAAGGATCTGTTAGAGTGTTGAATCTTTCCAATGGCTGGCTTCACAACCTGGTAGGTCCTCTTCACCTCCAGTTCTGTTTACATAGTTCTTTAGAGCTGAGTTAATTATAAAAGGCCAAATGGGTTAGTGAAGGCAGAGTCAGTCAGAATATAAACTGCCCAGAAAGAAAAAACCTGCAAAGGGTAAACAACCAGCAGCATTTCCTCTTAATAAAATAAAAAAAGACCCAAACATGCTGTAAATTGAGTATCTGCCAAAGGCTTTTGTTAAAAATATTTTAATATTAATTTTTAAGGTTCTATTGACTGCTCCAGCTTCCCAACATGCTGTACATCAGTTCAACGTGAAGCAGAGAAGCAGGTAGTGCTAAAATACAGAGAAAGAAACTTCAAGAACAGCAGGGCTGCCTAGAAACGAGCTTCTTTTCTTGCCTTTGAAATGGCACAACATCAATAGATTAACAACAAAACACCAGGAACACAGGCCTAGAAATTCTCTCGAAGTATTACACAACTGCCCTTCAAAAAGAAACCAAGTAGTGCTGCATCTGTAGCCCATGCTCAACATAAAATAAGGCAGAACTTAAAAAATACATTCCTTCCAAGATCTGTGAAAATGGAACATTATGACAGCACACAAGCAGCATATCAACGCTGTCCAGACATTGAAGTTTATTCCAAAATTTGTAGGTATATTCTTACCAGGAAAAGATGGTTATGGTATTCATGTAATCTCCAATTCCATCTTTCAAGTCCGTATATACATGTGTGTACATATGTATATGCATATATAGTATCAGATTACAATCTAAAATGTATAAGAACCATATTATTTTTGAGACATTTTGGACAACTAACAGTTGAACCTGGAAGGCTCATGCCAGATCCACTGGAAAGCAGGAGCAGGCTTTTGGTAGTGGAGGGGTTACAGCCCTACAGAGCAGTACGAAACTGTCACAGCCTGGACTGCCAGGAGAGCCAGGAGGGGCTGTGCTAGGTGGAGAAGTCGAGGACAGAGAAATCAGGTGAGAAAGAGCAGGATCAGCAGCAAAGATAGCACCACACACTGATGTCCATGTCCCACCCCTGGGAATGTGCCTCCCGTGGGGAGTGCTGGGGGAAAGGGCTAACGGGAGAGCTGGCAGAGTGCTCATCTGGCTGGGAGGGCAGCTGGACACTCCGGACAGAGGTGCCACTCCAGGCCCTGAGGCAAAGGAAGCTTCAGGGGCTGTGCTGAGCGTGAAACCTCCAGACCAGGAGCCTGCAGCAGCATGGCCCCAGCAAGGCCCCGGCACCTGCACTGAGAACAGGGGACACCCTGCTGCAGGAGAAATCTGGGCCGGAGGCCCCCCAGCTGCTGCAGGCTGCTGTGATCAGGTAACAGAGGAGGAACCAAAGAGAACCTGGCTGGCTGCTTCACAGGGCAGCTCCTTCTGAGGTTAGACCCCGCAATCCAGTCTGCAGGGACAAGGGCTGGGGAGTGTAAGGAAGGTAGGTTTGAACAGTTGGTATTTGGGTGTTTCGTAGGAGCCTGGGATTGAATTTCACTGAGTTCTTCTGCTGCTTGGTCTACCCCACGGGCTGGGAAGAAAGGGAGTTGATAGTGCACATATATTCAAACATAGACCTTCATGTTTATTTGTTTTTCCAACACCAGAATCAGTAATTAGAAGTTTGCTAACTGAAAATTGAATTGATTTAAATTCCCCAACAGAACACTTCTTTTAACTCACAGGAGCTAGGCAAAGTGTGTGGATGAAAATAAAATAATTTACAGCCATTTCAGTAAAAAAAGAGCACAGGTCAATATATTTAAATCCAACATCTAACATCACATTCCTAACCCATATTTAGCAGTATGAATGAAACCCTGTTACAGGAGAGCATTCCTATTTTGGGAAGTCTTTATGCACACTTTTTACTTCATGTGAAAAGGAAAGCACTTGAATTATTTCCTGTATCAGGGGCCCATGTATGCTGATTTTCAAAGACACTGGGTCTATCCCTTTGAAGTAGATTCTCACTAAATCAGTGTTAGCTATAAACCAAAATAACACTGCCCTTGCTTTACAAGAAGTTATAAAGACAGTTCATTGTTGTTTATAAACAAATATTTTAATTAAAACAAACACATCTCACAGCTTAGTGAAAGAAAAAAGCTAGCCATAAAACACTGATTAATCAGCACTTGACATCAAGGACCAAATTCTTCTTGTCTCCAATTTAATTAAGCATACAAGGTTATATACGCATACACATGTGCCTGCTTATTAGATTTGCTATTCTCCTACACTATCTTGACTGCGTATTAAAACGTTATTAAGAAGAGTAATGCCAAGTTTTTGTTTAATATGGATACAACACCCATCTAACTTAAAAGATTTGAGATTCCCAGCTCCAAGTTTCCCTTGCAGGTTAAAACCTGTCAAACCTTCTGCCTTTCACTAAAACTTTTCAGTCTGCCTTCGGCAGCTGCAAAGATATCAACGTAATTACAGGTTAGAAATCAGGATCCCCACTCACAAGAGCATTACTCTGGCATTGTGAGAACAAAGTCTTGCTCAACAGTTGCAAGTTTTTATTGCTGCACTTGAGATCTCTAAAGCAAAAGAGTAAATGCATGTGGGACCCTAATGAAGTTACAAATTCATCTTATGGAAACCCAACCAAGTGAGGTTAAATACATTCTGAAATAATACATGTATCCCTTAGAGTTAAAACAGAAGGTAATGTAAAGCTATCTTTTCTTCCACTCTTCTCCCATATCCTAGTGATAAGACCCAAGAATTGAGAAAATGGAATTCTTGAAAAAGCAACATATAAAACACTCTTAAATCAGCATACTATTTGTACCAATGAATTTATACTTATTCAAAAGCCCTCATATTAATCTTCTATGCAAATAAGACATTTCCTGGACTTATAAACTAAAAAGGTCTTAAAACCAGGAAACAAATGGGGGTTTGTGCCTAAGAGCAGCATTTTGTCCTGGCAGACTGTCTTCCTCTCCTTCCCAAACTCATAATTCAGTTCTCATATCAAGTATGAAGTGAAATTACAGCTCAGTGTGGAAAATTAGGACCTGACCTTGCAAAAACAAACAGCCTCCCTTTATAACATGGCTCGAAGACTTGCAATAAACCCTGTCCCTTAAGCAGTGCCATGTATAGCCAGGCCTGCAGAACTGCAGTGATGTTGCTCAGATAGCCACAAGAAAAAATGCGAGGAAAAATGGAAAATAATCTAGAAAAAACAGATTAGATCTGGAGATACTAGTCATAATGTTTTCTTCCTTCCTGTATTTTCTCTGCCTGAAAGCTCCCCTCCCCATCACATGTTTGTACTAAAAGCAGATTTCCCATCTTCTCTTTCCAACTAGCAATCTAAGGGGGAAAAAATAAAGGGGAAAAAAAAAAAAAAAAAGAAAGATTTACTATCTCTTCGCATTCATTATAAAAGTTTCCAGGAACAACAAACCCTGTGGGCATGGAAAAATATAACAGTGCGTCTTCGTCAGGCTTGAGGTTGCTGGAGGATAATCAGTAAAACATGTCTTTCAGAAACCAGAGGAAAAAGCATGAAAACATTTCAGAGGGAAAATCCCACCAAACGATGCAAAAGGATTGTATTTGGATAGGGAAAGAAGAACTGGGAAAACAAGGCACAGGACTTGTCATGAGTATAAAGAGCTACTTATTTTGCAGAAAATTCTACTGCAAGCAGTTTTTCTGCCTAATCGATTAGACTAGCCATGTATTACTGTTTGATGGAGTGAGCAGCTGTTTCTTCAAAGAACCACAGTGATGTATCTTTTGATTCTGGAATATCACACATAGAAGAAAAACTCTGCACTCTGCAACTTTAAAGGTTTCCCAAATGACCACCTGCGCATCAGAGTTCTTTGTGCCACATTGTATTTCCTACTACATCAGGAAAAACCACAAAATACATCAATAAGAACGTGGAGTTGGCCTAGCAGGATACACACTGCTCCCAGAGTGGAGCTGTGTTGTTGAAAAACTTTTGAACTCACACCATCATCCAATTCACCTTGTTTGAAATCTATGACTATTTCTATGTATAATCTTTCATCTTCATGAACCACGAAGATCAACAAGTTTCAAGTAAATTCAGCTGGTGAAATGTTGCCTATGTTGCGTATCAAGTGTTAGTCATGAATGCCTAAAGGAATTACGCATGGTCAGCTTTGTGTTGCCTTCCTTGGGCACTCTGTCTGCTCTGGTTTCCAACACCTAACAGTGAGCCAGAGAGCAGCACCTAAAAGCTGCCTTTGAGAAACTACAGAGTAGGACTAACACATCCCCTGAGTAGTGAGAATTTCCTATGCCCAAAGGATGGAATGTCCTAAAATACACCAAAAATTACTGCTGGAAATGTGGTGCTATGAAAACTGACAGGTTAAACACATTCATGAGCTGAGAGTAGCAGCAAAATGACAAAGGTCCTGAAGACAGCCAACTGCTTTTTCATATTTCTTTTTAGTAGACACTCAAAAGAGTAAAATATGGTTTGATTAAGCTCTTGAAATGAGATGAGCCATTCCAATTACTCTAGGAACTAGAGAAGTTCAGTAAGTACTGTGATTTGCCTTCACCAGCAGACCAAGGATCTCTCTTGTCTTGAGGACAGAATCTATGTTATGCAGGAACAATGGTTTAAATATCTTACAGCAGCTATTTGCAACTAAACAACAAAGGTATTGAAATAGATGGATAAAGACAATCTTACTTGAGCCACAAAGCATTGAGATACAGCTCAGAAGAGCTTATGTCAATACTCATTGGGAAAAACTCTTTTCAGGATAATGAGAATGAACAGGTTCAAAACACTAAAAATAACTCCAGCTTTTTTATCTAGCATAAGGAACTGGAGCTGGAATCAACTTCTACCTCCTGAAGGGAAACAGACTGTTCTCAGGTAGACATGGTAACTGCAGGTTCCTCCCTGCCTTGCAAATTAGATTGATACCTCCTCCCTCCTCAAAAAGAATGAAAAACACCACAGTCACAACAATGATCAGTCACCAGCCTGATTATACCCTCAAGTTAAATGCAATCAGTATACTGAGATATGGGCAAAACCAAAACATTCTTTCCATTCAGCACTTCATTACTTGAACCGTATAGTATTTACAGTTAAGTATTACGAAGATTATCACAGAGGAATTCAGAGTAAAAGCCCTCACTATGAAAAATAAAAATTTCCACACAGGTGAGGAAATGAGTATTGTCTCACCTACATGATCCCATTGTTTCTGGAAAGCACTTCTAGCCAATTCCCAAGGAGAGAAAGGCAATTCAAAGCATGTAAGTCCACTCAGCAGAAATAAAAATGGATATTAACTTTGTTTCTTTTGTCCAGATGAAAAGCAAACCAGAGGGCCTTAAAGTGGCAAGGCTCAGGAAACAGCAAATCTTACCAGCTGAACTGGTTAATAACTGATTTACCTTTGTTACCTAGAAGAAAAAGGGCAGTGTTTTAGCCACAAAGGCAAATCTTGGGAAGGTTGGAGAAATAAAGAAAAACATTCTGAGCTGAAGATAATGATAAATTCAAGTAAGAGACAGCCTGTCCTCACTGCATGTTAGTTCAAGCATTGCCTCAGCCTAGGCACACAGACAAGTCTTTTGCTTAAAACAGGCAGTACTTTTAACTCTGAGCTTGCTGGCCCAGCAGCACACCTCAAACGCCAGAGATTCTTTCCCTGCCAATGTAGCAAGGCCGCTGCTGCTGAACAACTACTCATCAGTAAGAACATAAAAAAAGGGAGAATAAACAACCCAAAATAAAGGGCCACACTGAGACTACACATCATCTTAGCTGCCTCTTAACAATAGCCGAGATAACAATGTTACAAGAGTGCAGGCATGGAGGGAGCAGTGCTTCTCCCGAACATTCCCTCAGCTGCCAGCAATAGCAGCTTGGGGATTTCCTGAGCCAAAGGTGATGGGTTTGCACTTAATAATCCTCTGTGGATTTTTTCATCACTGCAACAAAGTAAACTGAGTAAGCCTTAAGTGGAAAGATAACTACCAAAAGCTACAAGAAGGAATAAAGGTAAAGGACTAGCATGGAGAGTTAGAAATTCAAGTGTCCCTGGCAGGAAGCAAGAAGAAAACCATCACACAAAACTTTGCTCCAAGTTTTACATAATCCACTACCATTCAAGAATTTCTCAAGAGTTTTTTCAGTTCATGTAATCACAAGATAAGAATCCTAGAGGCAAAGCTATTACTTAGAAATTGAAGAATATCAGTTAGCAGAAGAATGTGGATTCTCCTATGCTGGGGAGAGCCCAAATGATGTTTTTTATTAAAATATTTCAAAAGAATAATTAATTAGTTTGCAAACTCAAATATTTAAGGTTTTCCTAACTTAGCTGGCAAGTCATTATGCTTTGGCTGGACTTCAGCACAGTAGTTACCATTCTGACAATACATAAAAGAAAATGAAAACCTTTTCTCTTCTGTTTTTCAGACCTATAGAGCTCAGCAGAACACAGAAAAGATTTGATACAGCCTTGCTGGACTGAAGCTATAAACATGTAACAGGGCAAAGCTCTTCCAATTTCAGAAGCTTACTTGATCTTTTTCTGAGCATTATGCTTTTCAGGAAGCAGAATAGGAAGTAAGTGTTTTTAAGTATTTTTTAATTTATTTTTTCTAGACACTCTCTAAGAGCAGAGGGTATAAGGAAAGACCAGTAAACACAAACCCTGTCCTGACTATGTATAAGAGCCCATGAGAAACGTGGGTATCATGAAGCCACTACCAAGCTGCTGCATTTGTGTGCAGCTCTCTTCTGTGTATCACAGTCCTGACTATTATATCCCAACAAACCTTAAGACAAGCTCGTCTCTCCAGCTTTGTGAAGAGGAAAGCAGCTGTCCTTTCACTGCTTTCTAAAATGTCTTGACTGAAGAGATTGTGTTAACAGTGTAGCAAAGTAGAGGGGGGAAAAAAAAGGAAAAAAGGTTGTACCATCATCAGAGAGCAATTTTACTATCTCCTCTTACCCACCACTGTAATTTGTAGTTTGTATTGACAGGATTCCTGACAACTTAAGACACTACGAGTTAACTATATGAATTTCCCCCTGGTTCTTCCTGAAAAAGGTACCAGCAACAATAAAAACACCATTGTTAGCTACATTCATAGTTGCAGTGACTTCAGTAAGTAAATTAATATTTTTAAAATTAAAAGTTAAAGAACCAAACTTTTTCAATATACCAATCACCAAATACTGGATGGCTTGATACCTGCATCAGATGATAACTTTTAATTTTTACTCTTTATCACAATATAGTGGATTTCAAGATTCTAATATTGACTAATGCTTAATAACTCCAGAATAAAATTTAAATTGTTTTCATTCTGGCCCCAAGTATTTACAGCTCTCACTATTTGATTTACAGCATGATTTGAGTATTAGCAGCATTGATGTAATGCAAACTGATAGAGTGCAGTACAAACTCTAGTTCTCTGGAATCCAGTAAAGCAACTGCTCCTTAAATGCATTAATCAGAAGTTTTTACTTTTTGCGAAACCTAGCTCACACTGCCAGTCTTGCTGATTTCAGTAAGACTATCTACTGAGTGAGGTTACTCACACAGGATGGAATCTGTGCGTCTAGACCCTTCCATTCTGACTTATAAGTAAGAAGCACATCGGTCTAAGCAGGAATTTAACACTTACGCTTCCACAGTTGTTCTTACAGTCTGTTCCTCACCATCTTCATCTGAGCTGCTACATGTTGCATCAGAGTCCAGGTCCTTCTCCACACGAGACAGCAGCCCTCCAGTAGAAAGTGCAAAGCCACGGATTTCACCTGGTGCAACGCTAACTCCGTTCTGTACATCCACACTCAAACTACTCTCCGACGTAGTTGTGTTGTTTTCTGGCCAACCTTCAGTGCATCTGAGGGAGCTATTGCTCAAAAATCTAGCTGGCTCATGGAAAACCTTCATTCTCTGAAGCTGATGTTTCACAAAGCATTTCAGCTGCTGATCACAGTGTTTGATAACATGCTTTGCCAGGAGCATTTGTAAACGCTTCTGAGTTCTTTTGGCGCGACTGATTTCCATTTGTTGCTTAGTGACACACTGGAGTAAGCGAGCATACACCTCCTCCTGGGTGCAGCTCAAAATCCCTTCTGAAGGCCCGTGAAGAATTTGATGTAATAAATCCCCTTTTATTGTTCCAGTGCAGACTTCCAAAGCCCTACCCAAAACCCCATTCTTCTTGTACCATTTACCATTTAAAAGTTGCATTTCTTCTGCATTACTGGATTCAGTTATATTTGAACCTGAAAGTCTCTGCAGTCCTGCCAAGTTTGGAGATGTGGTCTCTGAAAACGCTGCCCCTTTGACCTGTTGCTCAGGTTCTGAATGACTAATATGACCAAATGATGTGTCAGCACCATTATGTAATGACTTTCTCATCTTGGAGCAGCCAGGCTCTCCTGCTTTCATTTGCTTACCAGTTTTGTTGCTAAATGCAGAATTTGTACTCATTAACAAGACAGACTGATAGCACTTGGAGGATGGTGGGGAACCAAAATGCTGCACACTGAAGATATCATTCCTGAGGTTGGGCTCAGCAGTGGGGAACCCCAGGACTGAGCAAGTAATCCGTGCGATGGAGTCCTCTTTTATCTTCTCTTCCACTGCTCTGGAATTTTCCATGCACAAAGCTGTATCAGACTCCATAGCTCTAGAGGACAAAGAAGGTGACAAGTGGATACCATGACCTTTTGTTGTTGCCTCTCTGAGGGCTGGTGTCATTATAGCTACGGTAGGTAGTTTACAGCAAACCTGAAAATAACATGGGCCATGTAAATTTTCTCATTTTAATGACACAGTACAAATACAACAACTATGTTAGACATTTCATTCTCTCAACGTCTTTAAAAAATTCCATAAAAAAGGACGTTATCTAAAGAACACAGACTATGTTGCCTCCCAAGTCAAACAAGAACACCCTTTCTGTTTTTTCTTTATTTCATTCAGAGGCTGTTCCATGTGCAACGAAAGCCTTTACGTCTCAGGGGAATAACTGTTCATACCTCATTTCATTTTTGATTCTATCAGTCTGAGAAATAAGACCCAAAAAGTTCAGGTCTGTCAACTAACCTTGCCCAAACTGAAAAACATGACCTTGAGCAACGTGAGTGGCATTATTGCAAGAAATATATTTACTGTAAATCTATATAAAGCAAGCATTTAATTATTATATATTCGTATAAATACACATTAGAAACCAATCAACAAGGCTAATGCTTTCAAAGCAGAAAACTCTAAGTTCTGAAGTTTCCTACCAAAAAAGAATTCTTTCCTGTGCCTTTGTATACCACTCTTTATTCATCAGGCACTGCCTGCGTAATACATAGAGATTATTTTTCATAACAAATTGATAAAAGACAGCTCTCCTTGACAAATCATTTTGCTTGCGGCTTGCCAATTAACAAAGGGCTCCCAGACTTTGGGATCAAAAGACCACTGTCAACCTTCACCCCTTCTTGTCAGCAGCAATGCTGCCAAGTCATACTGTATCTATTCCATGCAGGAATCACTTGCACAGTACTTACAGCTTTGTTTAGGAGATGGTTAAATAAACCCAATGAATGATTTAATTGAACATGGCCTGCAGAAGCCTTAAAGGTAAGTTCCTGTCAGCTCTTCCTTAACAAGCTAGAGACAATACCAGAAACCGTAAGAGAGCAGTAGCAAAAGTGAGTGCAGCACAGCAATGCCACAGTAAATTCTGCTGAATTGTGTACTAGTTGAGCAGCACTTCCACTGCCCTCCTTTTAATGTCTCCAGTTTCCTTGATCTCCACAGCAACTGCCTAGCTCAGCAATTTTCAATGCACAGATCCCATAAGAGGTCAATGATTCTGAGACTGCCACATGTGGATCTTAAGAAAAGATCTGTCTGAAGCCTTAGCTTATTTATAACTACAGGGTTTTTTTACTGAAGGTGCAAACATTAAAGTGAGATGTGGAAACCTAGGGAGCTGAGATATACCAGTTTGGATACTTGCTCCTTAACCCTTAAAACATTGAGAGCCACATGCTCCAGTACTGCCTTACCACTCTCTGTATGCTTTATTCATCTTTCATTGCTCCATGTGTACTTCATCCATAGGGTTTTCATCTTTGTACATCACCCTCCCAGCATCACTGGGACCAGGTTTGGTGGCCCTACTACTAATCATAAATGACACCATTAAAATCCCCAGGATTTTAACTTTTATAAATAAGCCAGTAACTTCAGCCTAAAGAAAAGCTCAGCACAAAGTCCTCCCAGTAGACAGCTGTTCAGGAAGAACCCTATTGTAGGATCAGACAGGGAAATGCACTGTTGAAAACTGGATCCCCAAATCCTAAATGCTCTGGTGACTCAGCAGCGCTCTCAGCACCTGGCTGACTCGTGTCTTTCCTCTTGTAAAAGCTAGCAGGCCTGCAAATTTGTAAATCCAAAGGAGTATGAATTCAGACACCAATGCCTCCCTGCCCCTAACATAATGGCAAATAACTATAACAAGTCAGAGCAATTGTGCATGGCTAAAACATAAGGGGAGAGAAATTAACAGCTCCTCAGTGGGGTTAATGTGAGCTCAGGAGTCCCTGTGTTTGACCTCTCCCTGAGAATTCCAAGAAGAGTACCATCAGCCTGGTATCTACATGCACCTAGCAATGTATTTATAACTGTTCCAACTTTACCATCCACCTCCCTTAGTCCGAGTGGTTTAACAGGCACAGGTTGCTACTCCTGAAACCCAGGAAACATCCACACACAGTGGAGCTGTTCAAGCAAAAACGTAGTTTGGAGATGTGGATCACATACCTATATGAAGATGGAGGATATTCAAAGAACTGGCAGCACAAAACTTTATAGTGCTGTGTTTTAACTCGATCACATTCCTTTAAATACCACATACTCTTTTGGTACAGTTTCAAATTTCCAAAATTGCAATGAATTCCATTACCAATTTTTTTTTTTTTTCATCTGGGGGACCACTTTTTAACTCTTCTAGGGGAAAGAGGGGAAGAAATCAAAGTACCCTCATATGGAACTCAAATATTGAACTAAAGAGCACTGACATATCACTAATTTGGAGTGCCTGACCAAGTACGCTTAAACTATAACGTAGCTAAAAAATAAGTAAAATGCTTTTGAAGAGGGAAATCACTCAATTAACCCCTTACCCAGCAACTTGGAAATTTCATAGAATGTTTCCACCCTGAAGACAGTGTGAGACATTCAGGTGTGCTCATCTCACTACAGTGACATCAAAAAGAACTTATAAAAGCTGGTACTGCCAAGGTGTCCAGCCCTTGGCATTTCTCCAAGAAGTTCACACACACACACACACACACACACACACACACACACACACAAAAACATCATAGGTAAAGGAGCAAAACAAAATATCAGCTGCAAAAAGATCATAAACAAATTTTAGTACAAGTACTTGGCTTGACAAAAGTTATACAATTTACATTTTCACACATTTTATTTGATTTTGGCAGAAAGATGCAAAAATTATTTCATTCCACCTGTTTTGGAAGTGAGTTTCCAGAGCAAAACCTACTATCGTCAAGAGGGGAAAAAATAAAGGCAAAGAGGCAGGGAAGGAAAAGTATTTTCATTCTGGGAAAAGCTTTTTTGTCATAGGTAAGCCATTTCACAGATTTTTTTTTTTCCCCATTGTGTATTACTTGAGGTTTCAAAACCAGAACAGCTGAAATTCTGCTAAACTGGCAAACAGTTCATCTACTGAATAAACACTTGTTATTAAACGCTTTATTCATCTACTTGTCATCTACTGAATAAACACTCCACCTGAAAGACTAAAAAGTACTGTAAAAAGAAAAACTGACATTAAATAAGTACTGGGGAAGGGAAGAAACAATTACCAGACATACACAGGAAAGCAACTGATGTTTAAAGTGACTTTATGCTTATCCTCCCCTAATGCCTTAATTACCCAGGAGGATATAGCTGGGAACTGCAGTTTACCACAGCCCAACCAGCACCCTGCTCCCTTCCACCACTGCAGCTACAGGTTCCTAATCCCACAGTGACTCCTGCTCCTCTACCTCTCCTCTCCCTCTGCTGATTTCTTCGTCCTCCCTTGACACGTCTCCATTATACCCTTTCCCTACCAGGCTTACCTCAAGAGCATTTGCCTAAGTCCTGAATCTAGTGTCTTCATGTTGGTGATTAGCAGCACTCTATTAAAAGAAACACAACAAAACCCAGCCACAACCCAGCACACAGGGTGGCACTCCCTCCCTTCCCAGCTTTTGTTTACAGTCCTTTCACTTTTTGACTCTTCTCCCCCTTGCATAACACTATCACTTTGGTTACACAACACTGCAGACAGTGTTCTGGGGGATTTTTGCTTGGGGGGAGGATTGCTTTGTCTTTTAGTGGATTTTCTTGTTTGTGATCTTTTAGTTTCCTATGACAATAAAACTCCACTTGCATGAGGCTTTTTAAGGCTCCTCTGTTCTCTCCTTGTAAATTGAGTCATTTTTCCTTATCATAAACACCTGAAGTTTTCTTCTTAATAATGAGATTCCTCGAGACCAGGAAGAGATTTTTATGATTATTTCTTTTTGTTTTGAAACTCAGAAGCCTACAAACATCATTTCAAATTAATATGGCTGTTTCCAGTTTGTTCACAGATTAGCAGTGTTTCAGACAAGCCAACTTCCACTGTTCTTTCCTTGCCCAGATGGCATTCCAAAAGCAAAGTCCCTGACAGCAGAAAGCATCTGGGGAAACACCCAAAATTAATCTCAGCAAGAATGCTAAAAAATACTGTATTTCAACCTGTTTTAAGGCCTCTTAGAGACAACCTGCAGAAGAGAGGACAGCTACAAAAGCAAACTGCAACACAACTGCCAAAACCTGGTTTCCTACAGCTTTGTGCTGTTTGTCCTGTAATCCCCAGCTCCTCCCAGGCAGCCTTCCTGATAATCACTGGACAAAAATAAAGTGCTCTGGCAGACAGGCACTACTGCGGCACTGCCTCAGCCGAGTGCAGCCGACAGGACTGACCCTGGCCAGCTTCTTCAAGCCTTGCCTGGTGGGAGGCATCCCTCAGGCTTCAACTACCACTCCCAATTTTCAGAAAACCTCCAGGATCATAGTGATTTCTAAGAATAGCAAGAACAACTCAATAGCATAGTCTGCATTTTCTCATGGAATAGTTTTCAGCAACGACCATAAAAAAGATATTGGTCCCACTGGGCATGTCCTGGTTAGGAGTATGAAAGAAAAAGGAAAGAAGTCCATGTTTAATAACACACCTGGGACCAGCCTTTAAGAGTGAAAAAAAAAAATCATTTCAGTAGGCAGCTTTTGTTTTCACTTCAAAAGCAGACCAGTTACTCATGTGTATTTAAGCATTTTAGTATTTTGTTCTAATAATAGATTGGGAAAAAACCCATAAACCCAAACAGGATTATGTGGGGAGTCTCCATGTTCAGCAGCGCTCACTGTGCAGGCACAACTATCCAGAAAAAACTGCAACTCCAGTGTTTTGTACACCCCAGGAGATATAAGCAGAAATTCCTCCTACTTGGGGAAAAAAAAAAAAAAACACCAAAAAACAGCACAACTTCCCCCAAAGCAAGATGTCTCTTTGAACACTAAGAGATCTCCATTTAAGACAGGCCACCCAAAGTTTCAATCATAAAAAACTTCAAAAATGAGGCACTTCAAGTGGAACTCATCAGTACTAATTTATGATAAAATCCACGTCTCATTAAAATATCTGAACAGATTTGTTTTCCTCCTTGTTCAGATCTGCTTCTGAACAGAGAATTGATACAATTTCCATGTTTACTACCACATCACCAACTACTTCTTGTTCAGTCTGTAACACCATATTTGCAAAGCAACATCTGAAGAAATTTTTAATATATGTTAAATGCTTTTTGTAGTACGTGTCTCTGTAAGAAGGTCGTACATGTCTCTAACATAAATATCTGCAATACTTTATGATACTTTTCATCATAAAGTCTGGATCAACATTTCAGTGATACTTTTGAATTTCAGCCTTTGAAGAGAAGGCTATAAAACCTGATCTTAAATGAGACCCACTCAGCTCTTAAGACACTAAATAAGATGACTGGAATTTAAGCTCCTCAGAAAATTCCCCAGGATTTCAAACCAAGGACCAATACAGCAGGAGAGTCCTGAGGCACACAGACTGTTTTCTGAGATGGTACATCCATCAGGCTTTATCCAGTGTAATTTTTAGTATTTCCTTTTTATTAAATTAGCACAAAAAGGAAGTATTTACCCTTTGACAGAAGCTATACTTTAATAATTTGGATTTTTTTTTTTAACTGGCTCACATTGCAAATTGGAAATTGAAAATTCCCATTTTTAATTTGCTTCCCATTAGAGGGGGGCAGATAGGGAATATCTTAGTCACTGCTACATTTTTTGGGGGGGAGATTTACTTCATTTTCCAAGCAGGAAGCTTGCAAAAAGTGGATGGAAAGACTAGTTTAGGAGCACAGAGGAACTCTCGAGGCAGGTTGTGGGACCTGGATCTGAGCTGCTCCCCAGAGCTTTGCTAACTACTTCATCCTAAGTGTCCAGCTCCGTAAGCGGTCCGCCGTCTGGGAAGCCTGGCCCAGGGTCACCCCGAGGCAAGGGAGGACGCGGCCGCAGGTACTCGTCGATTACCAGCGGGAAGTTTCCATCCAGTGTTTAAATCCCGGGTGGGACACGCGGGGCGGGCGCGGAGCGGCCCCGCCCCAGCACGCGCGCGGGCCCCG